>OZ057412.1:195450492-195862992 GCA_964056705.1 Troilus luridus | reverse complement strand
TTAATGCGGTTACAAAAGTGGATGTTTATCCACTGCCATTGATAAATGAAACGTTGGAGCAATTGGGGAGAAGCCGGTACTTTACGACACTAGACCTGGCAAGCGGTTACCATCAAATATCCGTCGCGGAAAAAGATCGGGAAAAGACGGCGTTCACCACAGAAGGTGGCCACTACGAGTACCGTAGGATGGCTTTCGGGTTGGCTGGGGCTCCTGCAACATTCCAAAAATTGATGGATTGCCTATTAAGTAGGCTGAAAGGGGTAGAATGCTACGTGTACCTGGATGACGTCATTGTTTACAGTGCGACTATTGAGGAGCAAGCACGTAGATTAGGGAATGTATTCAGTAAGTTGCAAGAGGCTAACCTCAAGGTCAACAGGGAGAAGTGCCGCTTTGTGCGGAAGGAAGTTGCCTATCTTGGACATGTGGTAAGTGAGCATGGGGTAAGAACAGATCCCACAAAGATAGAGGCAGTGAGAGCCTACCCTCGGCCAAGGAACGTGAGAGAAGTAAGGTCCTTCCTGGGGTTAGCAGGGTATTATCGCCGGTTTGTAGCGGGATTCGCGGGAATCGCTCAACCAATGACTGAGCTCACGAAAAAGAATGCCACTTTTAGATGGACGTCGGAGGCAGAGGATGCTTTCAATGAGCTAAAAAAGCATTTGGTGTCTGACCGGGTTCTAGTTTATCCCGATTTCAATGACCCGTTCATCTTAGCAACCGACGCCTCCTCGATGGCATTAGGAGCAGTTTTGTCTCAGGTGCGCGATGGGGAAGAAAGACCCATATGCTACGCCAGCCGGCAATTACGAGGCCCAGAAAAAAATTACTCGGCCACCGAATTGGAACTGCTAGCGGTCATCTGGGCAACCCGCCAGTTTAGGTGCTACTTACTTGGGAGGGAATTCAAGCTTGTTACTGATCATTCGGCTTTAAGATGGATGCTAAGCTTAAAGGAGCCTTCTTCTCGGTTAATGAGGTGGACACTAAGGCTCCAGGAGTTCAATTATGAAGTAGAGCACAAGGCGGGGAGGAGGCATACGAATGCTGATGCCTTGAGCAGGGCGGTGCGGGGAGTACAAGTGAAGACACCGGGGTTTAATGAGAGCGAGCTACAGATAGCCCAGCGGGATGATTCGTGGTGCCAAGATCTAGCACAACAATCAGGATCAGGAGGAAAGGATGCACGGGGCGTATTGTATTGGACAAATGGTAGTGACAGCATGGGGGACTGGAAGTTGGCAGTACCAACAGTTTTAAGAGGGGCCATTTTACAGCAGTGCCATGAAGCCAAATGGGCTGGACACCCGGGTATAGAACGTACGACGTCGGTAGTACAGCAGGGGTATTACTGGCCCACACTGGGTCCAGACGTAAGGGAATACGTCGCGAGGTGTGATAGCTGTCAGAGAAGAAAATCCCCACCAGGTTTGAAGGCCCCTTTGGAAGCCCCTTTCTTCCCGACCAGACCGTTTGAGCAAATTTCAATGGACATCGTCGGTCCGCTTCCCAGGAGCGGGCGAGGTTATAAGTACCTGCTCACCATGATCGACAATTTCACGAGGTACGCCGAAGCAATACCCTTGAAGGAAATCACAGCGGACGAGACGGCAAGGGCCTTAGTAGAGGCAATAGTAACCCGGCACGGAGCCCCCGATCGATTGCTGACTGACCAGGGGAGAAATTTCGTTTCCTCCCTATTGAAAAATACATGTCGGCTGCTGGGGACACAGAAAATTCAGACAACCCCCTATCATCCAGAGGGCAATGGAATGGTGGAAAGATTACACCGAACTCTGGCTGAGTCGGTGGCTCATTATGTACGACGGGACGGTCGTGACTGGGATCAATGGGTACCCTATGCCCTGATGGCTTATAGGGCCATCCCGCACTCGTCCACGGGATACTCGCCAAACTACCTTCTGTATGGACGAGAAGTGCAGATGCCTGTGGGCTTCAATATCATGCCACTGGACGGTGAAACGCCAGCAGAAGAGTTCGTGGAACGGCTGCAGGAGAGATTAAGTCAGGCTTATGAGGAGGCATCGAAGAGGATGGAATTGGCATGGACCCGTCGGACGAGGCAATGGAACAAGGGGCGAAAACACCGAGAACTCGAAGTGGGGGAGTGTGTGTTCCTGCATGTCCCCATTACAAAGCTGGGACATTGCAAGAAATTTCATCGTCCTTGGACGGGACCGTATGAGGTAATCAGGAAGATCTCCCCAGTCACGTATGAGTTACAGTTGGAATCGGGCCGAAAAGTAGTGGTACACATCAATCGGTTGAAACCAGCTATAGGTGATAGGCCTACTGAGTTAGGAAGGGAGGAGGAAGAGAGTGGAGACGAGAGTGACTGGGAGGAACACGAACATCGGGACGAAAATGAGAGTGAGGAGGAATGTCCCCCACACTGGAACGAGGACAGCGAGGATGAAATGGAAGAAGTCAAGGACGACAACCAAGAGGAGAGTCAAGCCGACGGAGCTTACTCAACTGTCCGCAGGGAGTCCCCGGTAACGGAGCGAAGGACGCCAGAAAAATTGTCAACCCCCCGGGGCATAGTCGATCACGTTACTCCTCATTGGATGAGGAATGACCCGAGTTCACCAGAGGACACCAAAGAAACAACCTGGGCCCGCACAGAAGATGACCCAGGTACACCTGAGGACCCACGTGACACCTCGTGGGCCCCGGAGGAGGATGATTCCCTTGTCACCCCACGATCCCCTATACTGCTGAGGCCAAGAAAGTAATCTAATGTTAAACGACAGTGTTCGCAGGATGGCTGGTGCTGCAGTTGGCCCTGGGACACAGCGGTGTGAGGTTTTTGGATGAAAGGGACGTAGTAGTGAGCAGTGAGCGATGGCGGGTAATAGTGGAAGTGAACGTGACTCGCTTGTGTGGTGAAGCACTACGGATGATGGAAGTAATAGAGGAAAGAGAAGCTGAATACCGACGGACACTGAACCATATCCCTGAACTAAGGGGGTACTGGGACGAGGTGGAGAGGACCAAGGAGATGGTCGCAGAAGTGGATGAAGCTGTTTTGTCCATCAGAAATCTGCTACCGGTTCAACGAGGGAGTAGAGGGCTGCTAAACATTGGAGGGAAGGTGATTAAAGCGGTGTTTGGTAATCCGGATGCTGACGACTTAGAAGGGATAAGGGACGATCTGGGGAAGCTAACAATGCAACAAGGGCGATTGGTCCACTTGGCCACGGAGCACCTCACAGTCACAAGGAATTTGGGACAACGAACCGAGGAAAATACGAGGAACCTAGTACGCTTCGCAGGAATGTTGAAGAAGGAAATGGAAGCTACCCACCGGCGGTTGTTAACCCTAGAGACACAAGTAGACCGGCTTTCCCTTTATACTAACCTATCCTTAACCTTGATATCCAACCTCCGAAATATGGAGGTGACGGCTCTGAAAGCCAGTGGTGATTTGAGGGAATTGTATTTGGGATTAGAGAGGGTATCATGGGGGGCAGTGAGTCAGGCCCTTCTGTCTCCCCACTCCTTGAGTGAGATTCTCCAAACGGTGGTCAATGTACTGCCCTCAGGAATTGGTTTGTTCACAGGTACTCGTCCCGAGGATGCCCACCATTATTACCAGGCCGCTGCAGTCCATGGAGTGGCCACATCCACTTCGGTGCATGTTGTTATAGATCTCCCTTTGATTAGGTCAGGTCAAGCCTTCAAGCTCTATAGGGTACAACCTATGCCGATACGGAGTGTGGATGTGCCGCACAAGGTGGTATTAGAGACGTCAGTGGACAGTTTTCTTGTGTCAGTGGATAGACAATATTATGCACTTCTGCAGAAAGGGGGCCTGTCACGGTGCCGGACATCCCAGCCGTGGGTGTGCCCCGCGCTGTTTCCGTTGATGGTACGGAGACGAGTGACCTGCTTAAGCACTCTCTTCTTTGGGGATGAGCAGAGTGGTCAACCGCTGTGTAAATGGAGGGCACTACGTGACCCGCAACTGGATACTTGGATTTGGGACGAGGCGAGAGAGAAATGGCTCTTTAGTATCAACGAGCCAACCAAGGCAACGATAACTTGCAGAAATCAGCAACCCAGAGAGATTATTTTGGACGGCGATGGAGAATGGGAGGCAACAGAGTCTTGTACACTGAAAACAGCAGATTACTGGCTGCTCCCCCGCTCCAGAGGGACGACGTACACGACGTTGGAGAAGGAAATACAGATCGTGGACCCTATATCTCTACACATAGGGTCAGAAAAAACGACAATTAGGAGGGAAGACCTACCAGAGGCTTGGAATTCCTTGGAGCAGCAAGGAGACCTGGGAGCGGGTCAGTGGGCCGCTGATGAAGTTCGGGTCTTGGCCCTTCACCGTGCGCTTGAAAGGATACAGGAAGAACGGGTTAACCGAAGATGGTGGACGTGGAGTGCCACAACGACCTTGGCGCTATTGTTGCTGGGTGCCCTTGGAACCTGGGGCCTACGCAAGTGGCTGGGAAACAAACGATCCAAGGCTACTCAACGAATACAAGATGCCAGAGCTCTGGAAGAATTGACAACCAGGACCATACATCGACCCGGTGGGCGCACAGAAGCCAGCACCAACTGACAGGAGTGTATATAGTGGCAGTGTATACAGTGTAGTGTAGGATTAAGTTTCAGCCACCATTGGTACTCCACGGCGTATTGTATGAGTGGACCCTGTGGTTCCACTCTTTTGTAAAGGGGAGGGTGATGTAACAGAACCGTGGCGGGACTGGCCGTAAATAAGTTTAATTAAATCATTTAGTCGAGCGATCGCGAGGCGAAGACCGTCAAGGATGCTGAGGTAGCGTCTAGACGGTGGTTATCGTGAGAGAGGGACCTCGCGATCGCTTAGAAATCGGCCAGTCTGTCCCGTGTGCAGTGAGGTGTAACGTCGCAGTGTGAGAGGTTGGAGACAATTGGTGTTAGTTACTGCGGAACCGATCAGATGGGAGGATCGCTACACGTTATACAAGGTACATGTGAACAATTTAATTTCTGGGGATAGACTCATTGATTACCGTGGAGTACCAGGCTATAATTTTTGTTCTGAGACTTGTAATATTCTCTTATTGTTTTTTTTATTTTTATTTTCTTGTCCTAGCAAATAAGTGGGGGTACTGGTTGTACCAGTAGTGTAGTAATTGTAGAATTTTTAACCATTTGGTTTTATTATTAATTTATTAAACATTTTTTTTTTATATTTGTCAATAATTTGGTTTTATTAGTAAATATAAATAAATATAGTCATTTTATTTATATTGCTTAGTTCTTAGTAAGAGTACGTTCTCCTAATTTTCTTTATTCCTCTTATGTGTTACTATTCTTTCCTTCTTTCACAACCCCATCCCCTTCCAAATAAGCCGGGGGTGTTACAAATAAAATAAAATAAATTAAAATTAAAAAAATAAAATAAAATAAATTAAAATTAAAAAAAAAAATAAATAAAAAAAAATAAAAAATAAAATAAAATAAATTAAAAAAATAAAATAAATAAATAAAATAAAATAAATTAAAAATAATTAAAAATAACATAAAATAAATTAAAAATAAAAAAAAATAAATTAAAATTAAAAAAAAAATAAAACAAAAAAAAATAAATAAAAAAAAAATTAAAAAAAATAAAATAAAAATAAATAAAAAAAAAAATTAAAAAAAATAAAAATAAATAAATAAAAAAAATAAAAAAATTTAAAAAAAAAAAAAATAAAAAAAAAAATAAAGAAATAATAAATAAAAAAAAAATAAAAAAAAATAAAATAAATTAAAAATAAATTAAAATAAAATAAAAATAAATAAAAATAAAATAAAAATAAATAAAAATAAAATAAAATAAATTTTCAAAAATGTGGCAAATAGCGAAAATATTGAAAATATCAACATTCGCAAAAATTTACTATTGATAAAATATGAAAAATATAGAAAATTCTGAAACAGGTTAATGCGAAAATATTGAAAATTGCGAAAATGGACGATTGAGCAAATATGAAAAATTATAAAAATTTGCAAACACTTCAAAACTAGAAAGATGTGGAAAATATTTAAAATTTCGAAAATTGTGAAAACCTTGAGAATTGCGAAAATGGACGATTAAGGAAATACAGAAAACTGCAAAAATGTGGTAAATTTCGAAAATATCAACAATTGCGAAAATGTATGGTTGAGGAAGTTTAGATGATTGTGGAAATATCGAAAATTTCGAAAATATGGAAAAACGGCGAAAATATCAACAATTGCGAAAATGAAAGATTGAGAAAATATAGACAATTATTAAAACAGAAAATTGTGAAAATGTTGAAAATTGCGAAAATGGACGATTGAGCAAATATGAAAATTTCTAAAACTGCGAAAATATAGAAAACTGCGAAAATGGACGATTGAGCAAATATGAAAATTCGATAATGTCAACATTTGCGAAAATATACTATTAATAAAATATGAAAAATATAGAAAATTCTGAAACAATTAAATGCGAAAATTGCGAAAATGACGAAAATTGCGAAAATGGACGATCGAGAAATTACGAAAAAAAAAAATTCAAAAAAGGTCAACATTTGCGAAAATATACTATTAATAAAATATGAAAAATATAGAAAATTCTGAAACAGTTGAAAGCGAAAATTGCGAAAATGTCGAAAATTGCGAAAATGTCGAAAATTGCGAAAATGGACGATCGAGAAATTACGAAAAATAAAAAATTCAAAAAAGGTCAACATTTGCGAAAATATACTATTAATAAAATATGAAAAATATAGAAAATTCTGAAACAGTTGAAAGCGAAAATTGCGAAAATGGACGATCGAGAAATTACGAAAAATAAAGAAATTTTCAAAAATGTGGCAAATTGCGAAAATATTGAAAATATCAACATTTGCGAAAATTTACTATTGATAAAATATGAAAAATATAGAAAATTCTGAAACAGTTAAATGCGAAAATATTGAAAATTGAGAAAATGGACGATTGAGCAAATATGAAAAATGTAAAAATTTGCAAACACTTCAAAACTACAAAGATGTGGCAAATACTTAAAATTTCGAAAATTGTGAAAACCTAGAGAATTGCGAAAATGGACGATTAAGGAAATACAGAAAACTGCAAAAATGTGGTATATTTCGAAAATATCAACAATTGCGAAAATGTATGGTTGAGGAAATTTAGATGATTGTGGAAATATCGAAAATATGGAAAAACGGCGAAAATATCACGATCGACGATCGAGAAATTACGAAAAATAAAAAATTCAAAAAAGGTCAACATTTGCGAAAATATACTATTAATAAAATATGAAAAATATAGAAAATATTTTTATTTATTTTAATTTTTTTTTAATTTATTTTATTTTATTTTCATTTTATTTTAATTTATTTTATTTTATTTTTTTTTTATTTAATTTAATTTTATTTTTTGTTATTTTTTTTTTTTTTATTTTTTTTTTTTATTTTAATAAATATTTTTTTACTATCGATATATCAGTATCGATACTTATTTTACTATCGATATCTCAGTATCGATATTTTTTTATTATTGATATATTAGTATCGATATTTTTTTACTATCGATATATCAGTATCGATACTTATTTTACTATCGATATATTAGTATCGATATTTATTTTACTATGAATATATCAATATCGATATTTTTTTTACAATCGATATGTCAGTGTCGATACTTATTTTACTATCGATATATCAGTATCGATATTTATTTTACTATCGATATATCAGTATCGATATTTTTTTTACAATCGATATGTCAGTGTCGATACTTATTTTACTATCGATATATCAGTATCGATATTTATTTTACTATCGATATATCAGTATCGATATTTATTTTACTATCGATATATCAGTATCGATATTTTCTTACTATCGATATATCAGTATCGATACTTATTTTACTATCGATATATTAGTATCGATATTTATTTTACTATCGATATATCAATATTCTGAAACAGTTAAATGCGAAAATATTGAAAATTGCGAAAATGGACGATTGAGCAAATATGAAAATTTCAAAAACTGCGAAAAATTGCGAAAAATAAAAAACTCGAAAATGTCAACATTTGCGAAAATATACTATTAATAAAATATGAAAAATATAGAAAATTCTGAAACAGTTGAAAGCGAAAATTGCGAAAATAACGAAAATTGCGAAAATGGACGATCGAGAAATTACAAAAAATAAAGAAATTTTAAAAAATGTGGCAAATTGCGAAAATATTGAAAATATCAACATTCGCGAAAATTTACTATTGATAAAATATGAAAAATATAGAAAATTCTGAAACAGTTAAATGCGAAAATGTCGAAAATTGCGAAAATGGACGATCGAGAAATTACGAAAAATAAAGAAATTTTCAAAAATGTGGCAAATTGCGAAAATATTGTAATTATCAACATTTGCGAAAATTTACTATTGATAAAATATGAAAAATATAGAAAATTCTGAAACAGTTAAATGCGAATATGTCGAAAATATTGAAAATTGCGAAAATGGACGATTGAGCAAAAATGAAAATTTCAAAAACTGCGAAAATTGTGAAAACAGAGAATTGCGATAATGGACGATTGAGCAAATATGAAAAATGTAAAAATTTGCAAACAGTTCAAAACTACAAAGATGTGGAAAATGTTTAAAATTTCGAAAATTGTGAAAACCTAGAGAATTGCGAAAATGGACGATTAAGGAAATACAGAAAACTGCAAAAATGTGGTAAATTTCGAAAATATCAACAATTGCGAAAATGTATGGTTGAGGAAGTTTAGATGATTGTGGAAATATCGAAAATATAGAAAAACGGCGAAAATATCAACAATTGCGAAAATGGAAGATTAAGAAAATATAGACAACTATTAAAACAGAAAATTGTGAAAATGTTGAAAATTGCGAAAATGGACGATTGAGCAAATATGAAAATTTCAAAAACTGCGAAAATATAGAAAACTGCGGAAATGTGAAAAATTGCGAAAAATAAAAAATTCAAAAAAGGTCAACATTTGCGAAAATATACTATTAATAAAATATGAAAAATATAGAAAATTCTGAAACAGTTGAAAGCGAAAATTGCGAAAATAACGAAAATTGCGAAAATGGACGATCGAGAAATTACAAAAAATAAAGAAATTTTAAAAAATGTGGCAAATTGCGAAAATATTGAAAATATCAACATTCGCGAAAATTTACTATTGATAAAATATGAAAAATATAGAAAATTCTGAAACAGTTAAATGCGAAAATATTGAAAATTGCGAAAATGGACGATTGAGCAAATATGAAAAAAATTTGCAAACACTTCAAAACTACAAAGATGTGGAAAATATTTAAAATTTCGAAAATTGTGAAAACCTTGAGAATTGCGAAAATGGACGATTAAGGAAATACAGAAAACTGCAAAAATGTGGTAAATTTCGAAAATATCAACAATTGCGAAAATGTATGGTTGAGGAAGTTTAGATGATTGTGGAAATATCGAAAATTTCGAAAATATGGAAAAACGGCGAAAATATCAACAATTGCGAAAATGAAAGATTGAGAAAATATAGACAATTATTAAAACAGAAAATTGTGAAAATGTTGAAAATTGCGAAAATGGACGATTGAGCAAATATGAAAATTTCAAAAACTGCGAAAATATAGAAAACTGCGAAAATGGACGATTGAGCAAATATGAAAATTCGATAATGTCAACATTTGCGAAAATATACTATTAATAAAATATGAAAAATATAGAAAATTCTGAAACAGTTAAATGCGAAAATTGCGAAAATGGACCATCCAGAAATTACGAAAAATAAAAAATTCAAAAAAGGTCAACATTTGCGAAAATATACTATTAATAAAATATGAAAAATATAGAAAATTCTGAAACAGTTGAAAGCGAAAATTGCGAAAATGTCGAAAATTGCGAAAATGGACGATCGAGAAATTACGAAAAATAAAGAAATTTTCAAAAATGTGGCAAATTGCGAAAATATTGAAAATATCAACATTTGCGAAAATTTACTATTGATAAAATATGAAAAATATAGAAAATTCTGAAACAGTTAAATGCGAAAATATTGAAAATTGAGAAAATGGACGATTGAGCAAATATGAAAAATGTAAAAATTTGCAAACACTTCAAAACTACAAAGATGTGGAAAATATTTAAAATTTCGAAAATTGTGAAAACCTAGAGAATTGCGAAAATGGACGATTAAGGAAATACAGAAAACTGCAAAAATGTGGTAAATTTCGAAAATATCAACAATTGCGAAAATGTATGGTTGAGGAAGTTTAGATGATTGTGGAAATATCGAAAATTTCGAAAATATGGAAAAACGGCGAAAATATCAACAATTGCGAAAATGAAAGATTGAGAATAATCGCTCACTGCTCACTACTACGTCCCTTTCATCCAAAAACCTCACACCGCTGTGTCCCAGGGCCAACTGCAGCACCAGCCATCCTGCGAACACTGTCGTTTAACATTAGATTACTTTCTTGGCCTCAGCAGTATAGGGGATCGTGGGGTGAAAAGGGAATCATCCTCCTCCGGGGCCCACGAGGTGTCACGTGGGTCCTCAGGTGTACCTGGGTCATCTTCTGTGCGGGCCCAGGTTGTTTCTTGGGTGTCCTCTGGTGAACTCGGGTCATTCCTCATCCAATGAGGAGTAACGTGATCGACTATGCTCCGGGGGGTTGACAATTTTTCTGGCGTCCTTCGCTCCGTTACCGGGGGCTCCCTGCGGACAGTTGAATAAGCACCGTCGGCTTGACTCTCCTCTTGGTTGTCGTGTTTGACTTCTTCCATTTCATCCTCGCTGTCCTCGGTCCCGTGTGGGGGACATTCCTCCTCACTCTCATTTTCGTCCCGATGTTCATGTTCCTCCCAGTCACTCTCGTCTCCACTCTCCTCCTCCTCCCTTCCTAACTCAGTAGGCCTATCACCTATAGCTGGTTTCAACCGATTGATGTGTACCACTACTTTTCGGCCCGATCCCAACTGTAACTCATACGTGACTGGGGAGATCTTCCTTATTACCTCATACGGTCCCGTCCAAGGACGATGAAATTTCTTGCAATGTCCCAACTTTGTAATGGGGACATGCAGGAACACACACTCCCCCACTTCGAGTTCTCTGTGTTTTCGCCCCTTGTTCCATTGCCTCGTCCGACGGGTCCACGCCAATTCCATCCTCTTCGATGCCTCCTCATAAGCCTGACTTAATCTCTCCTGCAGCCGTTCAACGAACTCTTCTGCTGGCGTTTCACCGTCCAGTGGCATGATATTGAAGCCCACAGGCATCTGCACTTCTCGTCCATACAGAAGGTAGTTTGGCGAGTATCCCGTTGACGAGTGCGGGATGGCCCTATAAGCCATCAGGGCATAGGGTACCCATTGATCCCAGTCACGACCGTCCCGTCGTACATAATGAGCCACCGACTCAGCCAGAGTTCGGTGTAATCTTTCAACCATTCCATTGCCCTCTGGATGGTAGGGGGTTGTCTGAATTTTCTGTGTCCCCAGCATCCGACATGTATTTTTCAATAGGGAGGAAACGAAATTTCTTCCCTGGTCAGTCAGCAATCGATCGGGGGCTCCGTGCCGGGTTACTATTGCCTCTACTAAGGCCCTTGCCGTCTCGTCCGCTGTGATTTCCTTCAAGGGTATTGCTTCGGCGTACCTCGTGAAATTGTCGATCATGGTGAGCAGGTACTTATAACCTCGCCCGCTCCTGGGAAGCGGACCGACGATGTCCATTGAAATTTGCTCAAACGGTCTGGTCGGGAAGAAAGGGGCTTCCAAAGGGGCCTTCAAACCTGGTGGGGATTTCCTTCTCTGACAGCTATCACACCTCGCGACGTATTCCCTTACGTCTGGACCCAGTGTGGGCCAGTAATACCCCTGCCGTACTACCGACGTCGTACGTTCTATACCCGGGTGTCCAGCCCATTTGGCTTCATGGCACTGCTGTAAAATGGCCCCTCTTAAAACTGTTGGTACTGCCAACTTCCAATCCCCCATGCTGTCACTACCATTTTTCCAATACAATACGCCCCGTGCATCCTTTCCTCCTGATCCTGATTGTTGTGCTAGATCTTGGCACCACGAATCATCCCGCTGGGCTATCTGTAGCTCGCTCTCATTAAACCCCGGTGTCTTCACTTGTACTCCCCGCACCGCCCTGCTCAAGGCATCAGCATTCGTATGCCTCCTCCCCGCCTTGTGCTCTACTTCATAATTGAACTCCTGGAGCCTTATTGTCCACCTCATTAATCGAGAAGAAGGCTCCTTTAAGCTTAGCATCCATGTTAAAGCCGAATGATCAGTAACGAGCTTGAATTCCCTCCCAAGTAAGTAGCACCTAAACTGGCGGGTTGCCCAGATGACCGCTAGCAGTTCCAATTCGGTGGGCGAGTAATTTTTTTCTGGGCCTCGTAATTGCCGGCTGGCGTAGCATATGGGTCTTTCTTCCCCATCGCACACCTGAGACAACACTGCTCCTAATGCCATCGAGGAGGTGTCGGTTGCTAAGATGAACGGGTCATGGAAATCGGGATAAACTAGAATCCGGTCAGACACCAAATGCTCTTTTAGCTCATTGAAAGCATCCTCTGCCTCCGTCGTCCATCTAAAAGTGGCATTCTTTTTCGTGAGCTCAGTCATTGGTTGAGCGATTCCCGCGAATCCCGCTACAAACCGGCGATAATACCCTGCTAACCCCAGGAAGGACCTTACTTCTCTCACGCTCCTTGGCCGAGGGTAGGCTCTCACTGCCTCTATCTTTGTGGGATCTGTTCTTACCCCATGCTCACTTACCACATGTCCAAGATAGGCAACTTCCTTCCGCACAAAGCGGCACTTCTCCCTGTTGACCTTGAGGTTAGCCTCTTGCAACTTACTGAATACATTCCCTAATCTACGTGCTTGCTCCTCAATAGTCGCACTGTAAACAATGACGTCATCCAGGTACACGTAGCATTCTACCCCTTTCAGCCTACTTAATAGGCAATCCATCAATTTTTGGAATGTTGCAGGAGCCCCAGCCAACCCGAAAGCCATCCTACGGTACTCGTAGTGGCCACAACCTGTGGTGAACGCCGTCTTTTCCCGATTTTTTTCCGCGACGGATATTTGATGGTAACCTTTTTTTTTTTTTTTTTTTTTTTTTTTTTTTTTTTTTTTTTTTTTTTTTCACCCTTCCTGCCATTGCTGGCATACGGGTTTCGGCAGTGACGGGTTAGTGCGTTGGGTATACGCACGCCCGCCACTGCCATAAAAACTCTTTTATTTATAAAAACTTTATTTACAATTTTTTACATTCTCTTGGGGGGGTACCATTTAATATTTGATGGTAACCGCTTGCCAGGTCTAGTGTCGTAAAGTACCGGCTTCTCCCCAATTGCTCCAACGTTTCATTTATCAATGGCCGTGGATAAACATCCACTTTTGTAACCGCATTGAGACCACGAAAATCAGTACAGAACCGAAACTTGGTTTCCCCATGGTACGACATCTTTCTAACCAATACAATGGGGGCCGACCATGGACTCGATGATGGCTGGATGATCCCATTATCCAGCATTTCCTGGATGTGTTGTTTAACAATAGGTCTCTGATGGAAGGGTACTGGATACGGTCGTTTTGCTACTGGTAACGCGCCGCCTGTTTCAATGGAGTGCTCGACGCCTAGGGTGCAACCCCTCTCATCCGATGGGTCGAACAACATTCCATACCGCTCTAACACCTCTTCAATAGTTGATCTATCGTTCGGTGATAAATGACCAAGCTCAGCGTCCCAATTCCGCTGGTCCATTTCTCTTTAGACTGGTGTAGTCCCACTACTCCTATCACGGTCTCCTCCCCGTCCCAGACGTCCGCCTCAACCGCCCTCCCCAAGGTTTGTCTGCGGTCCACCACGATCGGTTCTCCGGTCAAGTTGACCACCCGGACGTTCACCATCCCCTTTTCCACTCTGCCAACGCCCCTCCCCGTTCTTAACCCCTTCTGCGGCTGGATTTCAGGTTCTACCATGACCACTTTGCCGTCCATCATTGCCAGCTCCCCAGCTATTATGGCTTCAGCGTACTTTGGGATTATAGACCTCGCAACGGCCCGTACAGTGTATTCCTGCTGTGGCTTCTGAAGCGGTTCTGACTCACTAGAACTTGGCTTCCCCCGATGACACTTCTTCCCTGTCTGACGCTTGACTGCCTCAGCCGTCACCCCTCTAACCAGTACAGTGTTAGGCCGAGCGTGAATTTCTATATCGACCTTCTTCATAAGGTCCAGCCCCAATATCCCGTCGTACGCCATTTCAATGTCCGCGACTGTAAACCGATGGCTTACTTTTCTCCCTTTTATTTGGCATTCAACCTCCTGTTCCCCTCTTATACGCAGGGCCCTTCCCGTTACTCCCCTGGCCTTCAGGTTTGACCATCTCACCTTATGACCTTGGACCGGTTCCCTTAACAAGGAGATCTGAGCCCCCGTATCCACCAGCAGAATTTTCTTTTGCCCGGCTATCACAACCTCAAGACTTAACCCGTCGTTCTCCTGGCCAGATATACAGGGAATTAAACCAAGCTTACCCCTTTTGTTCTCCTGGGGCCTCCCTTCGGGGCAAAAGGGCGGCCTTAGGCTTTTGGGTCACTCCCATTTTGAGCGGCGGTGGTACAGTGGGAAGCGAAGTGTCCTATTCTTCCACATCTGAAACAAGCTCCAGGGTAGTCTGGTCGTCTCCCGGTTCGCTGTGGGGTCTGGCCACCTCTGTTAGGGCAATTTCTCGCCAAATGCTCCCTCTTAGCACAGTTAAAACATTGGACCTCCGAAAGTGGTGGCCGAGCGTTTACCCGCCCCTCGTTCCTTCCGGGCTGCCGGTAGTTTGCGCAAACACATACGGATGGTTGCACCTCTTGTGCGCCCATCATCGGCTCTACCGGTGGTTCTCTTACCACATATATGTTTTTTCCCCGTTGATGCTCCTGTAGGGCCTGTTCCAGCTCCAACGCCATTTTCTGGGCTTCCTTTAAGGTCTGTGGGCGGCCGAACAATACTTGCTTACCTACCTCCCCAGTCAAACCCCTAGTGAACGCCTCTAGCACCTTCCTTTCTACCTCCCTCGCCCACCACGTCCCCTCGTCTCCGGCTAAGGTTGGCCTGGCCATCTTTCCACCCACCGTAATACATCGGTCGGCAAACTCTTGTATCTTCTCCTTAGACTGTTGGCTCATGTCCTGCAGCACTCTGCCGTAATATTCGAAGGTGTTTGGATCGCCAAACCGCTCCTTCAATACCTCCGAAAGTCGCTGGAACGTAACCTCACCCCTAAGCTCTTCAGCGCCCCTTACGAACGTCGCCGCTTGTCCCTGAAGTTTTAACCGACATATCCTCACTCTATCTCCGTCATCCCAAGCCCCACAAGCCGCTACCTCCTCCAGGTAGTCCAAAAACTCCTCCACTGGCCGCGCAGTCGCTTCCCCTCCCCATGGCTTCACTAGTGACTGTAACGATAGATCTCTGCGAGGTGGTTTAACAACCAGTTTAGCATCTGGTTGATTTGTCTCTAGTTCTACAATCTGCTGCTTGAGTTCCCCCTCCCGCTTTTGAAACTCCTCGTTTAGTTTTAACACCTCATCCAATTTAGCCCTTAATTGACTCTCAGCCGTCATTTTAAAAACGTGAATTTAGTTTGTGGTATTTTTGCAACCACCCCACACCTGACACCACTGTGACACCCCCCGGCTTATTTGGAAGGGAATGGGGTTGTGAAAGGAAGGAAAGAATAGTAACTCATAAGAAAATTAAAAAAAAATATTAGGAGAACGTACTCTGGCTAAGAACTAAGCAATATAAATAAAATGACTATATTTATTTTTATTTAATAATAAAACCAAATTATTGAAAAATACATAAAAAAAAATGTTTAATAAATTAATAATCAAACCAAATTGTTGAAACATATTAGAATGGTTAAAAATTTTGCAATTACTACACTACTGATACAACCAGTTCCCCCACTTATTTGCTAGGACAAGAACATAAAAAAAAAACAATAAGGGAATATTATATGTCTCAGAACAAAAATTATAGCCTGGTACTCCACGGTAATCAATGGGTCTATCCCCAGAAATTAAATTGTTCACATGTACCTTGTATAACATGTAGCGATCCTCCCATCTGATCGGTTCAGCAGTAACCAACACCAATTGTCTCAAACCTCTCACACTGCGACGTTACACCTCTTCCAACACGGGACAGACTGCCCGACTTCTAAGCGATCGCGAGGTCCCTCTCCCACGCTGGCCACCGTCTAGACGCTACCTCAGCATCCTTGACGGTCTCAGCCTCGCGATCGCTCGACTAAATGATTTAATTAAACTTATTTACGGCCAGTCCCGCCACGGTTCTGTTACAATAAAAATAAATAAAAATAAAATAAAAATAAAATAAAATAAAATTAAAATAAATAAAAATAAAATAAAAATAAATAAAAGTAAAACAAAATAAAATAAAAATAAAATAAAATAAATTAAAAAAAAATAAAAATAAAATGAAAATAAAAAAAAATAAATTAAAAATAAATAAAATAAAATAAAAATAAAATAAAATAAATTAAAATTAAATTAAAATAAAATAAAATTAAAATAAAATAAAATTAAAATAAAATAAAATAAATTAAAAATAAATTAAAATAAAATAAAAATAAATGAAAATAAAATAAAAATAAATAAAAATAAAATAAATAAATATAAAATAAAAATAAATAAAAATAAAATAAAAATAAATAAAAATAAAATAAAAATAGAATAAAAAAAAATAAAAATAGAATAAAAAAAAAAAAATAAAAATAAAATAAAAATAAATAAAAATAGAATAAAAATAAAATAAAAATAAATTAAAAAAAAAAAAAAAAAAAATAATAAATAAAAAAAAAAAAAAAAAATTAAA
Organism: Troilus luridus; assembly: GCA_964056705.1. NCBI lineage: Eukaryota > Metazoa > Arthropoda > Insecta > Hemiptera > Pentatomidae > Troilus > Troilus luridus. The sequence goes on along the minus strand of OZ057412.1, from coordinate 195,846,029 downwards.
ATAAAAATAAATAAAAATAAAATTAAAATAAATGAAAAAATAAATAAAAATAAAAAATATAAAAATAAATAAAATAAAATAAAAATAAATAAAAATAAAATAAATAAATATAAAATAAAAATAAATAAAAATAAAATACAAATAAATAAAAATAAAATAAAAATAAATAAAAATAGAATAAAAATAAAAAATAAAATAAAAATAAATTTAAAAAAAATAAAAATAAAATAAAAAAAAATAAAAAAAAATAAAATTAAAATAAAAATAAATAAAAATAAAATTAAAATAAATTAAAATAAATTAAAAAATAAATAAAAATAAAAAATATAAAAATAAATAAAATAAAATAAATTAAAAATAAATGAAGATAAAATAAAAATAAATAAAAATAGAATAAAAATAAAAAATAAAATAAAAATAAATTAACATAAAATAAAAAAAAATAAAATAAAAAAAAAAATAAATAAATTTAAAAAAAATAAAAAAAAAATAAAAAAAAATAAAAAAAAATAAAATTAAAATAAAAATAAATAAAAATAAAATTAAAATAAATTAAAATAAATAAAAAAATAAATAAAAATAAAAAATATAAAAATAGTCTGTGAAGAATTTGGCCGTGCTGATGTTCAATTTGCTCATGAGAGGTTTGCACGATTGAAAGAGGCGACTCAGTAACAGTGCCCCAGAAAGTTCTAGACGAGGTATGGTCATTAGCTTGACTGGGGCTAGCTTTATCTTAGCCTTAAGTAACGATATTTGGTAGCCGTTTGAAGTGACCGCGCGCAAATATAGAACAGCTGAATAACCTCGTTCGGATGCATCACTATAACCAACTATTGTGTATGACACCGGTGTCCCTGTAGTGAAGAGGCGAGATATTTTGACTTCGATCAGTAGGTGCAGTTGATCAAGGAGCTTGTTCCATTTGTTACAGATTTCAGATGGGCCGATGTCATCCCAATCTACCTTGGATTTCCACAACTCTTGCAGTATTGTCTTAGCATAGAAAATTACGGGTGCAAGATATCCTAAGGGGTCATAAACCCTCGCGATGGCCGACAGTATTGCTCTTTTCGTGGGATTTTTAGGTGGCGTCTGAATCTCATAAGAAAATATGTCCTCCTTAGGGTCCCATTGGATGCCTAGCAGCTCGATGCGAGAGTCTTCATCATCAGATAGGCTAATACGTTTGTCGTTTACATCACATTGGTTTGACGTGTCAATCAGCTCTGGACAGTTGGTTGACCATTTGCTAAGCTGAAATCCGGCTTTGCTCAGCAATGCTACTAACTCTTCTTTCAATTGTTTTAGCTGAGGAACCGTATGAGCACCAGTAGCAATGTCATCGACATAAGTGTCCTGCAACAAAGCAACAGAAGCTAGAGGGTATGAGGCACCTTCATCGATAACGAGTTGTTTGATCGTCCTTTGTGCAAGAAAGGCTGATGCCTTTTCTCCATAGGTGACAGTACACAATTCGTACTCCTGGATGTTATCGTGCGGGCTGAACCTCCAAAATATGTGTTGAAATTTTCGGTCATTTTGGTTCAATAGAATTTGCCGATACATTTTCACAATATCGGCTGTGAATACATATTGATGGATTCTAAAATTTGAGATTACGCCCCCTATGTCTAATTGGAGTTTAGGTCCGGCATACATGTGATCGTTGAGAGATCCTGAATTTGTGCGACAGGAGGCATCAAAGACCACGCGCAATTTCCTTGAGCCGTTTTGAGTTTTTACCACGCCATGGTGCGGTATTGTGTATGCTGAGGTGCCAGCAGGAGCGAGTTTCATGTGCCCCAATGACAAGTATTCTTGCATGAAAGCGTGGTACTCGACCTTTAGCAGAAGATCCTTTTCGAGCTTGAACTCCAAATTCCTAAGAGGACTTAGAGCTTGTTGCCTAGGATTGGTTAAAATATCAACTGACTTTTTCAAAGGAAGAGATACGACATAACGACCTGAGGGTAGCCTGTGGTGAGTGGATAAGAAATGGTCTCACATGCCAGTTCATCTTCTGACACAATAGGCCGCTTTGGAACCTCTTCTAGCGCCCAAAATTTCGACATGACCTCATGCATCTCTTCCGTTGACTGCGCTATGAGGCTGGATGTGCCCTTGGGTACAGAATAGCTTTTAGAAGGGCCTCCAACAACAAATCCGAAAATCGTTGGTAACAGTTTGGGAGTATCCTGGGATATAGTGATCGGACGTCCTGTTATTACTTCATAATAGAGATCTGCCCCTAGCAGGAATTCTACAGGACTTGGTTTCCAAAATTCTTCGTCGGCCAGAACATATGATTTGTAACGACTTCTAGTAGACGTAGGAATTGGACTATGAGGAAGATTTCCGGTAATACGAGAGACGACTATTGCTTCAGTACAATAGTGGGATGCATTGTCAGGTGCCAATCTTGAACGGAGGCGGCAATTCAATTTTCCTCTCACACCAGTAAGCGGCGAATGGCCTATACCGGAAATATCTTGTGTAGATGCTTCTATCCTTAGACCTAATCTCCTTGTGCAATTTTCCGATATGAAGGAGTGCTGGCTGTCACTATCGGTGACAGCACGGACCTTTTGATAAATGCCGTTAGCATCTTGAATTTCAATAACCGCTGTGCCTAGTAAAACCTCGCCTTGGTGACATTGACTGCCCAGTACTACACCACTTGTATTGATGGGTGCAGGGGGAGCAGGTGCGCTTGTCCCTTCCTGATGCTGCTCGACATGTAGCCAACTATGATGAAATTTGCCACAGATTTGGCACCTTCTATGGGAGGGGCATTTATTCTTCATGTGACTACCTGACAAGCAATTAATGCACCCCGTCCATCCTTTCAATAGCGCAAGTTTTTCGGATGGGGAGGCTTTGCGAAATCGTTCACATTCCCACAAGGCATGACGACACCCACACACATGACAACGGCCGGCCTGAGAATTAGAATTTTCGCCGAAATTACGCGTTTCAGTATTGGGTGCGCGACAGGCTCGCTGTTTGTCGACAAATAAAGAGTTTTGGGGTCCCTTATTTGTTGGTCTTTGTCTACTATTGGAGTAATTGATTGACCTATTGATGCTGTGGTGAGTTTCTTCGGACGTTAATTCCAAGGATCTCCATTCTACCTTGAGAAAATTAATTAAATTTTGGTGCGTGGGGAATTCAATATTACTGTGTTGTTTTTCGAAAGCTCTCCTGGTTTCTGGATCTAAGCATCTTAAGAGAAGAAAGAACAGTATGAAATTATCGGCATTAGGGATATTTAACTGTTTGAACGAATCTATGCTTTCACCGACATTAGTGAGTAAGTGCTTTAGACCACTTGCGGTGGGTCTGCTCTGGAACGGTTTATACTCTAGTAAGGTTTTAAGATAACCGCTGGCTAGTCTCCGCTTGTCGTTGTAGTGGTCATTGAGTAACTTCCAAGCTTGAGGGTAGTTGGCTTCCTGCAGCTCAACTCCCTTAATTAGCGTGAGTGCAGGGCCTTTCAGGCAGGAGATTAAAAAGATAAATTTTTCAATGTCCGATATTGAATCCTCATCATGGATTAATGACCGATAGGTGTCACGAAACAAAGGCCAATCCCCTTGATTCCCATTAAAGGAAGGTAAATTTATTTGAGGAAGTCTGGCTCTGACAGTTCGAGAGTCATTTAGCGCGCTAATATTTGAATTTTGCGCCGTCGTAGTATTTATCGCTGATGGTGTAGGATTCATATGATGCTCATAAATAGCGCAGGATTCATAATAGTAACGCTCGATTGCTAGGCGCAGGGATTTATCAGCTTGTGAGGGAAAAGCGTCCGTTACTCCCCATGCAGCCATAAGCTCTATGATGTTGTCCCAGGCGGCATTAAATGCATCAAAGTAGGGTTTAAGTTCCTTATACATACCCTTAAATAAAAATAGCTGTGAATTGTCCGTTGCAATTAAGCGTCCTTGCTCGGTAATGGACTTTATCCTATGCCCTACACTTTGTAATTTCGTTTGTAGTGGCGTGATTTTGGCCAACTTATCGGCACTCAAGTTTTCCATGTTGTATCTTATACACAATAAAATGATTCTATTATTTAAAGGACAAAAAAAAAAACGAAGTCAAAAATTGTAAAAAAATAATTTGGGGAACGAGATGTTGAAAAACACGTTTAAGGCCCCTATAAATTGTTCTGCTGGGAAAAAATATTATATAATAATAGAATATATAATGTTATAAAACAATACTGTATGTAAAATAATTATTATACGACGTTAAAAATCCAAATTGCACGATCCGACCCCGGAGGACCAAAAATGTTGCGTGGTTTAGCGGCTCAAAAAGGGCCTTTACTTTTGTCCAACGCAAAAATATATGATGGCTGGATAGTGCAAAAGGCTATTTCTGAATGAGATAAAAACAAACAATGAAAAATCAGAATTTATACGAAAAATAACATTATGTATTTATTATGCGTGAAAGTAAAAATTTTCTTTAAAGTACAATATGAACAATGTGACATTCTATGCGTAAACAAACATAAGTTAAAAATAAATTATAATATGATGCATATGAAACATAAAAAAAAATACAAAAGAAAAACTTATCACTGCTGTGAGTCCTGAAAACAAAAAAAACGACATCGCATCGACTGTTCCACCGTGGAAAGAAGCTTCCCGTTGTTTTGATGAGATGAGGACGTGGTCCCGTAATTGAGGCAATGTGTGCACACAATGAATTGTAAACTGTAACACTGTAGGCTGGGGACTCTGCACTGCCGATAATCCCGTCAGCCGGCGTGTGTTGTCGTTATATATACGTAATTCGTTTTTCGTTAATGCATAGCCAGCTAGTGCATAAATAAACATGGTGCCCTATCTTAATATCTAGTTCATAATTACATAATAACCATAGCATTCAAGTTTTTGGCCTCAAACACTATCGATATTTATTTCACTATCGATATATCAGTATCGATATTTATTTTACTATCGATATATCAGTATCGATTTTTTTTACTATCGATATATCAGAATCGATTTTTTTTACTATCGACATATCAGTATCGATATTTTTTTACTATCGATATATCAGTATCGATATTTCTTTACTATCGATATATCAGTATCGATATTTTTTTACTATCGATATATCAGTATCGAAATTTTTTTACTATCGATATCAGTATCGAAATTTTTTTATTTTCGATATATCAGTATCGATATTTTTTACTATCGATATATCAGTAACAATATTTTTTTACTATCGATATATCAGTATCGATACTTATTTTACTATCGATATATTAGTATCGATATTTATTTTACTATCGATATATCAATATCGATGTTATTTTGCTATCGATATATCAGTATCGATATTCATTTTACGATCGATATATCTCTGTCGATATTTTTTTACTATCGATATATCAGTATCGACATTTTTTTACAATCGATATGTCAGTATCGATACTTATTTTACTATCGATATATCAGTATCGATATTTATTTTACTATCGATATATCAGTATCGAATTTTTTTTCCAGTCGATATATTAGTATCGATATTTTTTTACTATCGATATTTCAGTATCGATACTTATTTTACTATCGATATATTAGTATCGATATTATTTTACTATCGATGTATCAATATCGATGTTATTTTGCTATCGATATATCAGTATCGATATTCATTTTACTATCGATATATCTCTGTCGATATTTTTTTACTATCGATATATCAGTATAGATATTTTTTTTACAATCGATATGCAAGTATCGATACATATTTTACTATCGATATATCAGTATTGATATTTTTTTTTATTATCGTTGTATCAGTATCGATATTTATTTTACTATCGATATATCAGTATCGATACATATTTTACTATCGATATATCAGTATCGATACATATTTTACTATCGATATATCAGTATCGATATTTTTTTTACTATCGTTGTATCAGTATCGATATTTATTTCACTATCGATAAATCAGTATCGATATTTTTTTACTATCGATATATCAGTATCGGTATTTTTTTACTATCGATATATTAGTATCTATTTTTTTTTATTTTCGATATATCGGTATCGATATTTTTTACTATCGATATATCAGGATCGATATTTTTTTACTATCGATATATCACAATCGATACTTATTTTACTATCGATATATTAGTCTCGATATTTATTTTACTATCGATATATCAATATCGATGTTATTTTGCTATCGATATATCAATATCGATGTTATTTTGCTATCGATATATCAGTATCGATATTCAATTTCTCTGTCGATTTTATTACTATCGATATATCAGTATCGACATTTTTTTACAATCGATATGTCAGTATCGATACTTATTTTACTATCGATATATCAGTATCGATATTTATTTTACTATCGATATGTCAGTATCGATATATCAGTATCGAATTTTTTTTTCCAATCGATATATCAGTATCGATGTTTTTTACTATCGATATATTAGTATCGATATTTTTTTACTATCGATATATTAGTATCGATATTTTTTTACTATCGATATTTCAGTATCGATACTTATCTTACTATCGATATTATTTTACTATCGATGTATCAATATCGATGTTATTTTGCTATCGATATATCAGTATCGATATTCATTTTACTATCGATATATCTCTGTCGATATTTTTTTCTATCGATATATCAGTATCGATATTTTTTACAATCGATATGTCAGTATCGATACATATTTTACTATCGATATATCAGTATCGATATTTTTTTTACTATCGTTGTATCAGTATCGATATTTATTTTACTATCTATATATCAGTATCAATATTTTTTTACTATCGATATATCAGTATCGATATTTTTTTCACTATCGATATATCAGTATCGATATTTATTTTACTATCGATATATCAGTATCTATATTTTTTTATTTTCGATATATCGGTAGTGATATTTTTTACTATCGATATATCAGGATCGATATTTTTTTACTATCGATATATCAGTATCGATACTTATTTTACTATCGATATATTAGTCTTGATATTTATTTTACTATCGATATATCAATATCGATGTTATTTTGCTATCGATATATCAGTATCGATATTCATTTTACTATCGATATATCTCTGTCGATATTTTATTACTATCTATATATCAGTATCGACATTTTTTTACAATCGATATGTCAGTATCGATACTTATTTTACTATCGCTATATCAGTATCGATATTTATTTTACTATCGATATATCATTATCGATATATCAGTATCGAATTTTTTTTTCCATTCGACATATCAGTATCGATGTTTTTTACTATCGATATATTAGTATCGATATTTTTTTACTATCGATATTTCAGTAACGATACTTATTTTACTATCGATATATTAGTATCGATATTATTTTACTATCGATGTATCAATATCGATCTTATTTTGCTATCGATATATCAGTATCGATATTCATTTTACTATCGATACATCTCTGTCGATATTTTTTTACTATCGATATATCAGTATCGATATTTTTTTTACAATCGATATGTCAGTATCGATACATATTTTACTATCGATATATCAGTATCGATATTTCTTTACTATCTTTGTATCAGTATCGATATTTATTTTACTATCGATATATCAGTATCGATATGTTTTTACTATCGATATATCAGTATCGATATTTTCTTCACTATCGATATATCAGTATCGATATTTATTTTACAATCGATATATCAGTATCGATATTTATTTTACTATAGATATATCAGTATCAATATTTATTTTACTATAGATATATCAGTATCGATATTTATTTTACTAGTGACATTTCTTATAGAATCGATATTTCTTTTTCGCTCTATATTTCTTTTAATTTCTTTGATTTTCAATATATCTTTTACTCTCGAAATTTCATTTCTAATTCATTTTCTTGTGATCTCGACATCTCTTCTACTAATGATAATAATTTTACTATCGATATATCATTATCGATATATCAGTATCGAATTTTTTTTTCCATTCGACATATCAGTATCGACATTTTTTTACAATCGATATGTCAGTATCGATACTTATTTTACTATCGATATATCAGTATCGATATTTATTTTACTATCGATATGTCAGTATCGATATATCAGTATCGAATTTTTTTTTCCAATCGATATATCAGTATCGATGATTTTTACTATCGATATATTAGTATCGATATTTTTTTACTATCGATATTTCAGTATCGATACTTATCTTACTATCGATATTATTTTACTATCGATGTATCAATATCGATGTTATTTTGCTATCGATATATCAGTATCGATATTCATTTTACTATCGATATATCTCTGTCGATATTTTTTTCTATCGATATATCAGTATCGATATTTTTTACAATCGATATGTCAGTATCGATACATATTTTACTATCGATATATCAGTATCGATATTTTTTTTACTACCGTTGTATCAGTATCGATATTTATTTTACTATCGATATATCAGTATCAATATTTTTTTACTATCGATATATCAGTATCGATATTTTTTTCACTATCGATATATCAGTATCGATATTTATTTTACTATCGATATATCAGTATCTATATTTTTTTATTTTCGATATATCGGTAGTGATATTTTTTACTATCGATATATCAGGATCGATATTTTTTTACTATCGATATATCAGTATCGATACTTATTTTACTATCGATATATTAGTCTTGATATTTATTTTACTATCGATATATCAATATCGATGTTATTTTGCTATCGATATATCAGTATCGATATTCATTTTACTATCGATATATCGCTGTCGATATTTTATTACTATCTATATATCAGTATCGACATTTTTTTACAATCGATATGTCAGTATCGATACTTATTTTACTATCGCTATATCAGTATCGATATTTATTTTACTATCGATATATCATTATCGATATATCAGTATCGAATTTTTTTTTCCATTCGACATATCAGTATCGATGTTTTTTACTATCGATATATTAGTATCGATATTTTTTTACTATCGATATTTCAGTAACGATACTTATTTTACTATCGATATATTAGTATCGATATTATTTTACTATCGATGTATCAATCTCGATCTTATTTTGCAATCGATATATCAGTATCGATATTCATTTTACTATCGATACATCTCTGTCGATATTTTTTTACTATCGATATATCAGTATCGATATTTTTTTTACAATCGATATGTCAGTATCGATACATATTTTACTATCGATATATCAGTATCGATATTTTTTTACTATCTTTGTATCAGTATCGAAATTTATTTTACTATCGATATATCAGTATCGATATTTTTTTACTATCGATATATCAGTATCGATATTTTTTTCACTATCGATATATCAGTATCGATATTTATTTTACTATCGATATATCAGTATCGATATTTATTTTACTATCGATATATCAGTATCGATATTTATTTTACTATAGATATATCAGTATCAATATTTATTTTACTATAGATATATCAGTATCGATATTTATTTTACTAGTGACATTTCTTATAGAATCGATATTTCTTTTTCTATCTATATTTCTTTTAATTTCTTTGATTTTCAATATATCTTTTACTCTCGAAATTTCATTTCTAATTCATTTTCTTGTGATCTCGACATCTCTTCTACTAATGATAATAATTTTACTATCGATATTTTTGTTACAATCGACATTCGTTTTACTATCGGTATTTCATTTATTATCAATTTTTCTTTTGATTTAGACATTTCTTCTGATACTGATATTCATTTTACTATCGCTATATCAGTATCGATATTTATTTTACTATCGATATATCATTATCGATATATCAGTATCGAATTTTTTTTTCCATTCGACATATCAGTATCGATGTTTTTTACTATCGATATATTAGTATCGATATTTTTTTACTATCGATATTTCAGTAACGATACTTATTTTACTATCGATATATTAGTATCGATATTATTTTACTATCGATGTATCAATATCGATCTTATTTTGCTATCGACATATCAGTATCGATATTCATTTTACTATCGATACATCTCTGTCGATATTTTTTTACTATCGATATATCAGTATCGATATTTTTTTTACAATCGATATGTCATTATCGATACATATTTTACTATCGATATATCAGTATCGATATTTTTTTACTATCTTTGTATCAGTATCGATATTTATTTTACTATCGATATATCAGTATCGTTATTTTTTTACTATCGATATATCAGTATCGATATTTTTTTCACTATCGATATATCAGTATCGATATTTTTTTTACTATCGTTGTATCAGTATCGATATTTATTTAACTATCGATATATCAGTATCGATACATATTTTACAATCGATATATCAGTATCGATACATATTTTACTATCGATATATCAGTATCGATATTTTTTTTACTATCGTTGTATCAGTATCGATATTTATTTCACTATCGATAGATCAGTATCGATATTTTTTTACTATCGATATATCAGTATCGATATTTTTTTACTATCGATATATTAGTATCTATTTTTTTTTATTTTCGATATATCGGTATCGATATTTTTTACTATCGATATATCAGGATCGATATTTTTTTACTATCGATATATCACAATCGATACTTATTTTACTATCGATATATTAGTCTCGATATTTATTTTACTATCGATATATCAATATCGATGTTATTTTGCTATCGATATATCAGTATCGATATTCAATTTCTCGGTCGATTTTATTACTATCGATATATCAGTATCGACATTTTTTTACAATCGATATGTCAGTATCGATACTTATTTTACTATCGATATATCAGTATCGATATTTATTTTACTATCGATATGTCAGTATCGATATATAAGTATCGATTTTTTTTTTCCAATCGATATATCAGTATCGATGTTTTTTATTTTCGATATATTAGTATCGATATTTTTTTACTATCGATATTTCAGTATCGATACTTATCTTACTATCGATATTATTTTACTATCGATGTATCAATATCGATGTTATTTTGCTATCGATATATCAGTATCGATATTCATTTTCCTATCGATATATCTCTGTCGATATTTTTTTCTATCGATATATCAGTATCGATATTTTTTACAATCGATATGTCAGTATCGATACATATTTTACTATCGATATATCAGTATCGATATTTTTTTTACTATCGTTGTATCAGTATCGATATTTATTTTACTATCTATATATCAGTATCAATATTTTTTTACTATCGATATATCAGTATCGATATTTTTTTCACTATCGATATATCAGTATCGATATTTATTTTACTATCGATATATCAGTATCTATATTTTTTTATTTTCGATATATCGGTAGTGATATTTTTTACTATCTATATATCAGGATCGATATTTTTTTACTATCGATATATCAGTATCGATACTTATTTTACTATCGATATATTAGTCTTGATATTTATTTTACTATCGATATATCAATATCGATGTTATTTTGCTATCGATATATCAGTATCGATATTCATTTTACTATCGATATATCTCTGTCGTTATTTTATTACTATCTATATATCAGTATCGACATTTTTTTACAATCGATATGTCAGTATCGATACTTATTTTACTATCGCTATATCAGTATCGATATTTATTTTACTATCGATATATCATTATCGATATATCAGTATCGCATTTTTTTTTCCATTCGACATATCAGTATCGATGTTTTTTACTATCGATATATTAGTATCGATATTTTTTTACTATCGATATTTCAGTAACGATACTTATTTTACTATCGATATATTAGTATCGATATTATTTTACTATCGATGTATCAATATCGATATTTTTTTACTATCTTTGTATCAGTATCGATATTTATTTTACTATCGATATATCAGTATCGTTATTTTTTTACTTTCGATATATCAGTATCGATATTTTTTTCACTATCGATATATGAGTATCGATATTTATTTTACTATCGATATATCAGTATCGATATTTATTTTACTATAGATATATCAGTATCAATATTTATTTTATTATAGATATATCAGTATCGATATTTATTTTACTAGTGACATTTCTTATAGAATCGATATTTCTTTTTCTATCTATATTTCTTTTAATTTCTTTGATTTTCAATATATCTATTACTCTCGAAATTTCATTTCTAATTCATTTTCTTGTGATCTCGACATCTCTTCTACTAATGATAATAATTTTACTATCGATATATCATTATCGATGTATCAGTATCGAATTTTTTTTTCCATTCGACATATCAGTATCGACATTTTTTTACAATCGATATGTCAGTATCGATACTTATTTTACTATCGATATATCAGTATCGATATTTATTTTACTATCGATATGTCAGTATCGATATATCAGTATCGAATTTTTTTTTCCAATCGATATATCAGTATCGATGATTTTTACTATCGATATATTAGTATCGATATTTTTTTACTATCGATATTTCAGTATCGATACTTATCTTACTATCGATATTATTTTACTATTGATGTATCAATATCGATGTTATTTTGCTATCGATATATCAGTATCGATATTCATTTTACTATCGATATATCTCTGTCGATATTTTTTTCTATCGATATATCAGTATCGATATTTTTTACGATCGATATGTCAGTATCGATACATATTTTACTATCGATATATCAGTATCGATATTTTTTTTACTATCGTTGTATCAGTATCGATATTTATTTTACTATCGATATATCAGTATCAATATTTTTTTACTATCGATATATCAGTATCGATATTTTTTTCACTATCGATATATCAGTATCGATATTTATTTTACTATCGATATATCAGTATCTATATTTTTTTATTTTCGATATATCGGTAGTGATATTTTTTACTATCGATATATCAGGATCGATATTTTTTTACTATCGATATATCAGTATCGATACTTATTTTACTATCGATATATTAGTCTTGATATTAATTTTACTATCGATATATCAATATCGATGTTATTTTGCTATCGATATATCAGTATCGATATTCATTTTACTATCGATATATCGCTGTCGATATTTTATTACTATCTATATATCAGTATCGACATTTTTTTACAATCGATATGTCAGTATCGATACTTATTTTACTATCGCTATATCAGTATCGATATTTATTTTACTATCGATATATCATTATCGATATATCAGTATCGAATTTTTTTTTCCATTCGACATATCAGTATCGATGTTTTTTACTATCGATATATTAGTATCGATATTTTTTTACTATCGATATTTCAGTAACGATACTTATTTTACTATCGATATATTAGTATCGATATTATTTTACTATCGATGTATCAATCTCGATCTTATTTTGCAATCGATATATCAGTATCGATATTCATTTTACTATCGATACATCTCTGTCGATATTTTTTTACTATCGATATATCAGTATCGATATTTTTTTTACAATCGATATGTCAGTATCGATACATATTTTACTATCGATATATCAGTATCGATATTTTTTTACTATCTTTGTATCAGTATCGAAATTTATTTTACTATCGATATATCAGTATCGATATTTTTTTACTATCGATATATCAGTATCGATATTTTTTTCACTATCGATATATCAGTATCGATATTTATTTTACTATCGATATATCAGTATCGATATTTATTTTACTATAGATATATCAGTATCAATATTTATTTTACTATAGATATATCAGTATCGATATTTATTTTACTAGTGACATTTCTTATAGAATCGATATTTCTTTTTCTATCTATATTTCTTTTAATTTCTTTGATTTTCAATATATCTTTTACTCTCGAAATTTCATTTCTAATTCATTTTCTTGTGATCTCGACATCTCTTCTACTAATGATAATAATTTTACTATCGATATTTTTGTTACAATCGACATTCGTTTTACTATCGGTATTTCATTTATTATCAATTTTTCTTTTGATTTAGACATTTCTTCTGATACTGATATTCATTTTACTATCGATATATCAGTATCGATATTCATTTTACTATCGATATATCAGTATCGATATTCATTTTACTATCGATATAGCAGTATCGATATTCATTTTACTATCGATATATCAGTATCGATATTCATTTTACTATCGATATATCAGTTTCGATATTTATTTCACTATCGATTTATCAGTAACGATATTTATTTTACTATCGATATATCAGTATCGATATTTTTTTACGATCGATATATCTCTGTCGATATTTTTTTACTATCGATATATCAGTATCGATATTTTTTTACTATCGATATATCAGTATCGATATTTATGTCACTATCCATATATCAGTATCGATATTTTTTTACTATCAATATATCAGTATCGATATTTTTTTCACTATCGATATATCAGTATCGATATTTATTTTAATATCGATATATCAGCATCGATATTTTTTTACTATCAATATATCAGTATCGATATTTTTTTACTATCGATATATCAGTATCGATATTTATTTAACTATAGATATATCAGTATCGATATTTATTTTACTATAGATATATCAGTATCGATATTTATTTTACTATCGATATTTATTTTACTATAGATATATCAGTATCGATATTTATTTTACTAGTGACATTTCTTATAGAATCGATATTTCTTTTTCTATCTATATTTCTTTTAATTTCTTTGATTTTCAATATATCTTTTACTCTCGATATTTCATTTCTAATCCATTTTCTTGTGATCTCGACATCTCTTCTACTAATGATAATAATTTTACTATCGATATTTTTGTTACAATCGACATTCGTTTTACTATCGGTATTTCATTTATTATCAATTTTTCTTTTGATTTAGACATTTCTTCTGATACTGATATTCATTTTACTATCGATATATCAGTATCGATATTCATTTTACTATCGATATATCAGTATCGATGTTTATTTTACTATCGATATATCAGTATCGATATTCATTTTACTATCGATATATCAGTATCGACATTTTTTTTACAATCGATATGTCAGTATCGATACTTATTTTTCTATCGATATATCAGTATCGATATTTATTTTACTATCGATATATCAGTATCGAATTTTTTTCCCAGTCGATATATTAGTATCGATATTTTTTTACTATCGATATTTCAGTATCGATACTTATTTTACTATCGATATATTAGTATCGATATTATTTTACTATCGATGTATCAATATCGATGTTATTTTGCTATCGATATATCAGTATCGCTATTCATTTTACTATCGATATATCTCTGTCGATATTTTTTTACTATCGATATATCAGTATAGATATTTTTTTTACAATCGATATGCAAGTATCGATACATATTTTACTATCGATATATCAGTATTGATATTTTTTTTACTATCGTTGTATCAGTATCGATATTTATTTTACTATCGATATATCAGTATCGATACATATTTTACTATCGATATATCAGTATCGATACATATTTTACTATCGATATATCAGTATCGATATTTTTTTTACTATCGTTGTATCAGTATCGATATTTATTTCACTATCAATAAATCAGTATCGATATTTTTTTACTATCGATATATCAGTATCGATATTTTTTTACTATCGATATATTAGTATCTATTTTTTTTAATTTTCGATATATCGGTATCGATATTTTTTACTATCGATATATCAGGATCGATATTTTTTTACTATCGATATATCACAATCGATACTTATTTTACTATTGATATATTAGTCTCGATATTTATTTTACTATCGATATATCAATATCGATGTTATTTTGCTATCGATATATCAGTATCGATATTCAATTTCTCGGTCGATTTTATTACTATCGATATATCAGTATCGACATTTTTTTACAATCGATATGTCAGTATCGATATTTATTTTACTATCGATATATCAGTATCGATATTTATTTTACTATCGATATGTCAGTATCGATATATCAGTATCGAATTTTTTTTTCCAATCGATATATCAGTATCGATGTTTTTTACTATCGATATATTAGTATCGATATTTTTTTACTATCGATATTTCTGTATCGATACTTATCTTACTATCGATATTATTTTACTATCGATGTATCAATATCGATGTTATTTTGCTATCGATATATCAGTATCGATATTCATTTTACTATCGATATATCTCTGTCGATATTTTTTTCTATCGATATATCAGTATCGATATTTTTTACAATCGATATGTCAGTATCGATATTTTTTACAATCGATATATCAGTATCGATATTTTTTTTACTATCGTTGTATCAGTATCGATATTTATTTTACTATCGATATATCAGTATCTATATTTTTTTATTTTCGATATATCGGTAGTGATATTTTTTACTATCTATATATCAGGATCGATATTTTTTTACTATCGATATATCAGTATCGATACTTATTTTACTATCGATATATTAGTCTTGATATTTATTTTACTATCGATATATCAATATCGATGTTATTTTGCTATCGATATATCAGTATCGATATTCATTTTACTATCGATATATCTCTGTCGATATTTTATTACTATCTATATATCAGTATCGACATTTTTTTACAATCGATATGTCAGTATCGATACTTATTTTACTATCGCTATATCAGTATCGATATTTATTTTACTATCGATATATCATTATCGATATATCAGTATCGAATTTTTTTTTCCATTCGACATATCAGTATCGATGTTTTTTACTATCGATATATTAGTATCGATATTTTTTTACTATCGATATTTCAGTATCGATATTCATTTTACTATCGATATATCAGTATCGATATTTTTTTCACTATCGATATATCAGTATCGATATTTTTTTTTACTATCGTTGTATCAGTATCGATATTTATTTTACTATCGATATATCAGTATCGATACATATTTTACAATCGATATATCAGTATCGATACATATTTTACTATCGATATATCAGTATCGATATTTTTTTTACTATCGTTGTATCAGTATCGATATTTATTTCACTATCGATAGATCAGTATCGATATTTTTTTACTATCGATATATCAGTATCGATATTCATTTTACTATCGATATATCAGTATCGATATTCATTTTACTATCGATATATCAGTATCGATATTTTTTTCACTATCGATATATCAGTATCGATATTTTTTTTACTATCGTTGTATCAGTATCGATATTTATTTTACTATCGATATATCAGTATCGATACATATTTTACAATCGATATATCAGTATCGACATTTTTTTACAATCGATATGTCAGTATCGATACTTATTTTACTATCGATATATCAGTATCGATATTTATTTTACTATCGATATGTCAGTATCGATATATCAGTATCGAATTTTTTTTTCCAATCGATATATCAGTATCGATGATTTTTACTATCGATATATTAGTATCGATATTTTTTTACTATCGATATTTCAGTATCGATACTTATCTTACTATCGATATTATTTTACTATCGATGTATCAATATCGATGTTATTTTGCTATCGATATATCAGTATCGATATTCATTTTACTATCGATATATCTCTGTCGATATTTTTTTCTATCGATATATCAGTATCGATATTTTTTACAATCGATATGTCAGTATCGATACATATTTTACTATCGATATATCAGTATCGATATTTTTTTTACTACCGTTGTATCAGTATCGATACTTATTTTACTATCGATATATCAGTATCAATATTTTTTTACTATCGATATATCAGTATCGATATTTTTTTCACTATCGATATATCAGTATCGATATTTATTTTACTATCGATATATCAGTATCTATATTTTTTTATTTTCGATATATCGGTAGTGATATTTTTTACTATCGATATATCAGGATCGATATTTTTTTACTATCGATATATCAGTATCGATACTTATTTTACTATCGATATATTAGTCTTGATATTTATTTTACTATCGATATATCAATATCGATGTTATTTTGCTATCGATATATCAGTATCGATATTCATTTTACTATCGATATATCGCTGTCGATATTTTATTACTATCTATATATCAGTATCGACATTTTTTTACAATCGATATGTCAGTATCGATACTTATTTTACTATCGCTATATCAGTATCGATATTTATTTTACTATCGATATATCATTATCGATATATCAGTATCGAATTTTTTTTTCCATTCGACATATCAGTATCGATGTTTTTTACTATCGATATATTAGTATCGATATTTTTTTACTATCGATATTTCAGTAACGATACTTATTTTACTATCGATATATTAGTATCGATATTATTTTACTATCGATGTATCAATCTCGATCTTATTTTGCAATCGATATATCAGTATCGATATTCATTTTACTATCGATACATCTCTGTCGATATTTTTTTACTATCGATATATCAGTATCGATATTTTTTTTACAATCGATATGTCAGTATCGATACATATTTTACTATCGATATATCAGTATCGATATTTTTTTACTATCTTTGTATCAGTATCGAAATTTATTTTACTATCGATATATCAGTATCGATATTTTTTTACTATCGATATATCAGTATCGATATTTTTTTCACTATCGATATATCAGTATCGATATTTATTTTACTATCGATATATCAGTATCGATATTTATTTTACTATCGATATATCAGTATCGATATTTATTTTACTATAGATATATCAGTATCAATATTTATTTTACTATAGATATATCAGTATCGATATTTATTTTACTAGTGACATTTCTTATAGAATCGATATTTCTTTTTCTATCTATATTTCTTTTAATTTCTTTGATTTTCAATATATCTTTTACTCTCGAAATTTCATTTCTAATTCATTTTCTTGTGATCTCGACATCTCTTCTACTAATGATAATAATTTTACTATCGATATTTTTGTTACAATCGACATTCGTTTTACTATCGGTATTTCATTTATTATCAATTTTTCTTTTGATTTAGACATTTCTTCTGATACTGATATTCATTTTACTATCGCTATATCAGTATCGATATTTATTTTACTATCGATATATCATTATCGATATATCAGTATCGAATTTTTTTTTCCATTCGACATATCAGTATCGATGTTTTTTACTATCGATATATTAGTATCGATATTTTTTTACTATCGATATTTCAGTAACGATACTTATTTTACTATCGATATATTAGTATCGATATTATTTTACTATCGATGTATCAATATCGATCTTATTTTGCTATCGACATATCAGTATCGATATTCATTTTACTATCGATACATCTCTGTCGATATTTTTTTACTATCGATATATCAGTATCGATATTTTTTTTACAATCGATATGTCATTATCGATACATATTTTACTATCGATATATCAGTATCGATATTTTTTTACTATCTTTGTATCAGTATCGATATTTATTTTACTATCGATATATCAGTATCGTTATTTTTTTACTATCGATATATCAGTATCGATATTTTTTTCACTATCGATATATCAGTATCGATATTTTTTTTACTATCGTTGTATCAGTATCGATATTTATTTAACTATCGATATATCAGTATCGATACATATTTTACAATCGATATATCAGTATCGATACATATTTTACTATCGATATATCAGTATCGATATTTTTTTTACTATCGTTGTATCAGTATCGATATTTATTTCACTATCGATAGATCAGTATCGATATTTTTTTACTATCGATATATCAGTATCGATATTTTTTTACTATCGATATATTAGTATCTATTTTTTTTTATTTTCGATATATCGGTATCGATATTTTTTACTATCGATATATCAGGATCGATATTTTTTTACTATCGATATATCACAATCGATACTTATTTTACTATCGATATATTAGTCTCGATATTTATTTTACTATCGATATATCAATATCGATGTTATTTTGCTATCGATATATCAGTATCGATATTCAATTTCTCGGTCGATTTTATTACTATCGATATATCAGTATCGACATTTTTTTACAATCGATATGTCAGTATCGATACTTATTTTACTATCGATATATCAGTATCGATATTTATTTTACTATCGATATGTCAGTATCGATATATAAGTATCGATTTTTTTTTTCCAATCGATATATCAGTATCGATGTTTTTTATTTTCGATATATTAGTATCGATATTTTTTTACTATCGATATTTCAGTATCGATACTTATCTTACTATCGATATTATTTTACTATCGATGTATCAATATCGATGTTATTTTGCTATCGATATATCAGTATCGATATTCATTTTCCTATCGATATATCTCTGTCGATATTTTTTTCTATCGATATATCAGTATCGATATTTTTTACAATCGATATGTCAGTATCGATACATATTTTACTATCGATATATCAGTATCGATATTTTTTTTACTATCGTTGTATCAGTATCGATATTTATTTTACTATCTATATATCAGTATCAATATTTTTTTACTATCGATATATCAGTATCGATATTTTTTTCACTATCGATATATCAGTATCGATATTTATTTTACTATCGATATATCAGTATCTATATTTTTTTATTTTCGATATATCGGTAGTGATATTTTTTACTATCTATATATCAGGATCGATATTTTTTTACTATCGATATATCAGTATCGATACTTATTTTACTATCGATATATTAGTCTTGATATTTATTTTACTATCGATATATCAATATCGATGTTATTTTGCTATCGATATATCAGTATCGATATTCATTTTACTATCGATATATCTCTGTCGTTATTTTATTACTATCTATATATCAGTATCGACATTTTTTTACAATCGATATGTCAGTATCGATACTTATTTTACTATCGCTATATCAGTATCGATATTTATTTTACTATCGATATATCATTATCGATATATCAGTATCGCATTTTTTTTTCCATTCGACATATCAGTATCGATGTTTTTTACTATCGATATATTAGTATCGATATTTTTTTACTATCGATATTTCAGTAACGATACTTATTTTACTATCGATATATTAGTATCGATATTATTTTACTATCGATGTATCAATATCGATATTTTTTTACTATCTTTGTATCAGTATCGATATTTATTTTACTATCGATATATCAGTATCGTTATTTTTTTACTTTCGATATATCAGTATCGATATTTTTTTCACTATCGATATATGAGTATCGATATTTATTTTACTATCGATATATCAGTATCGATATTTATTTTACTATAGATATATCAGTATCAATATTTATTTTATTATAGATATATCAGTATCGATATTTATTTTACTAGTGACATTTCTTATAGAATCGATATTTCTTTTTCTATCTATATTTCTTTTAATTTCTTTGATTTTCAATATATCTATTACTCTCGAAATTTCATTTCTAATTCATTTTCTTGTGATCTCGACATCTCTTCTACTAATGATAATAATTTTACTATCGATATATCATTATCGATGTATCAGTATCGAATTTTTTTTTCCATTCGACATATCAGTATCGACATTTTTTTACAATCGATATGTCAGTATCGATACTTATTTTACTATCGATATATCAGTATCGATATTTATTTTACTATCGATATGTCAGTATCGATATATCAGTATCGAATTTTTTTTTCCAATCGATATATCAGTATCGATGATTTTTACTATCGATATATTAGTATCGATATTTTTTTACTATCGATATTTCAGTATCGATACTTATCTTACTATCGATATTATTTTACTATTGATGTATCAATATCGATGTTATTTTGCTATCGATATATCAGTATCGATATTCATTTTACTATCGATATATCTCTGTCGATATTTTTTTCTATCGATATATCAGTATCGATATTTTTTACGATCGATATGTCAGTATCGATACATATTTTACTATCGATATATCAGTATCGATATTTTTTTTACTATCGTTGTATCAGTATCGATATTTATTTTACTATCGATATATCAGTATCAATATTTTTTTACTATCGATATATCAGTATCGATATTTTTTTCACTATCGATATATCAGTATCGATATTTATTTTACTATCGATATATCAGTATCTATATTTTTTTATTTTCGATATATCGGTAGTGATATTTTTTACTATCGATATATCAGGATCGATATTTTTTTACTATCGATATATCAGTATCGATACTTATTTTACTATCGATATATTAGTCTTGATATTAATTTTACTATCGATATATCAATATCGATGTTATTTTGCTATCGATATATCAGTATCGATATTCATTTTACTATCGATATATCGCTGTCGATATTTTATTACTATCTATATATCAGTATCGACATTTTTTTACAATCGATATGTCAGTATCGATACTTATTTTACTATCGCTATATCAGTATCGATATTTATTTTACTATCGATATATCATTATCGATATATCAGTATCGAATTTTTTTTTCCATTCGACATATCAGTATCGATGTTTTTTACTATCGATATATTAGTATCGATATTTTTTTACTATCGATATTTCAGTAACGATACTTATTTTACTATCGATATATTAGTATCGATATTATTTTACTATCGATGTATCAATCTCGATCTTATTTTGCAATCGATATATCAGTATCGATATTCATTTTACTATCGATACATCTCTGTCGATATTTTTTTACTATCGATATATCAGTATCGATATTTTTTTTACAATCGATATGTCAGTATCGATACATATTTTACTATCGATATATCAGTATCGATATTTTTTTACTATCTTTGTATCAGTATCGAAATTTATTTTACTATCGATATATCAGTATCGATATTTTTTTACTATCGATATATCAGTATCGATATTTTTTTCACTATCGATATATCAGTATCGATATTTATTTTACTATCGATATATCAGTATCGATATTTATTTTACTATAGATATATCAGTATCAATATTTATTTTACTATAGATATATCAGTATCGATATTTATTTTACTAGTGACATTTCTTATAGAATCGATATTTCTTTTTCTATCTATATTTCTTTTAATTTCTTTGATTTTCAATATATCTTTTACTCTCGAAATTTCATTTCTAATTCATTTTCTTGTGATCTCGACATCTCTTCTACTAATGATAATAATTTTACTATCGATATTTTTGTTACAATCGACATTCGTTTTACTATCGGTATTTCATTTATTATCAATTTTTCTTTTGATTTAGACATTTCTTCTGATACTGATATTCATTTTACTATCGATATATCAGTATCGATATTCATTTTACTATCGATATATCAGTATCGATATTCATTTTACTATCGATATAGCAGTATCGATATTCATTTTACTATCGATATATCAGTATCGATATTCATTTTACTATCGATATATCAGTTTCGATATTTATTTCACTATCGATTTATCAGTAACGATATTTATTTTACTATCGATATATCAGTATCGATATTTTTTTACGATCGATATATCTCTGTCGATATTTTTTTACTATCGATATATCAGTATCGATATTTTTTTACTATCGTTATATCAGTATCGATATTTATGTCACTATCCATATATCAGTATCGATATTTTTTTACTATCAATATATCAGTATCGATATTTTTTTCACTATCGATATATCAGTATCGATATTTATTTTAATATCGATATATCAGCATCGATATTTTTTTACTATCAATATATCAGTATCGATATTTTTTTACTATCGATATATCAGTATCGATATTTATTTAACTATAGATATATCAGTATCGATATTTATTTTACTATAGATATATCAGTATCGATATTTATTTTACTATCGATATTTATTTTACTATAGATATATCAGTATCGATATTTATTTTACTAGTGACATTTCTTATAGAATCGATATTTCTTTTTCTATCTATATTTCTTTTAATTTCTTTGATTTTCAATATATCTTTTACTCTCGATATTTCATTTCTAATCCATTTTCTTGTGATCTCGACATCTCTTCTACTAATGATAATAATTTTACTATCGATATTTTTGTTACAATCGACATTCGTTTTACTATCGGTATTTCATTTATTATCAATTTTTCTTTTGATTTAGACATTTCTTCTGATACTGATATTCATTTTACTATCGATATATCAGTATCGATATTCATTTTACTATCGATATATCAGTATCGATGTTTATTTTACTATCGATATATCAGTATCGATATTCATTTTACTATCGATATATCAGTATCGACATTTTTTTTACAATCGATATGTCAGTATCGATACTTATTTTTCTATCGATATATCAGTATCGATATTTATTTTACTATCGATATATCAGTATCGAATTTTTTTCCCAGTCGATATATTAGTATCGATATTTTTTTACTATCGATATTTCAGTATCGATACTTATTTTACTATCGATATATTAGTATCGATATTATTTTACTATCGATGTATCAATATCGATGTTATTTTGCTATCGATATATCAGTATCGCTATTCATTTTACTATCGATATATCTCTGTCGATATTTTTTTACTATCGATATATCAGTATAGATATTTTTTTTACAATCGATATGCAAGTATCGATACATATTTTACTATCGATATATCAGTATTGATATTTTTTTTACTATCGTTGTATCAGTATCGATATTTATTTTACTATCGATATATCAGTATCGATACATATTTTACTATCGATATATCAGTATCGATACATATTTTACTATCGATATATCAGTATCGATATTTTTTTTACTATCGTTGTATCAGTATCGATATTTATTTCACTATCAATAAATCAGTATCGATATTTTTTTACTATCGATATATCAGTATCGATATTTTTTTACTATCGATATATTAGTATCTATTTTTTTTAATTTTCGATATATCGGTATCGATATTTTTTACTATCGATATATCAGGATCGATATTTTTTTACTATCGATATATCACAATCGATACTTATTTTACTATTGATATATTAGTCTCGATATTTATTTTACTATCGATATATCAATATCGATGTTATTTTGCTATCGATATATCAGTATCGATATTCAATTTCTCGGTCGATTTTATTACTATCGATATATCAGTATCGACATTTTTTTACAATCGATATGTCAGTATCGATATTTATTTTACTATCGATATATCAGTATCGATATTTATTTTACTATCGATATGTCAGTATCGATATATCAGTATCGAATTTTTTTTTCCAATCGATATATCAGTATCGATGTTTTTTACTATCGATATATTAGTATCGATATTTTTTTACTATCGATATTTCTGTATCGATACTTATCTTACTATCGATATTATTTTACTATCGATGTATCAATATCGATGTTATTTTGCTATCGATATATCAGTATCGATATTCATTTTACTATCGATATATCTCTGTCGATATTTTTTTCTATCGATATATCAGTATCGATATTTTTTACAATCGATATGTCAGTATCGATATTTTTTACAATCGATATATCAGTATCGATATTTTTTTTACTATCGTTGTATCAGTATCGATATTTATTTTACTATCGATATATCAGTATCTATATTTTTTTATTTTCGATATATCGGTAGTGATATTTTTTACTATCTATATATCAGGATCGATATTTTTTTACTATCGATATATCAGTATCGATACTTATTTTACTATCGATATATTAGTCTTGATATTTATTTTACTATCGATATATCAATATCGATGTTATTTTGCTATCGATATATCAGTATCGATATTCATTTTACTATCGATATATCTCTGTCGATATTTTATTACTATCTATATATCAGTATCGACATTTTTTTACAATCGATATGTCAGTATCGATACTTATTTTACTATCGCTATATCAGTATCGATATTTATTTTACTATCGATATATCATTATCGATATATCAGTATCGAATTTTTTTTTCCATTCGACATATCAGTATCGATGTTTTTTACTATCGATATATTAGTATCGATATTTTTTTACTATCGATATTTCAGTATCGATATTCATTTTACTATCGATATATCAGTATCGATATTTTTTTCACTATCGATATATCAGTATCGATATTTTTTTTTACTATCGTTGTATCAGTATCGATATTTATTTTACTATCGATATATCAGTATCGATACATATTTTACAATCGATATATCAGTATCGATACATATTTTACTATCGATATATCAGTATCGATATTTTTTTTACTATCGTTGTATCAGTATCGATATTTATTTCACTATCGATAGATCAGTATCGATATTTTTTTACTATCGATATATCAGTATCGATATTCATTTTACTATCGATATATCAGTATCGATATTCATTTTACTATCGATATATCAGTATCGATATTTTTTTCACTATCGATATATCAGTATCGATATTTTTTTTACTATCGTTGTATCAGTATCGATATTTATTTTACTATCGATATATCAGTATCGATACATATTTTACAATCGATATATCAGTATCGATACATATTTTACTATCGATATATCAGTATCGATATTTTTTTTACTATCGTTGTATCAGTATCGATATTTATTTCACTATCGATAGATCAGTATCGATATTTTTTTACTATCGATATATCAGTATCGATATTTTTTTACTATCGATATATTAGTATCTATTTTTTTTTATTTTCGATATATCGGTATCGATATTTTTTACTATCGATATATCAGGATCGATATTTTTTTACTATCGATATATCACAATCGATACTTATTTTACTATCGATATATTAGTCTCGATATTTATTTTACTATCGATATATCAATATCGATGTTATTTTGCTATCGATATATCAGTATCGATATTCAATTTCTCGGTCGATTTTATTACTATCGATATATCAGTATCGACATTTTTTTACAATCGATATGTCAGTATCGATACTTATTTTACTATCGATATATCAGTATCGATATTTATTTTACTATCGATATGTCAGTATCGATATATCAGTATCGAATTTTTTTTCCAATCGATATATCAGTATCGATGTTTTTTACTATCGATATATTAGTATCGATATTTTTTTACTATCGATATTTCAGTATCGATACTTATCTTACTATCGATATTATTTTACTATCGATGTATCAATATCGATGTTATTTTGCTATCGATATATCAGTATCGATATTCATTTTACAATCGATATATCTCTGTCGATATTTTTTTCTATCGATATATCAGTATCGATATTTTTTACAATCGATATGTCAGTATCGATACATATTTTACTATCTATATATCAGTATCAATATTTTTTTACTATCGATATATCAGTATCGATATTTTTTTCACTATCGATATATCAGTATCGATATTTATTTTACTATCGATATATCAGTATCTATATTTTTTTATTTTCGATATATCGGTAGTGATATTTTTTACTATCTATATATCAGGATCGATATTTTTTTACTATCGATATATCAGTATCGATACTTATTTTACTATCGATATATTAGTCTTGATATTTATTTTACTATCGATATATCAATATCGATGTTATTTTGCTATCGATATATCAGTATCGATATTCATTTTACTATCGATATATCTCTGTCGATATTTTATTACTATCTATATATCAGTATCGACATTTTTTTACAATCGATATGTCAGTATCGATACTTATTTTACTATCGCTATATCAGTATCGATATTTATTTTACTATCGATATATCATTATCGATATATCAGTATCGAATTTTTTTTTCCATTCGACATATCAGTATCGATGTTTTTTACTATCGATATATTAGTATCGATATTTTTTTACTATCGATATTTCAGTAACGATACTTATTTTACTATCGATATATTAGTATCGATATTATTTTACTATCGATGTATCAATATCGATCTTATTTTGCTATCGACATATCAGTATCGATATTCATTTTACTATCGATACATCTCTGTCGATATTTTTTTACTATCGATATATCAGTATCGATATTTTTTTTACAATCGATATGTCAGTATCGATACATATCTTACTATCGATATATCAGTATCGATATTTTTTTACTATCTTTGTATCAGTATCGATATTTATTTTACTATCGATATATCAGTATCGTTATTTTTTTACTTTCGATATATCAGTATCGATATTTTTTTCACTATCGATATATCAGTATCGATATTTATTTTACTATCGATATATCAGTATCGATATTTATTTTACTATAGATATATCAGTATCAATATTTATTTTATTATAGATATATCAGTATCGATATTTATTTTACTAGTGACATTTCTTATAGAATCGATATTTCTTTTTCTATCTATATTTCTTTTAATTTCTTTGATTTTCAATATATCTATTACTCTCGAAATTTCATTTCTAATTCATTTTCTTGTGATCTCGACATCTCTTCTACTAATGATAATAATTTTACTATCGATATATCATTATCGATGTATCAGTATCGAATTTTTTTTTCCATTCGACATATCAGTATCGACATTTTTTTACAATCGATATGTCAGTATCGATACTTATTTTACTATCGATATATCAGTATCGATATTTATTTTACTATCGATATGTCAGTATCGATATATCAGTATCGAATTTTTTTTTCCAATCGATATATCAGTATCGATGATTTTTACTATCGATATATTAGTATCGATATTTTTTTACTATCGATATTTCAGTATCGATACTTATCTTACTATCGATATTATTTTACTATCGATGTATCAATATCGATGTTATTTTGCTATCGATATATCAGTATCGATATTCATTTTACTATCGATATATCTCTGACGATATTTTTTTCTATCGATATATCAGTATCGATATTTTTTACAATCGATATGTCAGTATCGATACATATTTTACTATCGATATATCAGTATCGATATTTTTTTTACTATCGTTGTATCAGTATCGATATTTATTTTACTATCGATATATCAGTATCAATATTTTTTCACTATCGATATATCAGTATCGATATTTATTTTACTATCGATATATCAGTATCTATATTTTTTTATTTTCGATATATCGGTAGTGATATTTTTTACTATCGATATATCAGGATCGATATTTTTTTACTATCGATATATCAGTATCGATACTTATTTTACTATCGATATATTAGTCTTGATATTAATTTTACTATCGATATATCAATATCGATGTTATTTTGCTATCGATATATCAGTATCGATATTCATTTTACTATCGATATATCGCTGTCGATATTTTATTACTATCTATATATCAGTATCGACATTTTTTTACAATCGATATGTCAGTATCGATACTTATTTTACTATCGCTATATCAGTATCGATATTTATTTTACTATCGATATATCATTATCGATATATCAGTATCGAATTTTTTTTTCCATTCGACATATCAGTATCGATGTTTTTTACTATCGATATATTAGTATCGATATTTTTTTACTATCGATATTTCAGTAACGATACTTATTTTACTATCGATATATTAGTATCGATATTATTTTACTATCGATGTATCAATCTCGATCTTATTTTGCAATCGATATATCAGTATCGATATTCATTTTACTATCGATACATCTCTGTCGATATTTTTTTACTATCGATATATCAGTATCGATATTTTTTTTACAATCGATATGTCAGTATCGATACATATTTTACTATCGATATATCAGTATCGATATTTTTTTACTATCGATATATCAGTATCGATATTTTTTTACTATCTTTGTATCAGTATCGAAATTTATTTTACTATCGATATATCAGTATCGATATTTTTTTACTATCGATATATCAGTATCGATATTTTTTTCACTATCGATATATCAGTATCGATATTTATTTTACTATCGATATATCAGTATCGATATTTATTTTACTATAGATATATCAGTATCAATATTTATTTTACTATAGATATATCAGTATCGATATTTATTTTACTAGTGACATTTCTTATAGAATCGATATTTCTTTTTCTATCTATATTTCTTTTAATTTCTTTGATTTTCAATATATCTTTTACTCTCGAAATTTCATTTCTAATTCATTTTCTTGTGATCTCGACATCTCTTCTACTAATGATAATAATTTTACTATCGATATTTTTGTTACAATCGACATTCGTTTTACTATCGGTATTTCATTTATTATCAATTTTTCTTTTGATTTAGACATTTCTTCTGATACTGATATTCATTTTACTATCGATATATCAGTATCGATATTCATTTTACTATCGATATATCAGTATCGATATTCATTTTACTATCGATATAGCAGTATCGATATTCATTTTACTATCGATATATCAGTATCGATATTCATTTTACTATCGATATATCAGTATCGATATTCATTTTACTATCGATATATCAGTATCGATGTTTATTTTACTATCGATATATCAGTATCGATATTCATTTTACTATCGATATATCAGTATCGACATTTTTTTTACAATCGATATGTCAGTATCGATACTTATTTTTCTATCGATATATCAGTATCGATATTTATTTTACTATCGATATATCAGTATCGAATTTTTTTTCCAGTCTATATATTAGTATCGATATTTTTTTACTATCGATATTTCAGTATCGATACTTATTTTACTATCGATATATTAGTATCGATATTATTTTACTATCGATGTATCAATATCGATGTTATTTTGCTATCGATATATCAGTATCGCTATTCATTTTACTATCGATATATCTCTGTCGATATTTTTTTACTATCGATATATCAGTATAGATATTTTTTTTACAATCGATATGCAAGTATCGATACATATTTTACTATCGATATATCAGTATTGATATTTTTTTTACTATCGTTGTATCAGTATCGATATTTATTTTACTATCGATATATCAGTATCGATACATATTTTACTATCGATATATCAGTATCGATACATATTTTACTATCGATATATCAGTATCGATATTTTTTTTACTATCGTTGTATCAGTATCGATATTTATTTCACTATCAATAAATCAGTATCGATATTTTTTTACTATCGATATATCAGTATCGATATTTTTTTACTATCGATATATTAGTATCTATTTTTTTTAATTTTCGATATATCGGTATCGATATTTTTTACTATCGATATATCAGGATCGATATTTTTTTACTATCGATATATCACAATCGATACTTATTTTACTATTGATATATTAGTCTCGATATTTATTTTACTATCGATATATCAATATCGATGTTATTTTGCTATCGATATATCAGTATCGATATTCAATTTCTCGGTCGATTTTATTACTATCGATATATCAGTATCGACATTTTTTTACAATCGATATGTCAGTATCGATATTTATTTTACTATCGATATATCAGTATCGATATTTATTTTACTATCGATATGTCAGTATCGATATATCAGTATCGAATTTTTTTTTCCAATCGATATATCAGTATCGATGTTTTTTACTATCGATATATTAGTATCGATATTTTTTTACTATCGATATTTCAGTATCGATACTTATCTTACTATCGATATTATTTTACTATCGATGTATCAATATCGATGTTATTTTGCTATCGATATATCAGTATCGATATTCATTTTACTATCGATATATCTCTGTCGATATTTTTTTCTATCGATATATCAGTATCGATATTTTTTACAATCGATATGTCAGTATCGATATTTTTTACAATCGATATATCAGTATCGATATTTTTTTTACTATCGTTGTATCAGTATCGATATTTATTTTACTATCTATATATCAGTATCAATATTTTTTTACTATCGATATATCAGTATCGATATTTTTTTCACTATCGATATATCAGTATCGATATTTATTTTACTATCGATATATCAGTATCTATATTTTTTTACTATCGATATATCAGTATCGATATTTTTTTCACTATCGATATATCAGTATCGATATTTATTTTACTATCGATATATCAGTATCTATATTTTTTTATTTTCGATATATCGGTAGTGATATTTTTTACTATCTATATATCAGGATCGATATTTTTTTACTATCGATATATCAGTATCGATACTTATTTTACTATCGATATATTAGTCTTGATATTTATTTTACTATCGATATATCAATATCGATGTTATTTTGCTATCGATATATCAGTATCGATATTCATTTTACTATCGATATATCTCTGTCGATATTTTATTACTATCTATATATCAGTATCGACATTTTTTTACAATCGATATGTCAGTATCGATACTTATTTTACTATCGCTATATCAGTATCGATATTTATTTTACTATCGATATATCATTATCGATATATCAGTATCGAATTTTTTTTTCCATTCGACATATCAGTATCGATGTTTTTTACTATCGATATATTAGTATCGATATTTTTTTACTATCGATATTTCAGTATCGATATTCATTTTACTATCGATATATCAGTATCGATATTTTTTTCACTATCGATATATCAGTATCGATATTTTTTTTACTATCGTTGTATCAGTATCGATATTTATTTTACTATCGATATATCAGTATCGATACATATTTTACAATCGATATATCAGTATCGATACATATTTTACTATCGATATATCAGTATCGATATTTTTTTTACTATCGTTGTATCAGTATCGATATTTATTTCACTATCGATAGATCAGTATCGATATTTTTTTACTATCGATATATCAGTATCGATATTCATTTTACTATCGATATATCAGTATCGATATTCATTTTACTATCGATATATCAGTATCGATATTTTTTTCACTATCGATATATCAGTATCGATATTTTTTTTACTATCGTTGTATCAGTATCGATATTTATTTTACTATCGATATATCAGTATCGATATTTATTTTACTATCGATATATCAGTATCGATACATATTTTACAATCGATATATCAGTATCGATACATATTTTACTATCGATATATCAGTATCGATATTTTTTTTACTATCGTTGTATCAGTATCGATATTTATTTCACTATCGATAGATCAGTATCGATATTTTTTTACTATCGATATATCAGTATCGATATTTTTTTACTATCGATATATTAGTATCTATTTTTTTTTATTTTCGATATATCGGTATCGATATTTTTTACTATCGATATATCAGGATCGATATTTTTTTACTATCGATATATCACAATCGATACTTATTTTACTATCGATATATTAGTCTCGATATTTATTTTACTATCGATATATCAATATCGATGTTATTTTGCTATCGATATATCAGTATCGATATTCAATTTCTCGGTCGATTTTATTACTATCGATATATCAGTATCGACATTTTTTTACAATCGATATGTCAGTATCGATACTTATTTTACTATCGATATATCAGTATCGATATTTATTTTACTATCGATATGTCAGTATCGATATATCAGTATCGAATTTTTTTTCCAATCGATATATCAGTATCGATGTTTTTTACTATCGATATATTAGTATCGATATTTTTTTACTATCGATATTTCAGTATCGATACTTATCTTACTATCGATATTATTTTACTATCGATGTATCAATATCGATGTTATTTTGCTATCGATATATCAGTATCGATATTCATTTTACTATCGATATATCTCTGTCGATATTTTTTTCTATCGATATATCAGTATCGATATTTTTTACAATCGATATGTCAGTATCGATACATATTTTACTATCTATATATCAGTATCAATATTTTTTTACTATCGATATATCAGTATCGATATTTTTTTCACTATCGATATATCAGTATCGATATTTATTTTACTATCGATATATCAGTATCTATATTTTTTTATTTTCGATATATCGGTAGTGATATTTTTTACTATCTATATATCAGGATCGATATTTTTTTACTATCGATATATCAGTATCGATACTTATTTTACTATCGATATATTAGTCTTGATATTTATTTTACTATCGATATATCAATATCGATGTTATTTTGCTATCGATATATCAGTATCGATATTCATTTTACTATCGATATATCTCTGTCGATATTTTATTACTATCTATATATCAGTATCGACATTTTTTTACAATCGATATGTCAGTATCGATACTTATTTTACTATCGCTATATCAGTATCGATATTTATTTTACTATCGATATATCATTATCGATATATCAGTATCGAATTTTTTTTTCCATTCGACATATCAGTATCGATGTTTTTTACTATCGATATATTAGTATCGATATTTTTTTACTATCTATATTTCAGTAACGATACTTATTTTACTATCGATATATTAGTATCGATATTATTTTACTATCGATGTATCAATATCGATATTTTTTTACTATCTTTGTATCAGTATCGATATTTATTTTACTATCGATATATCAGTATCGTTATTTTTTTACTTTCGATATATCAGTATCGATATTTTTTTCACTATCGATATATGAGTATCGATATTTATTTTACTATCGATATATCAGTATCGATATTTATTTTACTATAGATATATCAGTATCAATATTTATTTTATTATAGATATATCAGTATCGATATTTATTTTACTAGTGACATTTCTTATAGAATCGATATTTCTTTTTCTATCTATATTTCTTTTAATTTCTTTGATTTTCAATATATCTATTACTCTCGAAATTTCATTTCTAATTCATTTTCTTGTGATCTCGACATCTCTTCTACTAATGATAATAATTTTACTATCGATATATCATTATCGATGTATCAGTATCGAATTTTTTTTTCCATTCGACATATCAGTATCGACATTTTTTTACAATCGATATGTCAGTATCGATACTTATTTTACTATCGATATATCAGTATCGATATTTATTTTACTATCGATATGTCAGTATCGATATATCAGTATCGAATTTTTTTTTCCAATCGATATATCAGTATCGATGATTTTTACTATCGATATATTAGTATCGATATTTTTTTACTATCGATATTTCAGTATCGATACTTATCTTACTATCGATATTATTTTACTATCGATGTATCAATATCGATGTTATTTTGCTATCGATATATCAGTATCGATATTCATTTTACTATCGATATATCTCTGTCGATATTTTTTTCTATCGATATATCAGTATCGATATTTTTTACAATCGATATGTCAGTATCGATACATATTTTACTATCGATATATCAGTATCGATATTTTTTTTACTATCGTTGTATCAGTATCGATATTTATTTTACTATCGATATATCAGTATCAATATTTTTTTACTATCGATATATCAGTATCGATATTTTTTTCACTATCGATATATCAGTATCGATATTTATTTTACTATCGATATATCAGTATCTATATTTTTTTATTTTCGATATATCGGTAGTGATATTTTTTACTATCGATATATCAGGATCGATATTTTTTTACTATCGATATATCAGTATCGATACTTATTTTACTATCGATATATTAGTCTTGATATTAATTTTACTATCGATATATCAATATCGATGTTATTTTGCTATCGATATATCAGTATCGATATTCATTTTACTATCGATATATCGCTGTCGATATTTTATTACTATCTATATATCAGTATCGACATTTTTTTACAATCGATATGTCAGTATCGATACTTATTTTACTATCGCTATATCAGTATCGATATTTATTTTACTATCGATATATCATTATCGATATATCAGTATCGAATTTTTTTTTCCATTCGACATATCAGTATCGATGTTTTTTACTATCGATATATTAGTATCGATATTTTTTTACTATCGATATTTCAGTAACGATACTTATTTTACTATCGATATATTAGTATCGATATTATTTTACTATCGATGTATCAATCTCGATCTTATTTTGCAATCGATATATCAGTATCGATATTCATTTTACTATCAATACATCTCTGTCGATATTTTTTTACTATCGATATATCAGTATCGATATTTTTTTTACAATCGATATGTCAGTATCGATACATATTTTACTATCGATATATCAGTATCGATATTTTTTTACTATCTTTGTATCAGTATCGAAATTTATTTTACTATCGATATATCAGTATCGATATTTTTTTACTATCGATATATCAGTATCGATATTTTTTTCACTATCGATATATCAGTATCGATATTTATTTTACTATCGATATATCAGTATCGATATTTATTTTACTATAGATATATCAGTATCAATATTTATTTTACTATAGATATATCAGTATCGATATTTATTTTACTAGTGACATTTCTTATAGAATCGATATTTCTTTTTCTATCTATATTTCTTTTAATTTCTTTGATTTTCAATATATCTTTTACTCTCGAAATTTCATTTCTAATTCATTTTCTTGTGATCTCGACATCTCTTCTACTAATGATAATAATTTTACTATCGATATTTTTGTTACAATCGACATTCGTTTTACTATCGGTATTTCATTTATTATCAATTTTTCTTTTGATTTAGACATTTCTTCTGATACTGATATTCATTTTACTATCGATATATCAGTATCGATATTCATTTTACTATCGATATATCAGTATCGATATTCATTTTACTATCGATATAGCAGTATCGATATTCATTTTACTATCGATATATCAGTATCGATATTCATTTTACTATCGATATATCAGTTTCGATATTTATTTCACTATCGATTTATCAGTAACGATATTTATTTTACTATCGATATATCAGTATCGATATTTTTTTACGATCGATATATCTCTGTCGATATTTTTTTACTATCGATATATCAGTATCGATATTTTTTTACTATCGATATATCAGTATCGATATTTATGTCACTATCCATATATCAGTATCGATATTTTTTTACTATCAATATATCAGTATCGATATTTTTTTCACTATCGATATATCAGTATCGATATTTATTTTAATATCGATATATCAGCATCGATATTTTTTTACTATCAATATATCAGTATCGATATTTTTTTACTATCGATATATCAGTATCGATATTTATTTAACTATAGATATATCAGTATCGATATTTATTTTACTATAGATATATCAGTATCGATATTTATTTTATTATCGATATTTATTTTACTATAGATATATCAGTATCGATATTTATTTTACTAGTGACATTTCTTATAGAATCGATATTTCTTTTTCTATCTATATTTCTTTTAATTTCTTTGATTTTCAATATATCTTTTACTCTCGATATTTCATTTCTAATCCATTTTCTTGTGATCTCGACATCTCTTCTACTAATGATAATAATTTTACTATCGATATTTTTGTTACAATCGACATTCGTTTTACTATCGGTATTTCATTTATTATCAATTTTTCTTTTGATTTAGACATTTCTTCTGATACTGATATTCATTTTACTATCGATATATCAGTATCGATATTCATTTTACTATCGATATATCAGTATTGATGTTTATTTTACTATCGATATATCAGTATCGATATTCATTTTACTATCGATATATCAGTATCGATATTCATTTTACTATCGATATATCAGTATCGATATTTATTTCACTATCGATATATCAGTAACGATATTTATTTTACTAGTGACATTTTTTATAGAATCGATATTTCTTTTTCTGTCTATATTTCTTTTAATTTCTTTGATTTTCAATATATCTTTTACCCTTGATATTTCATTTCTAATCCATTTTCTTGTGATCTCGACATCTCTTCTACTAATGATAATAATTTTACTATCGATATTTTTGTTACAATCGACATTCGTTTTACTATCGGTATTTCATTTATTATCAATTTTTCTTTTGATTTAGACATTTCTTCTGATACTGATATTCATTTTACTATCGATATATCAGTATCGATATTCATTTTACTATCGATATATCAGTATCGATGTTTATTTTACTATCGATATATCAGTATCGATATTCATTTTACTATCAATATATCAGTATCGATATTCATTGTACTATCGATATATCAGTATCGATATTTATTTCACTATCGATATATCAGTAACGATATTTATTTTACTAGTGACATTTTTTATAGAATCGATATTTCTTTTTCTGTCTATATTTCTTTTAATTTCTTTGATTTTCAATATAAAAATAAATTTAAAAAAATAAAAATAAAATAAAATAAAATTAAAATAAATAAAAATAAAATCAAAATAAATTAAAAATAAATTAAAATAAAATAAAAATAAAATAAAAATAAAAAAAAATAAAAAAAAATTAAATAAAAAAAAAATTAAAAAAAAATTAAAATAAAATGAAAATAAAATAAAATAAATTAAAAATAAATTAAAATAAAATAAAAACCAGAATTGGCATTTCAGGCAATATAAGTGGCATTTCAGACATTACAATTGGCATTTCAGCAATATAAGTGGCATTTCAGACATTATAATTGCATTTCAGCCACTATAATTGGCATTTCAGGCACTATAAGTGGCATTTAAGCACTAGAATTGGCATTTAAGGCAATATAAGTGGCATTTCAGATATTATAATTGGCATTTCGGGCACTATAATTGGAATTTCAGATACTATAATGGTCATTTCAGGCACTATAATTGGCATTTTGGACATTATAATTGCATTTCAGGCACTATAATTGGCATTTCAGCCACTATAATTGGCATTTACGGCACTATATTTGGCATTTCAGCAATATAAGTGGCATTTCAGCAATATAAGTGGCATTTCAGACATTATAATTGCATTTCAGCCACTATAATTGGCATTTCAGGCACTATATGTGGCATTTAAGCACTAGAATTGGCATTTAAGGGAATATAAGTGGCATTTCAGACATTATAATTGCATTTCAGCCACTATAATTGGCATTTCAGACACTATAATTGGAATTTCAGACATTATAATTGCATTTCAGCCACTATAATTGGCATTTCAGGCACTATAAGTGGCAATTAAGGCACTAGAACTGGCTATTCAGACATTATAGTTGCATTTCAGCCACTATAATTAGCATTTCAGGCACTATTAGTGGCATTTCAGACATTATAATGTCATTTCAGGCACTATAATTGGCATTTCAGTCACTATAATTGGAATTTCAGCACCAGAATTGGCATTTCAGGCAATATAAGTGGCATTTCAGACGTTACAATTGGCATTTCAGCAATATAAGTGGCATTTCAGACATTATAATTGCATTTCAGCCACTATAATTGGCATTTCAGGCACTATAAGTGGCATTTAAGCACTAGAATTGGCATTTAAGGCAATATAAGTGGCATTTTAGATATTATAATTGGCATTTCGGGCACTATAATTGGAATTTCAGACACTATAATGGTCATTTCAGGCACTATAATTGGCATTTCGGACATTATAATTGCATTTCAGGCACTATAATTGGCATTTCAGACACTATAATTGGCGTTTAAGGCACTATAATTGGCATTTACGGCACTATAATTGGCATTTACGGCACTATAATTGGCATTTCAGCAATATAAGTGGCATTTCAGCAATATAAGTGGCATTTCAGACATTATAATTGCATTTCAGCCACTATAATTGGCATTTCAGGCACTATAAGTGGCATTTCAAATATTATAATTGTCATTTCGGGCACTATAATTGGAATTTCAGAGACTATAATGGTCATTTCAGGCACTATAATTGGCATTTCGGACATTATAATTGCATTTCAGGCACTATAATTGGCATTTCAGACACTATAATTGGCATTTAAGGCACTATAATTGGCATTTACGGCACTATAATTGGCATTTCAGCAATATAAGTGGCATTTCAGCAATATAAGTGGCATTTCAGACATTATAATTGCATTTCAGCCACTATAATTGGCATTTCAGGCACTATAAGTGGCATTTAAGCACTAGAATTGGCATTTAAGGGAATATAAGTGGCATTTCAGACATTATAATTGCATTTCAGCCACTATAATTGGCATTTCAGACACTATAATTGGAATTTCAGACATTATAATTGCATTTCAGCCACTATAATTGGCATTTCAGGCACTATAAGTGGCAATTAAGGCACTAGAAATGGCATTTAAGGCAATATAAGTGGCATTTCAGGTACTATAAGTGGCATTTCAGGCATTATAATTGGCATTTCAGACACTATAATTTGCATTTCAGACATTATAATTTCATATCTGGCATTAAAATTGGAATTTCAGGCACTATAATTGGCATTTCAGGCACTATAAGTGGCATTTCAGGCATTATAATTGGCATTTCGGGCACTATAATTGGAATTTCAGACACTATAATGGTCATTTCAGGCACTATAATTGGCATTTCGGACATTATAATTTCATTTCTGG
Organism: Troilus luridus; assembly: GCA_964056705.1. Taxonomy (NCBI): domain Eukaryota; kingdom Metazoa; phylum Arthropoda; class Insecta; order Hemiptera; family Pentatomidae; genus Troilus; species Troilus luridus. The sequence continues at coordinate 195,805,504 of OZ057412.1, read as the reverse complement.
CGTAATAATTGGCATTTCAGGCACTATAAATGGCATTTCAGGCACCAGAATTGGCATTTCAGGAACTATAATTGGCATTTCAGGCAATATAAGTTGCATTTCAGACATTATAATTGGCATTTCAGGCACTATAAGTGGCATTTAAGGCACTAGAATTGAAATTTAAGGCAATATAAGTGGCATATCAGACATTATAATTGCATTTCAGGCACTATAATTGGCATTTCAGAGACTAGAATTGGCATTTCAGGCACTATAAGTGGCATTTCAGGCACTATAAGTGGCATTTAAGGCACTAGAATTGGAATTTAAGGCAATATAAGTGGCATTTCAGACATTATAATTGCATTTCAGGCACTAGAATTGGCATTTCAGGGACTATAAGTGGCATTTCAGACATTATAATTGCATTTGAGGCAGTATAAGTAGCATTTCAGGCAATATAAGTGGCATTTCAGACATTATAATTGCATTTCAGCCACTATAATTAACATTTCAGGCACTATAAGTGGCATTTAAGGCACTAACATTGGCATTTAAGGCAATATAAGTGGCATTTCAGACATTATAATTGCATTTTAGGCACTATAATTGGCATTTCAGACACTATAATTGGCTTTTAAGACACTATAATTGGCATTTACGGCACTATAATTGGCATTTCAGCAATATAAGTGGCATTTCAGACATTATAATTGCATTTCAGCCACTATAATTGGCATTTACGGCACTATAATTGGCATTTCAGCAATATAAGTGGCATTTCAGCAATATAAGTGGCATTTCAGACATTATAATTGCATTTCAGCCACTATAATTGGCATTTCAGGCACTATATGTGGCATTTAAGCACTAGACTTGGCATTTAAGGGAATATAAGTGGCATTTCAGACAATATAATTGCATTTCAGCCACTATAATTGGCATTTCAGACACTATAATTGGAATTTCTGACATTATAATTGCATTTCAGCCACTATAATTGGCATTTCAGGCACTATAAGTGGCAATTAAGGCACTAGAAATGGCATTTAAGGCAATATAAGTGGCATTTCAGGTACTATAAGTGGCATTTCAGGCATTATAATTGGCATTTCAGACACTATAATTTGCATTTCAGACATTATAATTTCATTTCTGGCATTAAAATTGGAATTTCAGGCACTATAATTGGGATTTCAGGCACTATAAGTGGCATTTAAGGCATTATAATTGGCATTTCGGGCACTATAATTGGAATTTCAGACACTATAATGGTCATTTCAGGCACTATAATTGGCATTTCGGACATTATAATTTCATTTCTGGCGTAATAAGTGGCATTTAAGGCACTAACATTGGCATTTAAGGCAATATAAGTGGCATTTCAGACATTATAATTGCATTTCTGCCACTATAATTGGCATTTACGGCACTATATTTGGCATTTCAGCAATATAAGTGGCATTTCAGCAATATAAGTGGCATTTCAGACATTATAATTGCATTTCAGCCACTATAATTGGCATTTCAGGCACTATATGTGGCATTTAAGCACTAGAATTGGCATTTAAGGGAATATAAGTGGCATTTCAGACATTATAATTGCATTTCAGCCACTATAATTGGCATTTCAGACACTATAATTGGAATTTCAGACATTATAATTGCATTTCAGCCACTATAATTGGCATTTCAGGCACTATAAGTGGCAATTAAGGCACTAGAACTGGCTATTCAGACATTATAGTTGCATTTCAGCCACTATAATTAGCATTTCAGGCACTATTAGTGGCATTTCAGACATTATAATGTCATTTCAGGCACTATAATTGGCATTTCAGTCACTATAATTGGAATTTCAGGCACCAGAATTGACATTTCAGGCAATATAAGTGGCATTTCAGACATTACAATTGGCATTTCAGCAATATAAGTGGCATTTCAGACATTATAATTGCATTTCAGCCACTATAATTGGCATTTCAGGCACTATAAGTGGCATTTAAGCACTAGAATTGGCATTTAAGGCAATATAAGTGGCATTTCAGATATTATAATTGGCATTTCGGGCACTATAATTGGAATTTCAGATACTATAATGGTCATTTCAGGCACTATAATTGGCATTTTGGACATTATAATTGCATTTCAGGCACTATAATTGGCATTTCAGCCACTATAATTGGCATTTACGGCACTATATTTGGCATTTCAGCAATATAAGTGGCATTTCAGCAATATAAGTGGCATTTCAGACATTATAATTGCATTTCAGCCACTATAATTGGCATTTCAGGCACTATATGTGGCATTTAAGCACTAGAATTGGCATTTAAGGGAATATAAGTGGCATTTCAGACATTATAATTGCATTTCAGCCACTATAATTGGCATTTCAGACACTATAATTGGAATTTCAGACATTATAATTGCATTTCAGCCACTATAATTGGCATTTCAGGCACTATAAGTGGCAATTAAGGCACTAGAACTGGCTATTCAGACATTATAGTTGCATTTCAGCCACTATAATTAGCATTTCAGGCACTATTAGTGGCATTTCAGACATTATAATGTCATTTCAGGCACTATAATTGGCATTTCAGTCACTATAATTGGAATTTCAGCACCAGAATTGGCATTTCAGGCAATATAAGTGGCATTTCAGACGTTACAATTGGCATTTCAGCAATATAAGTGGCATTTCAGACATTATAATTGCATTTCAGCCACTATAATTGGCATTTCAGGCACTATAAGTGGCATTTAAGCACTAGAATTGGCATTTAAGGCAATATAAGTGGCATTTTAGATATTATAATTGGCATTTCGGGCACTATAATTGGAATTTCAGACACTATAATGGTCATTTCAGGCACTATAATTGGCATTTCGGACATTATAATTGCATTTCAGGCACTATAATTGGCATTTCAGACACTATAATTGGCGTTTAAGGCACTATAATTGGCATTTACGGCACTATAATTGGCATTTACGGCACTATAATTGGCATTTCAGCAATATAAGTGGCATTTCAGCAATATAAGTGGCATTTCAGACATTATAATTGCATTTCAGCCACTATAATTGGCATTTCAGGCACTATAAGTGGCATTTAAGCACTAGAATTGGCATTTAAGGGAATATAAGTGGCATTTCAGACATTATAATTGCATTTCAGCCACTATAATTGGCATTTCAGACACTATAATTGGAATTTCAGACATTATAATTGCATTTCAGCCACTATAATTGGCATTTCAGGCACTATAAGTGGCAATTAAGGCACTAGAAATGGCATTTAAGGCAATATAAGTGGCATTTCAGGTACTATAAGTGGCATTTCAGGCATTATAATTGGCATTTCAGACACTATAATTTGCATTTCAGACATTATAATTTCATATCTGGCATTAAAATTGGAATTTCAGGCACTATAATTGGCATTTCAGGCACTATAAGTGGCATTTCAGGCATTATAATTGGCATTTCGGGCACCATAATTGGAATTTCAGACACTATAATGGTCATTTCAGGCACTATAATTGGCATTTCGGACATTATAATTTCATTTCTGGCGTAATAATTGGCATTTCAGGCACTATAAATGGCATTTCAGGCACCAGAATTGGCATTTCAGGAACTATAATTGGCATTTCAGGCAATATAAGTTGCATTTCAGACATTATAATTGGCATTTCAGGCACTAAAAGTGGCATTTAAGGCACTAGAATTGAAATTTAAGGCAATATAAGTGGCATATCAGACATTATAATTGCATTTCAGGCACTATAATTGGCATTTCAGAGACTAGAATTCGCATTTCAGGCACTATAAGTGGCATTTCAGGCACTATAAGTGGCATTTAAGGCACTAGAATTGGAATTTAAGGCAATATAAGTGGCATTTCAGACATTATAATTGCATTTCAGGCACTATAATTGGCATTTCAGACACTAGAATTGGCATTTCAGGGACTATAAGTGGCATTTCAGACATTATAATTGCATTTGAGGCAGTATAGTTAGCATTTCAGGCAATATAAGTGGCATTTCAGACATTATAATTGCATTTCAGCCACTATAATTAACATATCAGGCACTATAAGTGGCATTTAAGGCACTAACATTGGCATTTAAGGCAATATAAGTGGCATTTCAGACATTATAATTGCATTTTAGGCACTATAATTGGCATTTCAGACACTATAATTGGCTTTTAAGACACTATAATTGGCATTTACGGCACTATAATTGGCATTTCAGCAATATAGGTGGCATTTCAGACATTATAATTGCATTTCAGCCACTATAATTGGCATTTACGGCACTATAATTGGCATTTCAGCAATATAAGTGGCATTTCAGCAATATAAGTGGCATTTCAGACATTATAATTGCATTTCAGCCACTATAATTGGCATTTCAGGCACTATATGTGGCATTTAAGCACTAGACTTTGCATTTAAGGGAATATAGGTGGCATTTCAGACAATATAATTGCATTTCAGCCACTATAATTGGCATTTCAGACACTATAATTGGAATTTCAGACATTATAATTGCATTTAAGGCAATATAAGTGGCATTTCAGGTACTATAAGTGGCATTTCAGGCATTATAATTGGCATATCAGACACTATAATTTGCATTTCAGACATTATAATTTCATTTCTGGCATTAAAATTGGAATTTCAGGCACTATAATTGGGATTTCAGGCACTATAAGTGGCATTTCAGGCATTATAATTGGCATTTCGGGCACTATAATTGGAATTTCAGACACTATAATGGTCATTTCAGGAACTATAATTGGCTTTTCGGACATTATAATTTCATTTCTGGCGTAATAAGTGGCATTTAAGGCACTAACATTGGCATTTAAGGCAATATAAGTGGCATTTCAGACATTATAATTGCATTTCAGCAATATAAGTGGCATTTCAGACATTATAATTGCATTTCAGCCACTATAATTGGCATTTACGGCACTATATTTGGCATTTCAGCAATATAAGTGGCATTTCAGCAATATAAGTGGCATTTCAGACATTATAATTGCATTTCAGCCACTATAATTGGCATTTCAGGCACTATATGTGGCATTTAAGCACTAGAATTGGCATTTAAGGGAATATAAGTGGCATTTCAGACATTATAATTGCATTTCAGGCACTATAATTGGCATTTCAGACACTAGAATTGGCATTTCAGGGACTATAAGTGGCATTTCAGACATTATAATTGCATTTGAGGCAGTATAAGTAGCATTTCAGGCAATATAAGTGGCATTTCAGGCATTATAATTGCATTTCAGCCACTATTTTTAACATTTCAGGCACTATAAGTGGCATTTAAGGCACTAACATTGGCATTTAAGGCACTATATGTGGCATTTAAGCACTAGACTTGGCATTTAAGGGAATATAAGTGGCATTTCAGACAATATAATTGCATTTCAGCCACTATAATTGGCATTTCAGACACTATAATTGGAATTTCAGACATTATAATTGCATTTCAGCCACTATAATTGGCATTTCAGGCACTATAAGTGGCAATTAAGGCACTAGAAATGGCATTTAAGGCAATATAAGTGGCATTTCAGGTACTATAAGTGGCATTTCAGGCATTATAATTGGCATTTCAGACACTATAATTTGCATTTCAGACATTATAATTTCATTTCTGGCATTAAAATTGGAATTTCAGGCACTATAATTGGGATTTCAGGCACTATAAGTGGCATTTCAGGCATTATAATTGGCATTTCGGGCACTATAATTGGAATTTCAGACACTATAATGGTCATTTCAGGCACTATAATTGGCATTTCGGACATTATAATTTCATTTCTGGCGTAATAAGTGGCATTTAAGGCACTAACATTGGCATTTAAGGCAATATAAGTGGCATTTCAGACATTATAATTGCATTTCAGCAATATAAGTGGCATTTCAGACATTATAATTGCATTTCAGCCACTATAATTGGCATTTCAGGCACTAGAATTGGCATTTAAGCACTAGAATTGGCATTTAAGGGAATATAAGTGGCATTTCAGACATTATAATTGCATTTCAGGCACTATAATTGGCATTTCAGACACTAGAATTGGCATTTCAGGGACTATAAGTGGCATTTCAGACATTATAATTGCATTTGAGGCAGTATAAGTAGCATTTCAGGCAATATAAGTGGCATTTCAGGCATTATAATTGCATTTCAGCCACTATAGTTAACATTTCAGGCACTATAAGTGGCATTTAAGGCACTAACATTGGCATTTAAGGCAATATAAGTGGCATTTCAGACATTATAATTGCATTTTAGGCACTATAATTGGCATTTCAGACACTATAATTGGCTTTTAAGACACTATAATTGGCATTTACGGCACTATAATTGGAATTTCAGGCACCAGAATTGGCATTTCAGGCAATATAAGTGGCATTTCAGACATTACAATTGGCATTTCAGCAATATAAGTGGCATTTCAGACATTATAATTGCATTTCAGCCACTATAATTGGCATTTCAGGCACTATAAGTGGCATTTAAGCACTAGAATTGGCATTTAAGGCAATATAAGTGGCATTTCAGATATTATAATTGGCATTTCGGGCACTATAATTGGAATTTCAGATACTAAAATGGTCATTTCAGGCACTATAATTGGCATTTCGGACATTATAATTGCATTTCAGGCACTATAATTGGCATTTCAGCCACTATAATTGGCATTTACGGCACTATATTTGGCATTTCAGCAATATAAGTGGCATTTCAGCAATATAAGTGGCATTTCAGACATTATAATTGCATTTCAGCCACTATAATTGGCATTTCAGGCACTATATGTGGCATTTAAGCACTAGAATTGGCATTTAAGGGAATATAAGTGGCATTTCAGACATTATAATTGCATTTCAGCCACTATAATTGGCATTTCAGACACTATAATTGGAATTTCAGACATTATAATTGCATTTCAGCCACTATAATTGGCATTTCAGGCACTATAAGTGGCAATTAAGGCACTAGAACTGGCTATTCAGACATTATAGTTGCATTTCAGCCACTATAATTAGCATTTCAGGCACTATTAGTGGCATTTCAGACATTATAATGTCATTTCAGGCACTATAATTGGCATTTCAGTCACTATAATTGGAATTTCAGGCACCAGAATTGGCATTTCAGGCAATATAAGTGGCATTTCAGACATTACAATTGGCATTTCAGCAATATAAGTGGCATTTCAGACATTATAATTGCATTTCAGCCACTATAATTGGCATTTCAGGCACTATAAGTGGCATTTAAGCACTAGAATTGGCATTTAAGGCAATATAAGTGGCATTTCAGATATTATAATTGGCATTTCGGGCACTATAATTGGAATTTCGGACACTATAATGGTCATTTCAGGCACTATAATTGGCATTTCGGACATTATAATTGCATTTCAGGCACTATAATTGGCATTTCAGACACTATAATTAACGTTTAAGGCACTATAATTGGCATTTCAGGCACTAGAATTGGCATTTCAGGAACTAGAATTGGCATTTCAGGCACCAGAATTGGCATTTCAGGCAATATAAGTGGCATTTCAGACATTACAATTGGCATTTCAGCAATATAAGTGGCATTTCAGACATTATAATTGCATTTCAGCCACTATAATTGGCATTTCAGGCACTAGAATTGGCATTTAAGCACTAGAATTGGCATTTAAGGGAATATAAGTGGCATTTCAGACATTATAATTGCATTTCAGGCACTATAATTGGCATTTCAGACACTAGAATTGGCATTTCAGGGACTATAAGTGGCATTTCAGACATTATAATTGCATTTGAGGCAGTATAAGTAGCATTTCAGGCAATATAAGTGGCATTTCAGGCATTATAATTGCATTTCAGCCACTATAGTTAACATTTCAGGCACTATAAGTGGCATTTAAGGCACTAACATTGGCATTTAAGGCAATATAAGTGGCATTTCAGACATTATAATTGCATTTTAGGCACTATAATTGGCATTTCAGACACTATAATTGGCTTTTAAGGCACTATAATTGGCATTTACGGCACTATAATTGGAATTTCAGGCACCAGAATTGGCATTTCAGGCAATATAAGTGGCATTTCAGACATTACAATTGGCATTTCAGCAATATAAGTGGCATTTCAGACATTATAATTGCATTTCAGCCACTATAATTGGCATTTCAGGCACTATAAGTGGCATTTAAGCACTAGAATTGGCATTTAAGGCAATATAAGTGGCATTTCAGATATTATAATTGGCATTTCGGGCACTATAATTGGAATTTCAGATACTAAAATGGTCATTTCAGGCACTATAATTGGCATTTCGGACATTATAATTGCATTTCAGGCACTATAATTGGCATTTCAGCCACTATAATTGGCATTTACGGCACTATATTTGGCATTTCAGCAATATAAGTGGCATTTCAGCAATATAAGTGGCATTTCAGACATTATAATTGCATTTCAGCCACTATAATTGGCATTTCAGGCACTATATGTGGCATTTAAGCACTAGAATTGGCATTTAAGGGAATATAAGTGGCATTTCAGACATTATAATTGCATTTCAGCCACTATAATTGGCATTTCAGACACTATAATTGGAATTTCAGACATTATAATTGCATTTCAGCCACTATAATTGGCATTTCAGGCACTATAAGTGGCAATTAAGGCACTAGAACTGGCTATTCAGACATTATAGTTGCATTTCAGCCACTATAATTAGCATTTCAGGCACTATTAGTGGCATTTCAGACATTATAATGTCATTTCAGGCACTATAATTGGCATTTCAGTCACTATAATTGGAATTTCAGGCACCAGAATTGGCATTTCAGGCAATATAAGTGGCATTTCAGACATTACAATTGGCATTTCAGCAATATAAGTGGCATTTCAGACATTATAATTGCATTTCAGCCACTATAATTGGCATTTCAGGCACTATAAGTGGCATTTAAGCACTAGAATTGGCATTTAAGGCAATATAAGTGGCATTTCAGATATTATAATTGGCATTTCGGGCACTATAATTGGAATTTCGGACACTATAATGGTCATTTCAGGCACTATAATTGGCATTTCGGACATTATAATTGCATTTCAGGCACTATAATTGGCATTTCAGACACTATAATTAACGTTTAAGGCACTATAATTGGCATTTCAGGCACTAGAATTGGCATTTCAGGAACTAGAATTGGCATTTCAGGCACCAGAATTGGCATTTCAGGCAATATAAGTGGCATTTCAGACATTACAATTGGCATTTCAGCAATATAAGTGGCATTTCAGACATTATAATTGCATTTCAGCCACTATAATTGGCATTTCAGGCACTATAAGTGGCATTTAAGCACTAGAATTGGCATTTAAGGCAATATAAGTGGCATTTCAGATATTATAATTGGCATTTCGGGCACTATAATTGGAATTTCAGACACTATAATGGTCATTTCAGGCACTATAATTGGCATTTCGGACATTATAATTGCATTTCAGGCACTATAATTGGCATTTCAGCCACTATAATTGGCATTTACGGCACTATATTTGGCATTTCAGCAATATAAGTGGCATTTCAGCAATATAAGTGGCATTTCAGACATTATAATTGCATTTCAGCCACTATAATTGGCATTTCAGGCACTATATGTGGCATTTAAGCACTAGGATTGGCATTTAAGGGAATATAAGTGGCATTTCAGACATTATAATTGCATTTCAGCCACTATAATTGGCAATTCAGACACTATAATTGGAATTTCAGACATTATAATTGCATTTCAGCCACTATAATTGGCATTTCAGGCACTATAAGTGGCAATTAAGGCACTAGAACTGGCTATTCAGACATTATAGTTGCATTTCAGCCACTATAATTAGCATTTCAGGCACTATTAGTGGCATTTCAGACATTATAATGTCATTTCAGGCACTATAATTGGCATTTCAGTCACAATAATTGGAATTTCAGGCACCAGAATTGGCATTTCAGGCAATATAAGTGGCATTTCAGACATTACAATTGGCATTTCAGCAATATAAGTGGCATTTCAGACATTATAATTGCATTTCAGCCACTATAATTGGCATTTCAGGCACTATAAGTGGCATTTCAGACATTATAATTGCATTTCAGCCACTATAATTGGCATTTCAGGCACTATATGTGGCATTTAAGCACTAGAATTGGCATTTAAGGGAATATAAGTGGCATTTCAGACATTATAATTGCATTTCAGGCACTATAATTGGCATTTCAGACACTAGAATTGGCATTTCAGGGACTATAAGTGGCATTTCAGACATTATAATTGCATTTGAGGCAGTATAAGTAGCATTTCAGGCAATATAAGTGGCATTTCAGGCATTATAATTGCATTTCAGCCACTATAGTTAACATTTCAGGCACTATAAGTGGCATTTAAGGCACTAACATTGGCATTTAAGGCAATATAAGTTGCATTTCAGACATTATAATTGCATTTTAGGCACTATAATTGGCATTTCAGACACTATAATTGGCTTTTAAGACATTATAATTGCATTTCAGCCTCTATAATTGGCATTTCAGGCACTATAAGTGGCATTTCAGATATTATAATTGGCATTTCGGGCACTATAATTGGAATTTCGGACACTATAATGGTCATTTCAGGCACTATAATTGGCATTTCGGACATTATAATTGCATTTCAGGCACTATAATTGGCATTTCAGACACTATAATTGGCGTTTAAGGCACTATAATTGGCATTCACGGCACTATAATTGGCATTTCAGCAATATAAGTGGCATTTCAGCAATATAAGTGGCATTTCAGACATTATAATTCATTTCAGCCACTATAATTGGCATTTCAGGCACTATAAGTGGCATTTAAGCACTAGAATTGGCATTTAAGGGAATATAAGTGGCATTTCAGACATTATAATTGCATTTCAGCCACTATAATTGGCATTTCAGACACTATAATTAGAATTTCAGACATTATAATTGCATTTCAGCCACTATAATTGGCATTTCAGGCACTATAAGTGGCAATTAAGGCAATAGAAATGGCATTTAAGGCAATATAAGTGGCATTTCAGGTACTATAAGTGGCATTTCAGGCATTATAATTGGCATTTCAGACACTATAATTTGCATTTCGGGCACTATAATTGGAATTTCAGACACTATAATGGTCATTTCAGGCACTATAATTGGCATTTCGGACATTATAATTTCATTTCTGGCGTAATAATTGGCATTTCAGGCACTATAAATGGCATTTCAGGCACCAGAAAAGGCATTTCAGGAACTATAATTGGCATTTCAGGCAATATAAGTTGCATTTCAGACATTATAATTGGCATTTCAGGCACTAAAAGTGGCATTTAAGGCACTAGAATTGAAATTTAAGGCAATATAAGTGGCATATCAGACATTATAATTGCATTTCAGGCACTATAATTGGCATTTCAGAGACTAGAATTGGCATTTCAGGCACTATAAGTGGCATTTCAGGCACTATAAGTGGCATTTAAGGCACTAGAATTGGAATTTAAGGCAATATAAGTGGCATTTGAGACATTATAATTGCATTTCAGGCACTATAATTGGCATTTCAGACACTAGAATTGGCATTTCAGGGACTATAAGTGGCATTTCAGACATTATAATTGCATTTGAGGCAGTATAAGTAGCATTTCAGGCAATATAAGTGGCATTTCAGACATTATAATTGCATTTCAGCCACTATAATTAACATTTCAGGCACTATAAGTGACATTTAAGGCACTAACATTGGCATTTAAGGCAATATAAGTGGCATTTCAGACATTATAATTGCATTTTAGGCACTATAATTGGCATTTCAGACACTATAATTGGCTTTTAAGACACTATAATTGGCATTTACGGCACTATAATTGGCATTTCAGCAATATAAGTGGCATTTCAGACATTATAATTGCATTTCAGCCACTATAATTGGCATTTACGGCACTATAATTGGCATTTCAGCAATATAAGTGGCATTTCAGCAATATAAGTGGCATTTCAGACATTATAATTGCATTTAAGCCACTATAATTGGCATTTCATTCACTATATGTGGCATTTAAGCACTAGAATTGGCATTTAAGGGAATATAAGTGGCATTTCAGACATTATAATTGCATTTCAGCCACTATAATTGGCATTTCAGACACTATAATTGGAATTTCAGACATTATAATTGCATTTCAGCCACTATAATTGGCATTTCAGGCACTATAAGTGGCAATTAAGGCACTAGAACTGGCTATTCAGACATTATAGTTGCATTTCAGCCACTATAATTAGCATTTCAGGCACTATTAGTGGGATTTCAGACATTATAATGTCATTTCAGGCACTATAATTGGCATTTCAGTCACTATAATTGGAATTTCAGGCACCAGAATTGGCATTTCAGGCAATATAAGTGGCATTTCAGACATTACAATTGGCATTTCAGCAATATAAGTGGCATTTCAGACATTATAATTGCATTTCAGCCACTATAATTGGCATTTCAGGCACTATAAGTGGCATTTAAGCACTAGAATTGGCATTTAAGGCAATATAAGTGGCATTTCAGATATTATAATTGGCATTTCGGGCACTATAATTGGAATTTCGGACACTATAATGGTCATTTCAGGCACTATAATTGGCATTTCGGACATTATAATTGCATTTCAGGCACTATAATTGGCATTTCAGACACTATAATTAACGTTTAAGGCACTATAATTGGCATTTCAGGCACTAGAATTGGCATTTCAGGAACTAGAATTGGCATTTCAGGCACCAGAATTGGCATTTCAGGCAATATAAGTGGCATTTCAGACATTACAATTGGCATTTCAGCAATATAAGTGGCATTTCAGACATTATAATTGCATTTCAGCCACTATAATTGGCATTTCAGGCACTATAAGTGGCATTTAAGCACTAGAATTGGCATTTAAGGCAATATAAGTGGCATTTCAGATATTATAATTGGCATTTCGGGCACTATAATTGGAATTTCAGACACTATAATGGTCATTTCAGGCACTATAATTGGCATTTCGGACATTATAATTGCATTTCAGGCACTATAATTGGCATTTCAGCCACTATAATTGGCATTTACGGCACTATATTTGGCATTTCAGCAATATAAGTGGCATTTCAGCAATATAAGTGGCATTTCAGACATTATAATTGCATTTCAGCCACTATAATTGGCATTTCAGGCACTATATGTGGCATTTAAGCACTAGGATTGGCATTTAAGGGAATATAAGTGGCATTTCAGACATTATAATTGCATTTCAGCCACTATAATTGGCAATTCAGACACTATAATTGGAATTTCAGACATTATAATTGCATTTCAGCCACTATAATTGGCATTTCAGGCACTATAAGTGGCAATTAAGGCACTAGAACTGGCTATTCAGACATTATAGTTGCATTTCAGCCACTATAATTAGCATTTCAGGCACTATTAGTGGCATTTCAGACATTATAATGTCATTTCAGGCACTATAATTGGCATTTCAGTCACTATAATTGGAATTTCAGGCACCAGAATTGGCATTTCAGGCAATATAAGTGGCATTTCAGACATTACAATTGGCATTTCAGCAATATAAGTGGCATTTCAGACATTATAATTGCATTTCAGCCACTATAATTGGCATTTCAGGCACTATAAGTGGCATTTCAGACATTATAATTGCATTTCAGCCACTATAATTGGCATTTCAGGCACTATATGTGGCATTTAAGCACTAGAATTGGCATTTAAGGGAATATAAGTGGCATTTCAGACATTATAATTGCATTTCAGGCACTATAATTGGCATTTCAGACACTAGAATTGGCATTTCAGGGACTATAAGTGGCATTTCAGACATTATAATTGCATTTGAGGCAGTATAAGTAGCATTTCAGGCAATATAAGTGGCATTTCAGGCATTATAATTGCATTTCAGCCACTATAGTTAACATTTCAGGCACTATAAGTGGCATTTAAGGCACTAACATTGGCATTTAAGGCAATATAAGTTGCATTTCAGACATTATAATTGCATTTTAGGCACTATAATTGGCATTTCAGACACTATAATTGGCTTTTAAGACATTATAATTGCATTTCAGCCTCTATAATTGGCATTTCAGGCACTATAAGTGGCATTTCAGATATTATAATTGGCATTTCGGGCACTATAATTGGAATTTCGGACACTATAATGGTCATTTCAGGCACTATAATTGGCATTTCGGACATTATAATTGCATTTCAGGCACTATAATTGGCATTTCAGACACTATAATTGGCGTTTAAGGCACTATAATTGGCATTCACGGCACTATAATTGGCATTTCAGCAATATAAGTGGCATTTCAGCAATATAAGTGGCATTTCAGACATTATAATTGCATTTCAGCCACTATAATTGGCATTTCAGGCACTATAAGTGGCATTTAAGCACTAGAATTGGCATTTAAGGGAATATAAGTGGCATTTCAGACATTATAATTGCATTTCAGCCACTATAATTGGCATTTCAGACACTATAATTGGAATTTCAGACATTATAATTGCATTTCAGCCACTATAATTGGCATTTCAGGCACTATAAGTGGCAATTAAGGCAATAGAAATGGCATTTAAGGCAATATAAGTGGCATTTCAGGTACTATAAGTGGCATTTCAGGCATTATAATTGGCATTTCAGACACTATAATTTGCATTTCGGGCACTATAATTGGAATTTCAGACACTATAATGGTCATTTCAGGCACTATAATTGGCATTTCGGACATTATAATTTCATTTCTGGCGTAATAATTGGCATTTCAGGCACTATAAATGGCATTTCAGGCACCAGAAAAGGCATTTCAGGAACTATAATTGGCATTTCAGGCAATATAAGTTGCATTTCAGACATTATAATTGGCATTTCAGGCACTAAAAGTGGCATTTAAGGCACTAGAATTGAAATTTAAGGCAATATAAGTGGCATATCAGACATTATAATTGCATTTCAGGCACTATAATTGGCATTTCAGAGACTAGAATTGGCATTTCAGGCACTATAAGTGGCATTTCAGGCACTATAAGTGGCATTTAAGGCACTAGAATTGGAATTTAAGGCAATATAAGTGGCATTTCAGACATTATAATTGCATTTCAGGCACTATAATTGGCATTTCAGACACTAGAATTGGCATTTCAGGGACTATAAGTGGCATTTCAGACATTATAATTGCATTTGAGGCAGTATAAGTAGCATTTCAGGCAATATAAGTGGCATTTCAGACATTATAATTGGCATTTACGGCACTATAATTGGCATTTCAGCAATATAAGTGGCATTTCAGACATTATAATTGCATTTCAGACACTAGAATTGGCATTTACGGCACTATAATTGGCATTTCAGCAATATAAGTGGCATTTCAGCAATATAAGTGGCATTTCAGACATTATAATTGCATTTAAGCCACTATAATTGGCATTTCATTCACTATATGTGGCATTTAAGCACTAGAATTGGCATTTAAGGGAATATAAGTGGCATTTCAGACATTATAATTGCATTTCAGCCACTATAATTGGCATTTCAGACACTATAATTGGAATTTCAGACATTATAATTGCATTTCAGCCACTATAATTGGCATTTCAGGCACTATAAGTGGCAATTAAGGCACTAGAACTGGCTATTCAGACATTATAGTTGCATTTCAGCCACTATAATTAGCATTTCAGGCACTATTAGTGGGATTTCAGACATTATAATGTCATTTCAGGCACTATAATTGGCATTTCAGTCACTATAATTGGAATTTCAGGCACCAGAATTGGCATTTCAGGCAATATAAGTGGCATTTCAGACATTACAATTGGCATTTCAGCAATATAAGTGGCATTTCAGACATTATAATTGCATTTCAGCCACTATAATTGGCATTTCAGGCACTATAAGTGGCATTTAAGCACTAGAATTGGCATTTAAGGCAATATAAGTGGCATTTCAGATATTATAATTGGCATTTCGGGCACTATAATTGGAATTTCAGACACTATAATGGTCATTTCAGGCACTATAATTGGCCTTTCGGACATTATAATTGCATTTCAGGCACTATAATTGGCATTTCAGACACTATAATTGGCGTTTAAGGCACTATAATTGGCATTTACGGCACTATAATTGGCATTTCAGCAATATAAGTGGCATTTCAGCAATATAAGTGGCCTTTCAGACATTATAATTGCATTTCAGCCACTATAATTGGCATTTCAGGCACTATAAGTGGCATTTAAGCACTAGAATTGGCATTTAAGGGAATATAAGTGGCATTTAAGACATTATAATTGCATTTCAGCCACTATAATTGGCATTTCAGACACTATAATTGGAATTTCAGACATTATAATTGCATTTCAGCCACTATAATTGGCATTTCAGGCACTATAAGTGGCAATTAAGGCACTAGAAATGGCATTTAAGGCAATATAAGTGGCATTTCAGGTACTATAAGTGGCATTTCAGGCATTATAATTGGCATTTCAGACACTATAATTTGCATTTCAGACATTATAATTTCATATCTGGCATTAAAATCGGAATTTCAGGCACTATAATTGGCATTTCAGGCACTATAAGTGGCATTTCAGGCATTATATTTGGCATTTCGGGCACTATAATTGGAATTTCAGACACTATAATGGTCATTTCAGGCACTATAATTGGCATTTCGGACATTATAATTTCATTTCTGGCGTAATAATTGGCATTTCAGGCACTATAAATGGCATTTCAGGCACCAGAATTGGCATTTCAGGAACTATAATTGGCATTTCAGGCAATATAAGTTGCATTTCAGACATTATAATTGGCATTTAAGGCAATATAAGTGGCATATCAGACATTATAATTGCATTTCAGGCACTATAATTGGCATTTCAGTGACTAGAATTGGCTTTTCAGGCACTATAAGTGGCATTTCAGGCACTATAAGTGGCATTTAAGGCACTAGAATTGGAATTTAAGGCAATATAAGTGGCATTTCAGACATTATAATTGCATTTCAGGCACTATAATTGGCATTTCAGGGACTATAAGTGGCATTTCAGACATTATAATTGCATTTGAGGCAGTATAAGTAGCATTTCAGGCAATATAAGTGGCATTTCAGACATTATAATTGCATTTCAGCCACTATAATTAACATTTCAGGCACTATAAGTGGCATTTAAGGCACTAACATTGGCATTTAAGGCAATATAAGTGGCATTTCAGACATTATAATTGCATTTTAGGCACTATAATTGGCATTTCAGACACTATAATTGGCTTTTAAGACACTATAATTGGCATTTACGGCACTATAATTGGCATTTCAGCAATATAAGTGGCATTTCAGACATTATAATTGCATTTCAGCCACTATAATTGGCATTTACGGCACTATAATTGGCATTTCAGCAATATAAGTGGCATTTCAGCAATATAAGTGGCATTTCAGACATTATAATTGCATTTCAGCCACTATAATTGGCATTTCAGGCACTATATGTGGCATTTAAGCACTAGAATTGGCATTTAAGGGAATATTAGTGGCATTTCAGACATTATAATTGTATTTCAGCCACTATAATTGGCATTTCAGACACTATAATTGGAATTTCAGTCATTATAATTGCATTTCAGCCACTATAATTGGCATTTCAGGCACTATAAGTGGCAATTAAGGCACTAGAAATGGCATTTAAGGCAATATAAGTGGCATTTCAGGTACTATAAGTGGCATTTCAGGCATTATAATTGGCATTTCAGACACTATAATTTGCATTTCAGACATTATAATTTCATTTCTGGCATTAAAATTGGAATTTCAGGCACTATAATTGGCATTTAAGGCACTAGAATTGAAATTTAAGGCAATATAAGTGGCATATCAGACATTATTGCCAATTATAGTGCCTGAAATGACCATTATAGTGTCTTAAAAGCCAATTATAGTGTCTGAAATGCCAAGTATAGTGCCTAAAATGCAATTATAATGTCTGAAATGCCACTTATATTGCCTTAAATGCCAATGTTAGTGCCTTAAATGCCACTTATAGTGCCTGAAATGTTAATTATAGTGGCTGAAATGCAAGTATAATGTCTAAAATGCCACTTATATTGCCTGAAATGCTACTTATACTGCCTCAAATGCAATTATAATGTCTGAAATGCCACTTATAGTCCCTGAAATGCCAATTCTAGTGTCTGAAATGCCAATTATAGTGCCTGAAATGCAATTATAATGTCTGAAATGCCACTTATATTGCCTTAAATTCCAATTCTAGTGCCTTAAATGCCACTTATAGTGCCTGAAATGCCACTTATAGTGCCTGAAATGCCAATTCTAGTCTCTGAAATGCCAATTATAGTGCCTGAAATGCAATTATAATGTCTGATATGCCACTTATATTACCTTAAATTTCAATTCTAGTGCCTTAAATGCCACTTTTAGTGCCTGAAATGCCAATTATAATGTCTGAAATGCAACTTATATTGCCTGAAATGCCAATTATAGTTCCTGAAATGCCAATTCTGGTGCCTGAAATGCCATTTATAGTGCCTGAAATGCCAATTATTACGCCAGAAATGAAATTATAATGTCCGAAATGCCAATTATAGTGCCTGAAATGACCATTATAGTGTCTGAAATTCCAATTATGGTGCCCGAAATGCCAATTATAATGCCTGAAATGCCACTTATAGTGCCTGAAATGCCAATTATAGTGCCTGAAATTCCAATTTTAATGCCAGATATGAAATTATAATATCTGAAATGCAAATTATAGTGTCTGAAATGCCAATTATAATGCCTGAAATGCCACTTATAGTACCTGAAATACCACTTATATTGCCTTAAATGCCATTTCTAGTGCCTTAATTGCCACTTATAGTGCCTGAAATGCCAATTATAGTGGCTGAAATGCAATTATAATGTCTGAAATTCCAATTATAGTGTCTGAAATGCCAATTATAGTGGCTGAAATGCAATTATAATGTCTGAAATGCCACTTATATTCCCTTAAATGCCAATTCTAGTGCTTAAATGCCACTTATAGTGCCTGAAATGCCAATTATAGTGGCTGAAATGCAATTATAATGTCTGAAATGCCACTTATATTGCTGAAATGCCACTTATATTGCTGAAATGCCAATTAAAGTGCCGTAAATGCCAATTATAGTGGCTGAAATGCAATTATAATGTCTGAAATACCACTTATATTGCTGAAATGCCAATTATAGTGCCGTAAATGCCAATTATAGTGTCTTAAAAGCCAATTATAGTGTCTGAAATGCCAATTATAGTGCCTAAAATGCAATTATAATGTCTGAAATGCCACTTATATTGCCTTAAATTCCAATTCTAGTGCCTTAAATGCCACTTATAGTGCCTGAAATGCCACTTATAGTGCCTGAAATGCCAATTCTAGTCTCTGAAATGCCAATTATAGTGCCTGAAATGCAATTATAATGTCTGATATGCCACTTATATTGCCTTAAATTTCAATTCTAGTGCCTTAAATGCCACTTATAGTGCCTGAAATGCCAATTCTAGTGACTGAAATGCCAATTATAGTGCCTGAAATGCCAATTATTATGCCAGAAATGAAATTATAATGTCCGAAATGCCGATTGTAGTGCCTGAAATGACCCTTATAGTGTCTGAATTCCAATTATACTACCCGAAATGCCACTTATATTGCCTTAAATGCCAATTCTAGTGCTTAAATGCCACTTATAGTGCCTGAAATGCCAATTACAGTGGCTGAAATGCAATTATAATGTCTGAAATGCCACTTATATTGCCCGAAAAGCTATTTATACTGCCTGAAATGACCATTATAGTGTCTGAAATTCCAATTATAGTGCCCGAAATGCCAATTATAATATCTGAAATGCCACTTATATTGCCTTAAATGCCAATTCTAGTGCTTAAATGCCACTTATAATGCCACATGAATTGAAATTTAAGGCAATATAAGTGGCATATCAGACATTATTGCCAATTATAGTGCCCGAAATGCCAATTATAATGCCTGAAATGCCACTTATAGTGCCTGAAATGCCAATTATAGTGCCTGAAATTCCAATTTTAATGCCAGATATGAAATTATAATATCTGAAATGCAAATTATAGTGTCTGAAATGCCAATTATAATGCCTGAAATGCCACTTATAGTACCTGAAATACCACTTATATTGCCTTAAATGCCATTTCTAGTGGCTTAATTGCCACTTATAGTGCCTGAAATGCCAATTATAGTGGCTGAAATGCAATTATAATGTCTGAAATTCCAATTATAGTGTCTGAAATGCCAAATATAGTGGCTGAAATGCAATTATAATGTCTGAAATGCCACTTATATTCCCTTAAATGCCGATTCTAGTGCTTAAATGCCACTTATAGTGCCTGAAATGCCAATTATAGTGGCTGAAATGCAATTATAATGTCTGAAATGCCACTTATATTGCTGAAATGCCACTTATATTGCTGAAATGCCAATTAAAGTGCCGTAAATGCCAATTATAGTGGCTGAAATGCAATTATAATGTCTGAAATGCCACTTATATTGCTGAAATGCCAATTATAGTGCCGTAAATGCTACTTATACTGCCTCAAATGCAATTATAATGTCTGAAATGCCACTTATAGTCCCTGAAATGCCAATTCTAGTGTCTGAAATGCCAATTATAGTGCCTGAAATGCAATTATAATGTCTGAAATGCCACTTATATTGCCTTAAATTCCAATTCTAGTGCCTTAAATTCCACTTATAGTGCCTGAAATGCCACTTATAGTGCCTGAAATGCCAATTCTAGTCTCTGAAATGCCAATTATAGTGCCTGAAATGCAATTATAATGTCTGATATGCCACTTATATTGCCTTAAATTTCAATTCTAGTGCCTTAAATGCCACTTATAGTGCCTGAAATGCCAATTATAATGTCTGAAATGCCACTTATATTGCCTGAAATGCCAATTATAGTTCCTGAAATGCCAATTCTGGTTCCTGAAATGCCAATTCTAGTGCCTGAAATGCCAATTATTATGCCAGAAATGAAATTATAATGTCCGAAATGCCGATTGTAGTGCCTGAAATGACCATTATAGTGTCTGAATTCCAATTATACTACCCGAAATGCCACTTATATTGCCTTAAATGCCAATTCTAGTGCTTAAATGCCACTTATAGTGCCTGAAATGCCAATTACAGTGGCTGAAATGCAATTATAATGTCTGAAATGCCACTTATATTGCCTGAAAAGCTATTTATACTGCCTGAAATGACCATTATAGTGCCTGAAATGCCAATTATAGTGGCTGAAATGCAATTATAATGTCTGAAATGCCACTTATATTGCTGAAATGCCACTTATATTGCTGAAATACCAATTATAGTGCCGTAAATGCCAATTATAGTGCCTTAAATGCCAATTATAGTGTCTGAAATGCCAATTATAGTGCCTGAAATGCAATTATAATGTCCGAAATGACAATTATAGTGCCTGAAATGACCATTATAGTGTCTGAAATTCTAATTATAGTGCCCGAAATGCCAATTATAATATCTGAAATGCCACTTATATTGCCTTAAATGCCAATTCTAGTGCTTAAATGCCACTTATAGTGCCTGAAAGGCCAATTATAGTGGCTGAAATGCAATTATAATGTCTGAAATGCCACTTATATTGCTGAAATGCCAATTATAATGTCTGAAATGCTACTTATATTGCCTGAAATGCCAATTCTGGAGCCTAAAATTCCAATTATAGTGACTGAAATGCCAATTATAGTGCCCGAAATGAAATTATAATGTCTGAAATGCCACTAATAGTGCCTGAAATGCTAATTATAGTGGCTGAAATGCAACTATAATGTCTGAATAGCCACTTATAATGTCTGAAATGCCAATTATAGTGCCTGAAACGCCAATTATTATGTCAGAAATGAAATTATAATGTCCAAAATGCCAATTATAGTGCCTGAAATGACCAATGTAGTGTCTGAAATGCCAATTATAATGCCTGAAATGCCACTTATAGTGCCTGAAATGCCACTTATATTGCCTTAAATGCCATTTCTAGTGCCCTAATTGCCACTTATAGTGCCTTAAATGCCAATTATAGTGTCTGAAATGCCAATTATAGTGGCTGACATGCAATTATAATGTCTGAAATGCCATTTATATTCCCTTAAATGCCAATTCTAGTGCTTAAATGCCACTTATAGTGCCTGAAATGCCAATTATAGTGGCTGAAATGCAATTATAATGTCTGAAATGCCACTTATATTGCTGAAATGCCAATTATAGAGGGTGAAATGCAATTATAATGTCTGAAATGCCACTTGTATTGCCTGAAATGCCAATTCTAGTTCCTGAAATGCCAATTCTAGTGCCTGAAATGCCAATTATAGTGCCTGAAATGCCAATTATTATGCCAGAAATGAAATTATAATGTCCGAAATGCCAATTGTAGTGCCTGAAATGACCATTATAGTGTCTGAATTCCAATTATACTGCCCGAAATGCCACTTATATTGCCTTAAATGCCAATTCTAGTGCTTAAATGCCACTTATAGTGCCTGAAATGCCAATTACAGTGGCTGAAATGCAATTATAATGTCTGAAATGCCACTTATATTGCCTGAAAAGCTATTTATACTGCCTCAAATGCAATTATAATGTCTGAAATGCCACTTATAGTGCCTGAAATGCCAATTCTAGTGTCTGAAATGCCAATTATAGTGCCTGAAATGCAATTATAATGTCTAAAATGCCACTTATATTGCCTTAAATGCCAATTCTAGTGCCTTAAATGCCACTTATAGTGCCTGAAATGCCAATTATAGTGGCTGAAATGCAATTATAATGTCTGATATGCCACTTATATTGCCTTAAATTTCAATTCTAGTGCCTTAAAAGCCACTTATAGTGCCTGAAATGCCAATTATAATGTCTGAAATGCCACTTATGTTGCCTGAAATGCAAATTCTAGTTCCTGAAATGCCAATTCTGGTGCCTGAAATGCCATTTATAGTGCCTGAAATGCCAATTATTATGCCAGAAATGAAATTATAATGTTCGAAATGCCAATTATAGTGCCTGAAATGACCATTATAGTGTCTGAAATTCCAATTATAGTGCCCGAAATGCCAATTATAATGTCTGAAATGCCAATTATAATGTCTGAAGTGCCAAATATATTGCCTGAAATGCCACTTATAGTGCCTGAAATGCCTATTATAGTGGCTGAAATGCAATTATAATGTCTGAAATGCCACTTATATTGCCTGAAATGCTACTTATAGTTCCTGAAATGCCAATTCTAGTGCCTGAAATGCCAATTATAGTGCCTGAAATGCCAATTATTATGCCAGAAATGAAATTATAATGTCCGAAATGCCGATTGTAGTGCCTGAAATGACCATTATAGTGTCTGAATTCCAATTATACTACCCGAAATGCCACTTATATTCCCTTAAATGCCAATTCTAGTGCTTAAATGCCACTTATAGTGCCTGAAATGCCAATTATAGTGGCTGAAATGCAATTATAATGTCTGAAATGCCACTTATATTGCTGAAATGCCACTTATATTGCTGAAATGCCAATTAAAGTGCCGTAAATGCCAATTATAGTGGCTGAAATGCAATTATAATGTCTGAAATGCCACTTATATTGCTGAAATGCCAATTATAGTGCCGTAAATGCCAATTATAGTGTCTTAAAAGCCAATTATAGTGTCTGAAATGCCAATTATAGTGCCTAAAATGCAATTATAATGTCTGAAATGCCACTTATATTGCCTTAAATGCCAATGTTAGTGCCTTAAATGCCACTTATAGTGCCTGAAATGTTAATTATAGTGGCTGAAATGCTATTATAATGTCTGAAATGCCACTTATATTGCCTGAAATGCTACTTATACTGCCTCAAATGCAATTATAATGTCTGAAATGCCACTTATAGTCCCTGAAATGCCAATTCTAGTGTCTGAAATGCCAATTATAGTGCCTGAAATGCAATTATAATGTCTGAAATCCAACTTATATTGCCTTAAATTCCAATTCTAGTGCCTTAAATGCCACTTATAGTGCCTGAAATGCCACTTATAGTGCCTGAAATGCCAATTCTAGTCTCTGAAATGCCAATTATAGTGCCTGAAATGCAATTATAATGTCTGATATACCACTTATATTGCCTTAAATTTCAATTCTAGTGCCTTAAATGCCACTTATAGTGCCTGAAATGCCAATTATAATGTCTGAAATGCCACTTATATTGCCTGAAATGCCAATTATAGTTCCTGAAATGCCAATTCTGGTTCCTGAAATGCCAATTCTAGTGCCTGAAATGCCAATTATAGTGCCTGAAATGCCAATTATTATGCCAGAAATGAAATTATAATGTCCGAAATGCCGATTGTAGTGCCTGAAATGACCCTTATAGTGTCTGAATTCCAATTATACTACCCGAAATGCCACTTATATTGCCTTAAATGCCAATTCTAGTGCTTAAATGCCACTTATAGTGCCTGAAATGCCAATTACAGTGGCTGAAATGCAATTATAATGTCTGAAATGCCACTTATATTGCCCGAAAAGCTATTTATACTGCCTGAAATGACCATTATAGTGTCTGAAATTGCAATTATAGTGCCCGAAATGCCAATTATAATATCTGAAATGCCACTTATATTGCCTTAAATGCCAATTCTAGTGCTTAAATGCCACTTATAATGCCACATGAATTGAAATTTAAGGCAATATAAGTGGCATATCAGACATTATTGCCAATTATAGTGCCTGAAATGACCATTATAGTGTCTGAAATTCCAATTATAGTGCCCGAAATGCCAATTATAATGCCTGAAATGCCACTTATAGTGCCTGAAATGCCAATTATAGTGCCTGAAATTCCAATTTTAATGCCAGATATGAAATTATAATATCTGAAATGCAAATTATAGTGTCTGAAATGCCAATTATAACTCCTGAAATGCCACTTATAGTACCTGAAATACCACTTATATTGCCTTAAATGCCATTTCTAGTGGCTTAATTGCCACTTATAGTGCCTGAAATGCCAATTATAGTGGCTGAAATGCAATTATAATGTCTGAAATTCCAATTATAGTGTCTGAAATGCCAAATATAGTGGCTGAAATGCAATTATAATGTCTGAAATGCCACTTATATTCCCTTAAATGCCGATTCTAGTGCTTAAATGCCACTTATAGTGCCTGAAATGCCAATTATAGTGGCTGAAATGCAATTATAATGTCTGAAATGCCACTTATATTGCTGAAATGCCACTTATATTGCTGAAATGCCAATTAAAGTGCCGTAAATGCCAATTATAGTGGCTGAAATGCAATTATAATGTCTGAAATGCCACTTATATTGCTGAAATGCCAATTATAGTGCCGTAAATGCCAATTATAGTGTCTTAAAAGCCAATTATAGTGTCTGAAATGCCAATTATAGTGCCTAAAATGCAATTATAATGTCTGAAATGCCACTTATATTGCCTTAAATGCCAATGTTAGTGCCTTAAATGCCACTTATAGTGCCTGAAATGTTAATTATAGTGGCTGAAATGCAATTATAATGTCTGAAATGCCACTTATATTGCCTGTAATGCTACTTATACTGCCTCAAATGCAATTATAATGTCTGAAATGCCACTTATAGTCCCTGAAATGCCAATTCTAGTGTCTGAAATGCCAATTACAGTGGCTGAAATGCAATTATAATGTCTGAAATGCCACTTATATTGCCTGAAAAGCTATTTATACTGCCTGAAATGACCATTATAGTGTCTGAAATTCCAATTATAGTGCCCGAAATGCCAATTATAATATCTGAAATGCCACTTATATTGCCTTAAATGCCAATTCTAGTGCTTAAATGCCACTTATAGTGACACTATAATTGGAATTTCAGACATTATAATTGCATTTCAGCCACTATAATTGGCATTTCAGGCACTATAAGTGGCAATTAAGGCACTAGAAATGGCATTTAAGGCAATATAAGTGGCATTTCAGGTACTATAAGTGGCATTTCAGGCATTATAATTGGCATTTCAGACACTATAATTTGCATTTCAGACATTATAATTTCATTTCTGGCATTAAAATTGGAATTTCAGGCACTATAATTGGCATTTAAGGCACTAGAATTGAAATTTAAGGCAATATAAGTGGCATATCAGACATTATTGCCAATTATAGTGCCTGAAATGACCATTATAGTGTCTGAAATTCCAATTATAGTGCCTGAAATGCCAATTATAGTGCCTGAAATGCCAAATATTATGTCACAAATTCCAATTTTAGTGCCTGAAATGCCAAATATAATGTCACAAATGCCAATTTTAGTGCCTGAAATGCCGATTATAGTGCCTGAAATGCCAAATATAATGTCACAAATGCCAATTTTAGTGCCTGAACTGCCAATTATAGTGCCTGAATTGCCAAATATTATGTCTCAAATGCCAATTTTTGTGTCTGAAATGACAATTATAGTGTCAGAAATGCCAAATATTATGTCAAAAATGCCAATTTTAGTGCCTGAAATGCCAATTATAGTGCCTGAAATGCCAAATATTATGTCTCAAATGCCAATTTTAGTGCCTGAAATGCCAATTATAGTGCCTGAAATGCCAAATATTATGTCTCAAATGCCAATTTTAGTGCCTGAAATGCCAAATATAATGTCACAAATGCCAATTTTGGTGCCTGAAATGCCGATTATAATGTCACAAATGCCAATTTTAGTGCCTGAAATGCCAAATATAATGTCACAAATGCCAATTTTAGTGCCTGAAATGCCAAATATTATGTCTTAAATGCCGATTTTAGTGCCTGAAATGCCAAATATGTCACAAATGCCAATTTTAGTGCCTGAAATGCCAAATATAATGTCACAAATGCCAATTTTAGTGCCTGAAATGCCGATTATAGTGCCTGAAATGCCAAATATTATGTCTCAAATGCCAATTTTAGTGCCTGAAATGCCAAATATTATGTCTCAAATGCCAATTTTTGTGTCTGAAATGCCAAATATTATGTCTCAAATGCCAATTTTAGTGCCTGAAATGCCAAATATAATGTCACAAATGCCAATTTTAGTGCCTGAAATGCCAAATATTATGTCTCAAATGCCAATTTTTGTGCCTGAAATGCCAATTATAGTGCCTGAAATGCCAAATATTATGTCTCAAATGCCAATTTTAGTGCCTGAAATGCCAAATATTATGTCTCAAATGCCAATTTTAGTGCCTGAAATGCCAAATATAATGTCACAAATGCATATTTTAGTGCCTGAAATGCCAATTTTAGTGCCTGAAATGCCAAATATTATGTCTCAAATGCCAATTTTGTGTCTGAAATGCCAATTATAGTGTCAGAAATGCCAAATATTGTGTCAAAACTGCCAATTTCAGTGCCTGAAATGCCAATTATAGTGCCTGAAATGCCAAATATAATGTCAAAAATGCCAATTTTAGTGCCTGAAATGCCAATTATAGTGCCTGAAATGCCAAATATTATGTCTTAAATGCCAATTTTAGTGCCTGAAATGCCAAATATAATGTAACAAATGCCAATTTTAGTGCCTGAAATGCCAATTTTAGTGCCTGAAATGCCAAATATAATGTCACAAATGCCAATTTTAGTGCCTGAAATGCCAATTTTAGTGCCTGAAATGCCAATTTTAGTGCCTGAAATGCCAAATATAATGTCAAAAATGCCAATTTTAGTGCCTGAAATGCCAAATATAATGTCACAAATGCCAATTTTAGTGCCTGAAATGCCAAATATAATGTCACAAATGCCAATTTTAGTGCCTGAAATGCCAAATATAATGTCACAAATGCCAATTTTAGTGCCTGAAATGCCAAATATTATGTCTCAAATGCCAATTTTTGTGCCTGAAATGCCAATTATAGTGCCTGAAATGCCAAATATTATGTCTCAAATGCCAATTTTAGTGCCTGAAATGCCAAATATTATGTCTCAAATGCCAATTTTTGTGTCTGAAATGCCAATTATAGTGTCAGAAATGCCAAATATTATGTCAAAAATGCCAATTTTAGTGCCTGAAATGCCAAATATTATGTCTCAAATGCCAATTTTAGTGCCTGAAATGCCAATTATAGTGCCTGAAATGCCATATATTATGTCTCAAATGCCAATTTTAGTGCCTGAAATGCCAAATATTATGTCACAAATGCCAATTTTAGTGCCTGAAATGCCAATTTTAGTGCCTGAAATGCCAAATATTATGTCTCAAATGCCAATTATAGTGCCTGAAATGCCAAATATTATGTCTCAAATGCCAATTTTAGTGCCTGAAATGCCAATTATAGTGCCTGAAATGCCAAATATTATGTCTCAAATGCCAATTTTAGTGCCTGAAATGCCAAATATTATGTCACAAATGCCAATTTTAGTGCCTGAAATGCCAAATATAATGTCACAAATGCCAATTTTTGTGTCTGAAATGCCAATTATAGTGTCTGAAATGCCAAATATTATGTCACAAATGCCAATTTTAGTGCCTGAAATGCCAAATATAATGTCACAAATGGCAATTTTAGTGCCTGAAATGCCAAATATAATGTCACAATTGCCAATTTTAGTGCCTGAAATGCCAATTATAGTGCCTGAAATGCCAAATATAATGTCACAAATGCCAATTTTAGTGCCTGAAATGCCGATTATAGTGCCTGAAATGCCAAATATAATGTCACAAATGCCAATTTTAGTGCCTGAAATGCCAATTATAGTGCCTGAAATGCCAAATATTATGTCTCAAATGCCAATTTTAGTGCCTGAAATGCCAAATATTATGTCTCAAATGCCAATTTTAGTGCCTGAAATGCCAATTATAGTGCCTGAAATGCCAAATATTATGTCTCAAATGCCAATTTTTGTGTTTGAAATGCCATTTATAGGGTCAGAAATGCCAAATATTATGTCAAAAATGCCAATTTTAGTGCCTGAAATGCCAATTATAGTGCCTGAAATGCCAAATATTATGTCTCAAATGCCAATTTTAGTGCCTGAAATGCCAATTATAGTGCCTGAAATGCCAAATATTATGTCTCAAATGCCAATTTTAGTGCCTGAAATGCCGATTATAGTGCCTGAAATGCCAAATATAATGTCAAAAATGCCAATTTTAGTGCCTGAAATGCCAAATATAATGTCACAAATGCCTATTTTAGTGCCTTAAATGCCAATTATAGTGCCTGAAATGCCAAATATAATGTCACAAATGCCAATTTTAGTGCCTGAAATGCCAAATATAATGTCACAAATGCCTATTTTAGTGCCTTAAATGCCAATTATAGTGCCGGAAATGCCAAATATAATGTCACAAATGCCAATTTTAGTGCCTGAAATGCCAATTATAGTGCCTGAAATGCCAAATATTATGTCTCAAATGCCAATTTTAGTGCCTGAAATGCCAATTATAGTGACTGAAATGCCAAATATAATGTCACAAATGCCTATTTTAGTGCCTTAAATGCCAATTATAGTGCCTGAAATGCCAAATATAATGTCACAAATGCCAAATATTATGTCTCAAATGCCAATTTTAGTGCCTGAAATGCCAATTATAGTGACTGAAATGCCAAATATTATGTCTCAAATGCCAATTTTAGTGCCTGAAATGCCAAATATAATGTCACAAATGCCAATTTTAGTGCCTGAAATGCCAATTTTAGTGCCTGAAATGCAAAATATAATGTCACAAATGCCAACTTTAGTGCCTGAAATGCCGATTATAGTGCCTGAAATGCCAAATATTATGTCTCAAATGCCAATTTTAGTGCCTGAAATGCTAAATATTATGTCTCAAATGCCAATTTTAGTGCCTGAAATGCCAAATATAATGTCACAAATGCCAATTTTAGTGCCTGAAATGCCGATTATAGTGCCTGAAATGCGTAATATAATGTCAAAAATGCCAATTTTAGTGCCTGAAATGCCAATTATAGTGCCTGAAATGCCAAATATTATGTCTTAAATGCCAAATTTAGTGCCTGAAATGCCAAATTTAATGTCACAAATGCCAATTTTAGTGCCTGAAATGCCAATTTTAGTGCCTGAAATGCCAATTTTAGTGCCTGAAATGCCAAATATAATGTCAAAAATGCCAATTTTAGTGCCTGAAATGCCAAATATAATGTCACAAATGCCAATTTTAGTGCCTGAAATGCCAAATATAATATCACAAATGCCAATTTTAGTGCCTGAAATGCCGATTATAGTGCCTGATATGCCAAATATAATGTCAAAAATGCCAATTTTAGTGCCTGAAATGCCAAATATAATGTCACAAATGCCAATTTTAGTGCCTGAAATGCCAAATATTATGTCACAAATGCCAATTTTAGTGCCTGAAATGCGAAATATAATGTCACAAATGCCAATTTTAGTGCCTGAAATGCCAATTTTAGTGCCTGAAATGCCAAATATAATGTCAAAAATGCAAATTTTAGTGCCTGAAATGCCAAATATAATGTCACAAATGCCAATTTTAGTGCCTGAAATGCCAAATATATTGTCACAAATGCCAATTTTTGTGTCTGAAATGCCAATTATAGTGTCAGAAATGCCAAATATTGTGTCAAAAATGCCAATTTCAGTGCCTGAAATGCCAATTATAGTGCCTTAAATGCCAAATATTATGTCTCAAATGCCAATTTTAGATCCTGAAATGCCAATTATAGTGCCTGAAATGCCAAATATTATGTCTCAAATGCCAATTATAGTGCCTGAAATGCCAATTATAGTGCCTGAAATGCCAAATATTATGTCACAAATTCCAATTTTAGTGCCTGAAATGCCAAATATAATGTCACAAATGCCAATTTTAGTGCCTGAAATGCCGATTATAGTGCCTGAAATGCCAAATATAATGTCACAATTGCCAATTTTAGTGCCTGAACTGCCAATTATAGTGCCTGAATTGCCAAATATTATGTCTCAAATGCCAATTTTTGTGTCTGAAATGACAATTATAGTGTCAGAAATGCCAAATATTATGTCAAAAATGCCAATTTTAGTGCCTGAAATGCCAATTATAGTGCCTGAAATGCCAAATATTATGTCTCAAATGCCAATTTTAGTGCCTGAAATGCCAATTATAGTGCCTGAAATGCCAAATATTATGTCTCAAATGCCAATTTTAGTGCCTGAAATGCCAAATATAATGTCACAAATGCCAATTTTGGTGCCTGAAATGCCGATTATAATGTCACAAATGCCAATTTTAGTGCCTGAAATGCCAAATATAATGTCACAAATGCCAATTTTAGTGCCTGAAATGCCAAATATTATGTCTTAAATGCCGATTTTAGTGCCTGAAATGCCAAATATAATGTCACAAATGCCAATTTTAGTGCCTGAAATGCCAAATATAATGTCACAAATGCCAATTTTAGTGCCTGAAATGCCGATTATAGTGCCTGAAATGCCAAATATTATGTCTCAAATGCCAATTTTAGTGCCTGAAATGCCAAATATTATGTCTCAAATGCCAATTTTTGTGTCTGAAATGCCAAATATTATGTCTCAAATGCCAATTTTAGTGCCTGAAATGCCAAATATAATGTCACAAATGCCAATTTTAGTGCCTGAAATGCCAAATATTATGTCTCAAATGCCAATTTTTGTGCCTGAAATGCCAATTATAGTGCCTGAAATGCCAAATATTATGTCTCAAATGCCAATTTTAGTGCCTGAAATGCCAAATATTATGTCTCAAATGCCAATTTTAGTGCCTGAAATGCCAAATATAATGTCACAAATGCATATTTTAGTGCCTGAAATGCCAATTTTAGTGCCTGAAATGCCAAATATTATGTCTCAAATGCCAATTTTGTGTCTGAAATGCCAATTATAGTGTCAGAAATGCCAAATATTGTGTCAAAAATGCCAATTTCAGTGCCTGAAATGCCAATTATAGTGCCTGAAATGCCAAATATAATGTCAAAAATGCCAATTTTAGTGCCTGAAATGCCAATTATAGTGCCTGAAATGCCAAATATTATGTCTTAAATGCCAATTTTAGTGCCTGAAATGCCAAATATAATGTAACAAATGCCAATTTTAGTGCCTGAAATGCCAATTTTAGTGCCTGAAATGCCAAATATAATGTCACAAATGCCAATTTTAGTGCCTGAAATGCCAATTTTAGTGCCTGAAATGCCAATTTTAGTGCCTGAAATGCCAAATATAATGTCAAAAATGCCAATTTTAGTGCCTGAAATGCCAAATATAATGTCACAAATGCCAATTTTAGTGCCTGAAATGCCAAATATAATGTCACAAATGCCAATTTTAGTGCCTGAAATGCCGATTATAGTGCCTGAAATGCCAAATATTATGTCTCAAATGCCAATTTTAGTGCCTGAAATGCCAAATATAATGTCACAAATGCCAATTTTAGTGCCTGAAATGCCAAATATTATGTCTCAAATGCCAATTTTTGTGCCTGAAATGCCAATTATAGTGCCTGAAATGCCAAATATTATGTCTCAAATGCCAATTTTAGTGCCTGAAATGCCAAATATTATGTCTCAAATGCCAATTTTAGTGCCTAAAATGCCAAATATAATGTCACAAATGCCAATTTTAGTGCCTGAAATGCCAATTATAGTGCCTGAAATGCCAAATATTATGTCTCAAATGCCAATTTTGTGTCTGAAATGCCAATTATAGTGTCAGAAATGCCAAATATTGTGTCAAAAATGCCAATTTCAGTGCCTGAAATGCCAATTATAGTGCCTGAAATGCCAAATATAATGTCAAAAATGCCAATTTTAGTGCCTGAAATGCCAATTATAGTGCCTGAAATGCCAAATATTATGTCTTAAATGCCAATTTTAGTGCCTGAAATGCCAAATATAATGTCACAAATGCCAATTTTAGTGCCTGAAATGCCAAATATAATGTCACAAATGCCAAATATAATGTCAAAAATGCCAATTTTAGTGCCTGAAATGCCAATTATAGTGCCTGAAATGCCAAATATTATGTCTTAAATGCCAATTTTAGTGCCTGAAATGCCAAATATAATGTCACAAATGCCAATTTTAGTGCCTGAAATGCCAATTTTAGTGCCTGAAATGCCAATTTTAGTGCCTGAAATGCCAAATATAATGTCAAAAATGCCAATTTTAGTGCCTGAAATGCCAAATATAATGTCACAAATGCCGATTTTAGTGCCTGAAATGCCAAATATAATGTCACAAATGCCAATTTTTGTGTCTGAAATGCCAATTATAGTGTCAGAAATGCCAAATATTGTGTCAAAAATGCCAATTTCAGTGCCTGAAATGCCAATTATAGTGCCTTAAATGCCAAATATTATGTCTCAAATGCCAATTTTAGATCCTGAAATGCCAATTATAGTGCCTGAAATGCCAAATATTATGTCTCAAATGCCAATTTTAGTGCCTGAAATGCCAAATATTATGTCACAAATGCCAATTTTAGTGCCTGAAATGCCAAATATAATGTCACAAATGCCAATTTTTGTGTCTGAAATGCCAATTATAGTGTCTGAAATGCCAAATATTATGTCACAAATGCCAATTTTAGTGCCTGAAATGCCAAATATAATGTCACAAATGGCAATTTTAGTGCCTGAAATGCCAAATATAATGTCACAATTGCCAATTTTAGTGCCTGAAATGCCAATTATAGTGCCTGAAATGCCAAATATAATGTCACAAATGCCAATTTTAGTGCCTGAAATGCCGATTATAGTGCCTGAAATGCCAAATATAATGTCACAAATGCCAATTTTAGTGCCTGAAATGCCAAATATAATGTCACAAATGCCAATTTTAGTGCCTGAAATGCCAATTATAGTGCCTGAAATGCCAAATATTATGTCTCAAATGCCAATTTTAGTGCCTGAAATGCCAAATATTATGTCTCAAATGCCAATTTTAGTGCCTGAAATGCCAATTATAGTGCCTGAAATGCCAAATATTATGTCTCAAATGCCAATTTTTGTGTCTGAAATGCCATTTATAGTGTCAGAAATGCCAAATATTATGTCAAAAATGCCAATTTTAGTGCCTGAAATGCCAATTATAGTGCCTGAAATGCCAAATATTATGTCTCAAATGCCAATTTTAGTGCCTGAAATGCCAATTATAGTGCCTGAAATGCCAAATATTATGTCTCAAATGCCAATTTTAGTGCCTGAAATGCCGATTATAGTGCCTGAAATGCCAAATATGATGTCAAAAATGCCAATTTTAGTGCCTGAAATGCCAAATATAATGTCACAAATGCCAATTTTAGTGCCTGAAATGCCAAATATAATGTCACAAATGCCAATTTTTGTGTCTGAAATGCCAATTATAGTGTCAGAAATGCCAAATATTGTGTCAAAAATGCCAATTTCAGTGCCTGAAATGCCAATTATAGTGCCTTAAATGCCAAATATTATGTCTCAAATGCCAATTTTAGATCCTGAAATGCCAATTATAGTGCCTGAAATGCCAAATATTATGTCTCAAATGCCAATTATAGTGCCTGAAATGCCAATTATAGTGCCTGAAATGCCAAATATTATGTCACAAATTCCAATTTTAGTGCCTGAAATGCCAAATATAATGTCACAAATGCCAATTTTAGTGCCTGAAATGCCGATTATAGTGCCTGAAATGCCAAATATAATGTCACAAATGCCAATTTTAGTGCCTGAACTGCCAATTATAGTGCCTGAATTGCCAAATATTATGTCTCAAATGCCAATTTTTGTGTCTGAAATGACAATTATAGTGTCAGAAATGCCAAATATTATGTCAAAAATGCCAATTTTAGTGCCTGAAATGCCAATTATAGTGCCTGAAATGCCAAATATTATGTCTCAAATGCCAATTTTAGTGCCTGAAATGCCAATTATAGTGCCTGAAATGCCAAATATTATGTCTCAAATGCCAATTTTAGTGCCTGAAATGCCAAATATAATGTCACAAATGCCAATTTTGGTGCCTGAAATGCCGATTATAATGTCACAAATGCCAATTTTAGTGCCTGAAATGCCAAATATAATGTCAGAAATGCCAATTTTAGTGCCTGAAATGCCAAATATTATGTCTTAAATGCCGATTTTAGTGCCTGAAATGCCAAATATAATGTCACAAATGCCAATTTTAGTGCCTGAAATGCCAAATATAATGTCACAAATGCCAATTTTAGTGCCTGAAATGCCGATTATAGTGCCTGAAATGCCAAATATTATGTCTCAAATGCCAATTTTAGTGCCTGAAATGCCAAATATTATGTCACAAATGCCAATTTTAGTGCCTGAAATGCGAAATATAATGTCACAAATGCCAATTTTAGTGCCTGAAATGCCAATTATAGTGCCTGAAATGCCAAATATTATGTCTCAAATGCCAATTTTTGTGTCTGAAATGCCAAATATTATGTCTCAAATGCCAATTTTAGTGCCTGAAATGCCAAATATAATGTCACAAATGCCAATATTAGTGCCTGAAATGCCAAATATTATGTCTCAAATGCCAATTTTTGTGCCTGAAATGCCAATTATAGTGCCTGAAATGCCAAATATTATGTCTCAAATGCCAATTTTAGTGCCTGAAATGCCAAATATTATGTCTCAAATGCCAATTTTAGTGCCTAAAATGCCAAATATAATGTCACAAATGCCAATTTTAGTGCCTGAAATGCCAATTATAGTGCCTGAAATGCCAAATATTATGTCTCAAATGCCAATTTTGTGTCTGAAATGCCAATTATAGTGTCAGAAATGCCAAATATTGTGTCAAAAATGCCAATTATAGTGCCTGAAATGCCAAATATAATGTCAAAAATGCCAATTTTAGTTCCTGAAATGCCAATTATAGTGCCTGAAATGCCAAATATTATGTCTTAAATGCCAATTTTAGTGCCTGAAATGCCAAATATAATGTCACAAATGCCAATTTTAGTGCCTGAAATGCCAAATATAATGTCACAAATGCCAAATATAATGTCAAAAATGCCAATTTTAGTGCCTGAAATGCCAATTATAGTGCCTGAAATGCCAAATATTATGTCTTAAATGCCAATTTTAGTGCCTGAAATGCCAAATATAATGTCACAAATGCCAATTTTAGTTCCTGAAATGCCAATTTTAGTGCCTGAAATGCCAATGTTAGTGCCTGAAATGCCAATTTTAGTGCCTGAAATGCCAAATATAATGTCAAAAATGCCAATTTTAGTGCCTGAAATGCCAAATATAATGTCACAAATGCCAATTTTAGTGCCTGAAATGCTAAATATAATGTCACAAATGCCAATTTTTGTGTCTGAAATGCCAATTATAGTGTCAGAAATGCCAAATATTGTGTCAAAAATGCCAATTTCAGTGCCTGAAATGCCAATTATAGTGCCTTAAATGCCAAATATTATGTCTCAAATGCCAATTTTAGATCCTGAAATGCCAATTATAGTGCCTGAAATGCCAAATATTATGTCTCAAATGCCAATTATAGTGCCTGAAATGCCAATTATAGTGCCTGAAATGCCAAATATTATGTCACAAATTCCAATTTTAGTGCCTGAAATGCCAAATATAATGTCACAAATGCCAATTTTAGTGCCTGAAATGCCGATTATAGTGCCTGAAATGCCAAATATAATGTCACAAATGCCAATTTTAGTGCCTGAACTGCCAATTATAGTGCCTGAATTGCCAAATATTATGTCTCAAATGCCAATTTTTGTGTCTGAAATGACAATTATAGTGTCAGAAATGCCAAATATTACGTCAAAAATGCCAATTTTAGTGCCTGAATTGCCAATTATAGTGCCTGAAATGCCAAATATTATGTCTCAAATGCCAATTTTAGTGCCTGAAATGCCAATTATAGTGCCTGAAATGCCAAATATTATGTCTCAAATGCCAATTTTAGTGCCTGAAATGCCAAATATAATGTCACAAATGCCAATTTTGGTGCCTGAAATGCCGATTATAATGTCACAAATGCCAATTTTAGTGCCTGAAATGCCAAATATAATGTCACAAATGCCAATTTTAGTGCCTGAAATGCCAAATATTATGTCTTAAATGCCGATTTTAGTGCCTGAAATGCCAAATATAATGTCACAAATGCCAATTTTAGTGCCTGAAATGCCAAATATAATGTCACAAATGCCAATTTTAGTGCCTGAAATGCCGATTATAGTGCCTGAAATGCCAAATATTATGTCTCAAATGCCAATTTTAGTGCCTGAAATGCCAAATATTATGTCTCAAATGCCAATTTTTGTGTCTGAAATGCCAAATATTATGTCTCAAATGCCAATTTTAGTGCCTGAAATGCCAAATATAATGTCACAAATGCCAATTTTAGTGCCTGAAATGCCAAATATTATGTCTCAAATGCCAATTTTTGTGCCTGAAATGCCAATTATAGTGCCTGAAATGCCAAATATTATGTCTCAAATGCCAATTTTAGTGCCTGAAATGCCAAATATTATGTCTCAAATGCCAATTTTAGTGCCTGAAATGCCAAATATAATGTCACAAATGCATATTTTAGTGCCTGAAATGCCAATTTTAGTGCCTGAAATGCCAAATATTATGTCTCAAATGCCAATTTTGTGTCTGAAATGCCAATTATAGTGTCAGAAATGCCAAATATTGTGTCAAAAATGCCAATTTCAGTGCCTGAAATGCCAATTATAGTGCCTGAAATGCCAAATATAATGTCAAAAATGCCAATTTTAGTGCCTGAAATGCCAATTATAGTGCCTGAAATGCCAAATATTATGTCTTAAATGCCAATTTTAGTGCCGGAAATGCCAATTATAGTGCCTGAAATGCCAAATATTATGTCTTAAATGCCGATTTTAGTGCCTGAAATGCCAAATATAATGTCACAAATGCCAATTTTAGTGCCTGAAATGCCAAATATAATGTCACAAATGCCAATTTTAGTGCCTGAAATGCCGATTATAGTGCCTGAAATGCCAAATATAATGTCAAAAATGCCAATTTTAGTGCCTGAAATGCCAAATATAATGTCACAAATGCCAATTTTAGTGCCTGAAATGCCAAATATTATGTCACAAATGCCAATTTTTGTGTCTGAAATGCCAAATATTATGTCTCAAATGCCAATTTTAGTGCCTGAAATGCCAAATATAATGTCACAAATGCCAATTTTAGTGCCTGAAATGCCAAATATTATGTCTCAAATGCCAATTTTTGTGCCTGAAATGCCAATTATAGTGCCTGAAATGCCAAATATTATGTCTCAAATGCCAATTTTAGTGCCTGAAATGCCAAATATTATGTCTCAAATGCCAATTTTAGTGCCTGAAATGCCAAATATAATGTCACAAATGCCAATTTTAGTGCCTGAAATGCCAATTTTAGTGCCTGAAATGCCAAATATTATGTCTCAAATGCCAATTTTGTGTCTGAAATGCCAATTATAGTGTCAGAAATGCCAAATATTGTGTCAAAAATGCCAATTTCAGTGCCTGAAATGCCAATTATAGTGCCTGAAATGCCAAATATAATGTCAAAAATGCCAATTTTAGTGCCTGAAATGCCAATTATAGTGCCTGAAATGCCAAATATTATGTCTTAAATGCCAATTTTAGTGCCTGAAATGCCAAATATAATGTAACAAATGCCAATTTTAGTGCCTGAAATGCCAATTTTAGTGCCTGAAATGCCAAATATAATGTCAAAAATGCCAATTTTAGTGCCTGAAATGCCAATTATAGTGCCTGAAATGCCAAATATAATGTCACAAATGCCAATTTTAGTGCCTGAACTGCCAATTATAGTGCCTGAATTGCCAAATATTATGTCTCAAATGCCAATTTTTGTGTCTGAAATGACAATTATAGTGTCAGAAATGCCAAATATTATGTCAAAAATGCCAATTTTAGTGCCTGAAATGCCAATTATAGTGCCTGAAATGCCAAATATTATGTCTCAAATGCCAATTTTAGTGCCTGAAATGCCAATTATAGTGCCTGAAATGCCAAATATTATGTCTCAAATGCCAATTTTAGTGCCTGAAATGCCAAATATAATGTCACAAATGCCAATTTTGGTGCCTGAAATGCCGATTATAATGTCACAAATGCCAATTTTAGTGCCTGAAATGCCAAATATAATGTCAGAAATGCCAATTTTAGTGCCTGAAATGCCAAATATTATGTCTTAAATGCCGATTTTAGTGCCTGAAATGCCAAATATAATGTCACAAATGCCAATTTTAGTGCCTGAAATGCCAAATATAATGTCACAAATGCCAATTTTAGTGCCTGAAATGCCGATTATAGTGCCTGAAATGCCAAATATTATGTCTCAAATGCCAATTTTAGTGCCTGAAATGCCAAATATTATGTCACAAATGCCAATTTTAGTGCCTGAAATGCGAAATATAATGTCACAAATGCCAATTTTAGTGCCTGAAATGCCAATTATAGTGCCTGAAATGCCAAATATTATGTCTCAAATGCCAATTTTTGTGTCTGAAATGCCAAATATTATGTCTCAAATGCCAATTTTAGTGCCTGAAATGCCAAATATAATGTCACAAATGCCAATTTTAGTGCCTGAAATGCCAAATATTATGTCTCAAATGCCAATTTTTGTGCCTGAAATGCCAATTATAGTGCCTGAAATGCCAAATATTATGTCTCAAATGCCAATTTTAGTGCCTGAAATGCCAAATATTATGTCTCAAATGCCAATTTTAGTGCCTAAAATGCCAAATATAATGTCACAAATGCCAATTTTAGTGCCTGAAATGCCAATTATAGTGCCTGAAATGCCAAATATTATGTCTCAAATGCCAATTTTGTGTCTGAAATGCCAATTATAGTGTCAGAAATGCCAAATATTGTGTCAAAAATGCCAATTTCAGTGCCTGAAATGCCAATTATAGTGCCTGAAATGCCAAATATAATGTCAAAAATGCCAATTTTAGTGCCTGAAATGCCAATTATAGTGCCTGAAATGCCAAATATTATGTCTTAAATGCCAATTTTAGTGCCTGAAATGCCAAATATAATGTCACAAATGCCAATTTTAGTGCCTGAAATGCCAAATATAATGTCACAAATGCCAAATATAATGTCAAAAATGCCAATTTTAGTGCCTGAAATGCCAATTATAGTGCCTGAAATGCCAAATATTATGTCTTAAATGCCAATTTTAGTGCCTGAAATGCCAAATATAATGTCACAAATGCCAATTTTAGTTCCTTTAATGCCAATTTTAGTGCCTGAAATGCCAATTTTAGTGCCTGAAATGCCAATTTTAGTGCCTGAAATGCCAAATATAATGTCAAAAATGCCAATTTTAGTGCCTGAAATGCCAAATATAATGTCACAAATGCCAATTTTAGTGCCTGAAATGCCAAATATAATGTCACAAATGCCAATTTTTGTGTCTGAAATGCCAATTATAGTGTCAGAAATGCCAAATATTGTGTCAAAAATGCCAATTTCAGTGCCTGAAATGCCAATTATAGTGCCTTAAATGCCAAATATTATGTCTCAAATGCCAATTTTAGATCCTGAAATGCCAATTATAGTGCCTGAAATGCCAAATATTATGTCTCAAATGCCAATTATAGTGCCTGAAATGCCAATTATAGTGCCTGAAATGCCAAATATTATGTCACAAATTCCAATTTTAGTGCCTGAAATGCCAAATATAATGTCACAAATGCCAATTTTAGTGCCTGAAATGCCGATTATAGTGCCTGAAATGCCAAATATAATGTCACAAATGCCAATTTTAGTGCCTGAACTGCCAATTATAGTGCCTGAATTGCCAAATATTATGTCTCAAATGCCAATTTTTGTGTCTGAAATGACAATTATAGTGTCAGAAATGC
This sequence comes from Troilus luridus, assembly GCA_964056705.1. Lineage (NCBI taxonomy): Eukaryota > Metazoa > Arthropoda > Insecta > Hemiptera > Pentatomidae > Troilus > Troilus luridus. The sequence continues at coordinate 195,764,453 of OZ057412.1, read as the reverse complement.
CAAATATTACGTCAAAAATGCCAATTTTAGTGCCTGAATTGCCAATTATAGTGCCTGAAATGCCAAATATTATGTCTCAAATGCCAATTTTAGTGCCTGAAATGCCAATTATAGTGCCTGAAATGCCAAATATTATGTCTCAAATGCCAATTTTAGTGCCTGAAATGCCAAATATAATGTCACAAATGCCAATTTTGGTGCCTGAAATGCCGATTATAATGTCACAAATGCCAATTTTAGTGCCTGAAATGCCAAATATAATGTCACAAATGCCAATTTTAGTGCCTGAAATGCCAAATATTATGTCTTAAATGCCGATTTTAGTGCCTGAAATGCCAAATATAATGTCACAAATGCCAATTTTAGTGCCTGAAATGCCAAATATAATGTCACAAATGCCAATTTTAGTGCCTGAAATGCCGATTATAGTGCCTGAAATGCCAAATATTATGTCTCAAATGCCAATTTTAGTGCCTGAAATGCCAAATATTATGTCTCAAATGCCAATTTTTGTGTCTGAAATGCCAAATATTATGTCTCAAATGCCAATTTTAGTGCCTGAAATGCCAAATATAATGTCACAAATGCCAATTTTAGTGCCTGAAATGCCAAATATTATGTCTCAAATGCCAATTTTTGTGCCTGAAATGCCAATTATAGTGCCTGAAATGCCAAATATTATGTCTCAAATGCCAATTTTAGTGCCTGAAATGCCAAATATTATGTCTCAAATGCCAATTTTAGTGCCTGAAATGCCAAATATAATGTCACAAATGCATATTTTAGTGCCTGAAATGCCAATTTTAGTGCCTGAAATGCCAAATATTATGTCTCAAATGCCAATTTTGTGTCTGAAATGCCAATTATAGTGTCAGAAATGCCAAATATTGTGTCAAAAATGCCAATTTCAGTGCCTGAAATGCCAATTATAGTGCCTGAAATGCCAAATATAATGTCAAAAATGCCAATTTTAGTGCCTGAAATGCCAATTATAGTGCCTGAAATGCCAAATATTATGTCTTAAATGCCAATTTTAGTGCCGGAAATGCCAATTATAGTGCCTGAAATGCCAAATATTATGTCTTAAATGCCGATTTTAGTGCCTGAAATGCCAAATATAATGTCACAAATGCCAATTTTAGTGCCTGAAATGCCAAATATAATGTCACAAATGCCAATTTTAGTGCCTGAAATGCCGATTATAGTGCCTGAAATGCCAAATATAATGTCAAAAATGCCAATTTTAGTGCCTGAAATGCCAAATATAATGTCACAAATGCCAATTTTAGTGCCTGAAATGCCAAATATTATGTCACAAATGCCAATTTTTGTGTCTGAAATGCCAAATATTATGTCTCAAATGCCAATTTTAGTGCCTGAAATGCCAAATATAATGTCACAAATGCCAATTTTAGTGCCTGAAATGCCAAATATTATGTCTCAAATGCCAATTTTTGTGCCTGAAATGCCAATTATAGTGCCTGAAATGCCAAATATTATGTCTCAAATGCCAATTTTAGTGCCTGAAATGCCAAATATTATGTCTCAAATGCCAATTTTAGTGCCTGAAATGCCAAATATAATGTCACAAATGCCAATTTTAGTGCCTGAAATGCCAATTTTAGTGCCTGAAATGCCAAATATTATGTCTCAAATGCCAATTTTGTGTCTGAAATGCCAATTATAGTGTCAGAAATGCCAAATATTGTGTCAAAAATGCCAATTTCAGTGCCTGAAATGCCAATTATAGTGCCTGAAATGCCAAATATAATGTCAAAAATGCCAATTTTAGTGCCTGAAATGCCAATTATAGTGCCTGAAATGCCAAATATTATGTCTTAAATGCCAATTTTAGTGCCTGAAATGCCAAATATAATGTAACAAATGCCAATTTTAGTGCCTGAAATGCCAATTTTAGTGCCTGAAATGCCAAATATAATGTCAAAAATGCCAATTTTAGTGCCTGAAATGCCAATTATAGTGCCTGAAATGCCAAATATTATGTCTTAAATGCCAATTTTAGTGCCTGAAATGCCAAATATAATGTCACAAATGCCAATTTTAGTGCCTGAAATGCCAATTTTAGAGCCTGAAATGCCAATTTTAGTGCCTGAAATGCCAAATATAATGTCAAAAATGCCAATTTTAGTGCCTGAAATGCCAAATATAATGTCACAAATGCCGATTTTAGTGCCTGAAATGCCAAATATAATGTCACAAATGCCAATTTTTGTGTCTGAAATGCCAATTATAGTGTCAGAAATGCCAAATATTGTGTCAAAAATGCCAATTTTAGTGCCTGAAATGCCAATTATAGTGCCTTAAATGCCAAATATTATGTCTCAAATGCCAATTTTAGATCCTGAAATGCCAATTATAGTGCCTGAAATGCCAAATATTATGTCTCAAATGCCAATTATAGTGCCTGAAATGCCAATTATAGTGCCTGAAATGCCAAATATTATGTCACAAATTCCAATTTTAGTGCCTGAAATGCCAAATATAATGTCACAAATGCCAATTTTAGTGCCTGAAATGCCGATTATAGTGCCTGAAATGCCAAATATAATGTCACAAATGCCAATTTTAGTGCCTGAACTGCCAATTATAGTGCCTGAATTGCCAAATATTATGTCTCAAATGCCAATTTTTGTGTCTGAAATGACAATTATAGTGTCAGAAATGCCAAATATTATGTCAAAAATGCCAATTTTAGTGCCTGAAATGCCAATTATAGTGCCTGAAATGCCAAATATTATGTCTCAAATGCCAATTTTAGTGCCTGAAATGCCAATTATAGTGCCTGAAATGCCAAATATTATGTCTCAAATGCCAATTTTAGTGCCTGAAATGCCAAATATAATGTCACAAATGCCAATTTTAGTGCCTGAAATGCCGATTATAGTGCCTGAAGTGCCAAATATAATGTCAAAAATGTCAATTTTAGTGCCGGAAATGCCAATTATAGTGCCTGAAATGCCAAATATTATGTCTTAAATGCCGATTTTAGTGCCTGAAATGCCAAATATAATGTCACAAATGCCAATTTTAGTGCCTGAAATGCCAAATATAATGTCACAAATGCCAATTTTAGTGCCTGAAATGCCGATTATAGTGCCTGAAATGCCAAATATAATGTCAAAAATGCCAATTTTAGTGCCTGAAATGCCAAATATAATGTCACAAATGCCAATTTTAGTGCCTGAAATGCCAAATATTATGTCACAAATGCCAATTTTTGTGTCTGAAATGCCAAATATTATGTCTCAAATGCCAATTTTAGTGCCTGAAATGCCAAATATAATGTCACAAATGCCAATTTTAGTGCCTGAAATGCCAAATATTATGTCTCAAATGCCAATTTTTGTGCCTGAAATGCCAATTATAGTGCCTGAAATGCCAAATATTATGTCTCAAATGCCAATTTTAGTGCCTGAAATGCCAAATATTATGTCTCAAATGCCAATTTTAGTGCCTGAAATGCCAAATATAATGTCACAAATGCCAATTTTAGTGCCTGAAATGCCAATTTTAGTGCCTGAAATGCCAAATATTATGTCTCAAATGCCAATTTTGTGTCTGAAATGCCAATTATAGTGTCAGAAATGCCAAATATTGTGTCAAAAATGCCAATTTCAGTGCCTGAAATGCCAATTTTAGTGCCTGAAATGCCAAATATAATGTCAAAAATGCCAAATATTATGTCTTAAATGCCAATTTTAGTGCCTGAAATGCCAAATATAATGTAACAAATGCCAATTTTAGTGCCTGAAATGCCAATTTTAGTGCCTGAAATGCCAAATATAATGTCACAAATGCCAATTTTAGTGCCTGAAATGCCAATTTTAGTGCCTGAAATGCCAATTTTAGTGCCTGAAATGCCAAATATAATGTCAAAAATGCCAATTTTAGTGCCTGAAATGCCAAATATAATGTCACAAATGCCAATTTTAGTGCCTGAAATGCCAAATATAATGTCACAAATGCCAATTTTAGTGCCTGAAATGCCGATTATAGTGCCTGAAATGCCAAATATTGTGTCAAAAATGCCAAATATTGTGTCAAAAATGCCAATTTCAGTGCCTGAAATGCCAATTATAGTGCCTGAAATGCCAAATATAATGTCAAAAATGCCAATTTTAGTGCCTGAAATGCCAATTATAGTGCCTGAAATGCCAAATATTATGTCTTAAATGCCAATTTTAGTGCCTGAAATGCCAAATATAATGTAACAAATGCCAATTTTAGTGCCTAAAATGCCAATTTTAGTGCCTGAAATGCCAAATATAATGTCACAAATGCCAATTTTAGTGCCTGAAATGCCAATTTTAGTGCCTGAAATGCCAATTTTAGTGCCTGAAATGCCAAATATAATGTCAAAAATGCCAATTTTAGTGCCTGAAATGCCAAATATAATGTCACAAATGCCAATTTTAGTGCCTGAAATGCCAAATATAATGTCACAAATGCCAATTTTAGTGCCTGAAATGCCGATTATAGTGCCTGAAATGCCAAATATTATGTCTCAAATGCCAATTTTAGTGCCTGAAATGCCAAATATAATGTCACAAATGCCAATTTTAGTGCCTGAAATGCCAAATATTATGTCTCAAATGCCAATTTTTGTGCCTGAAATGCCAATTATAGTGCCTGAAATGCCAAATATTATGTCTCAAATGCCAATTTTAGTGCCTGAAATGCCAAATATTATGTCTCAAATGCCAATTTTAGTGCCTAAAATGCCAAATATAATGTCACAAATGCCAATTTTAGTGCCTGAAATGCCAATTATAGTGCCTGAAATGCCAAATATTATGTCTCAAATGCCAATTTTGTGTCTGAAATGCCAATTATAGTGTCAGAAATGCCAAATATTGTGTCAAAAATGCCAATTTCAGTGCCTGAAATGCCAATTATAGTGCCTGAAATGCCAAATATAATGTCAAAAATGCCAATTTTAGTGCCTGAAATGCCAATTATAGTGCCTGAAATGCCAAATATTATGTCTTAAATGCCAATTTTAGTGCCTGAAATGCCAAATATAATGTCACAAATGCCAATTTTAGTGCCTGAAATGCCAAATATAATGTCACAAATGCCAAATATAATGTCAAAAATGCCAATTTTAGTGCCTGAAATGCCAATTATAGTGCCTGAAATGCCAAATATTATGTCTTAAATGCCAATTTTAGTGCCTGAAATGCCAAATATAATGTCACAAATGCCAATTTTAGTGCCTGAAATGCCAATTTTAGTGCCTGAATTTCCAATTTTAGTGCCTGAAATGCCAAATATAATGTCAAAAATGCCAATTTTAGTGCCTGAAATGCCAAATATAATGTCACAAATGCCGATTTTAGTGCCTGAAATGCCAAATATAATGTCACAAATGCCAATTTTTGTGTCTGAAATGCCAATTATAGTGTCAGAAATGCCAAATATTGTGTCAAAAATGCCAATTTTAGTGCCTGAAATGCCAATTATAGTGCCTTAAATGCCAAATATTATGTCTCAAATGCCAATTTTAGATCCTGAAATGCCAATTATAGTGCCTGAAATGCCAAATATTATGTCTCAAATGCCAATTATAGTGCCTGAAATGCCAATTATAGTGCCTGAAATGCCAAATATTATGTCACAAATTCCAATTTTAGTGCCTGAAATGCCAAATATAATGTCACAAATGCCAATTTTAGTGCCTGAAATGCCGATTATAGTGCCTGAAATGCCAAATATAATGTCACAAATGCCAATTTTAGTGCCTGAACTGCCAATTATAGTGCCTGAATTGCCAAATATTATGTCTCAAATGCCAATTTTTGTGTCTGAAATGACAATTATAGTGTCAGAAATGCCAAATATTATGTCAAAAATGCCAATTTTAGTGCCTGAAATGCCAATTATAGTGCCTGAAATGCCAAATATTATGTCTCAAATGCCAATTTTAGTGCCTGAAATGCCAATTATAGTGCCTGAAATGCCAAATATTATGTCTCAAATGCCAATTTTAGTGCCTGAAATGCCAAATATAATGTCACAAATGCCAATTTTAGTGCCTGAAATGCCGATTATAGTGCCTGAAATGCCAAATATAATGTCAAAAATGTCAATTTTAGTGCCGGAAATGCCAATTATAGTGCCTGAAATGCCAAATATTATGTCTTAAATGCCGATTTTAGTGCCTGAAATGCCAAATATAATGTCACAAATGCCAATTTTAGTGCCTGAAATGACAAATATAATGTCACAAATGCCAATTTTAGTGCCTGAAATGCCGATTATAGTGCCTGAAATGCCAAATATAATGTCAAAAATGCCAATTTTAGTGCCTGAAATGCCAAATATAATGTCACAAATGCCAATTTTAGTGCCTGAAATGCCAAATATTATGTCACAAATGCCAATTTTTGTGTCTGAAATGCCAAATATTATGTCTCAAATGCCAATTTTAGTGCCTGAAATGCCAAATATAATGTCACAAATGCCAATTTTAGTGCCTGAAATGCCAAATATTATGTCTCAAATGCCAATTTTTGTGCCTGAAATGCCAATTATAGTGCCTGAAATGCCAAATATTATGTCTCAAATGCCAATTTTAGTGCCTGAAATGCCAAATATTATGTCTCAAATGCCAATTTTAGTGCCTGAAATGCCAAATATAATGTCACAAATGCCAATTTTAGTGCCTGAAATGCCAATTTTAGTGCCTGAAATGCCAAATATTATGTCTCAAATGCCAATTTTGTGTCTGAAATGCCAATTATAGTGTCAGAAATGCCAAATATTGTGTCAAAAATGCCAATTTCAGTGCCTGAAATGCCAATTATAGTGCCTGAAATGCCAAATATAATGTCAAAAATGCCAATTTTAGTGCCTGAAATGCCAATTATAGTGCCTGAAATGCCAAATATTATGTCTTAAATGCCAATTTTAGTGCCTGAAATGCCAAATATAATGTAACAAATGCCAATTTTAGTGCCTGAAATGCCAATTTTAGTGCCTGAAATGCCAAATATAATGTCACAAATGCCAATTTTAGTGCCTGAAATGCCAATTTTAGTGCCTGAAATGCCAAATATAATGTCAAAAATGCCAATTTTAGTGCCTGAAATGCCAAATATAATGTCACAAATGCCAATTTTAGTGCCTGAAATGCCAAATATAATGTCACAAATGCCAATTTTAGTGCCTGAAATGCCGATTATAGTGCCTGAAATGCCAAATATTGTGTCAAAAATGCCAATTTCAGTGCCTGAAATGCCAATTATAGTGCCTTAAATGCCAAATATTATGTCTCAAATGCCAATTTTAGATCCTGAAATGCCAATTATAGTGCCTGAAATGCCAAATATTATGTCTCAAATGCCAATTATAGTGCCTGAAATGCCAATTATAGTGCCTGAAATGCCAAATATTATGTCACAAATTCCAATTTTAGTGCCTGAAATGCCAAATATAATGTCACAAATGCCAATTTTAGTGCCTGAAATGCCGATTATAGTGCCTGAAATGCCAAATATAATGTCACAAATGCCAATTTTAGTGCCTGAACTGCCAATTATAGTGCCTGAATTGCCAAATATTATGTCTCAAATGCCAATTTTTGTGTCTGAAATGACAATTATAGTGTCAGAAATGCCAAATATTATGTCAAAAATGCCAATTTTAGTGCCTGAAATGCCAATTATAGTGCCTGAAATGCCAAATATTAAGTCTCAAATGCCAATTTTAGTGCCTGAAATGCCAATTATAGTGCCTGAAATGCCAAATATTATGTCTCAAATGCCAATTTTAGTGCCTGAAATGCCAAATATAATGTCACAAATGCCAATTTTAGTGCCTGAAATGCCGATTATAGTGCCTGAAATGCCAAATATAATGTCAAAAATGCCATTATATGCCTAGAGGGATTTCTTGGTCCCTAGAGGGATTTCTTGGTCCCTAGAGGGATTTCTAGGTCCCTAGAGGGATTTCTTGGTCCCTAGAGGGATTTCTTGGTCCCTAGAGGGATTTCTAGGTCCCTAGAGGGATTTCTAGGTCCGTAGAGGGAGTTGTAGGGATTCTAGAGCGTGTTACAGGGTTTTGAGAGGGATATCTAGGGTTTTTTCAGTGATTTCTAGCTTCCTATAGAGATTTCTAGGTCCCTAGAGGGATTTCTTGGCCCCTAGAGAGATTTCTAGAGCGTGTTACAGGGTTTTGAGAGGGATATCATGGGTTTTTAGAGTGATTTCAAGGGTTTCTAAAGCGTTATCTTGGGTTTTGAGAGGGATATCTGGAGTTTTAGGAGGGATTTCTAGGTCCCTAGAGGGATTTCTAGGTCCCTAGAGGGATTTCTAGGTCCCTAGAGGGATTTCTAGGTCCCTAGAGGGATTTCTATGTCCCTAGAGGGATTTCTAGGTCCCCAGAGGGATTTCTAGGTCCCTAGAGGGATTTCTAGGTCCCTAGAGGGATTTCTAGGTCCCTAGAGGGATTTCTAGGTCCCTAGAGGGATTTCTATGTCCCTAGAGGGATTTCTAGGTCCCTAGAGGGATTTCTAGGTCCCTAGAGGGATTTCTAGGTCCCTAGAGGGATTTCTATGTCCCTAGAGGGATTTCTAGGTCCCCACAGGGATTTCTAGGTCCCTAGAGGGATTTCTATGTCCCTAGAGGGATTTTTATGTCCCTACAGGGATTTCTGGGTCCCTTGAGAGATTTCTAGGTCCCTAGAGGGATTTCTAGGTCCCTAGAGGGATTTCTATGTCCCTAGAGAGATTTCTAGAGCGTGTTACAGGGTTTTGAGAGGGATATCATGGGTTTTTAGAGTGATTTCAAGGGTTTCTAAAGCGTTATCTTGGGTTTTGAGAGGGATATCTGGAGTTTTAGGAGGGATTTCTAGGTCCCTAGAGGGATTTCTAGGTCCCTAGAGGGATTTCTAGGTCCCTAGAGGGATTTCTAGGTCCCTAGAGGGATTTCTTGGCCCCTAGAGAGATTTCTAGGTCCCTAGAGGGATTTCTAGGTCCCTAGAGGGATTTCTAGGTCCCTAGAGGGATTTCTTGGCCCCTAGAGAGATTTCTAGGTCCCTAGAGTGATTTCTTGGTCCCTAGAGGGATTTCTAGGTCCCTAGAGGGATTTCTAGGTCCGTAGAGGGAGTTGTAGGGATTCTAGAGCGTGTTACAGGGTTTTGAGAGGGATATCTAGGGTTTTTTCAGTGATTTCTAGCTTCCTATAGAGATTTCTAGGTCCCTAGAGGGATTTCTTGGCCCCTAGAGAGATTTCTAGAGCGTGTTACAGGGTTTTGAGAGGGATATCATGGGTTTTTAGAGTGATTTCAAGGGTATCTAAAGCGTTATCTTGGGTTTTGAGAGGGATATCTAGGGTTTTTTCAGTGATTTCTAGCTTTCTATACAGATTTCTAGGTCCCTAGAGGGATTTCTTGGTCCCTAGAGAGATTTCTAGAGCGTGTTACAGGGTTTTGAGAGGGATATCTAGTGTTTTTTCAGTGATTTCTAGCTTCCTATACAGATTTCTAGGTCCCTAGAGGGATTTCTAGGTCCGTAGAGGGATTTCTAGGTCCCTAGAGGGATTTCTTGGTCCCTAGAGGGATTTCTTGGTCCCTAGAGGGATTTCTAGGTCCCTAGAGGGATTTCTAGGTCCCTAGAGGGATTTCTATGTCCCTAGAGGGATTTCTATGTCCCTAGAGGGATTTCTAGGTCCCCAGAGGGATTTCTAGGTCCCCAGAGGGATTTCTAGGTCCCTAGAGGGATTTCTATGTCCCTAGAGAGATTTCTAGAGCGTGTTACAGGGTTTTGAGAGGGATATCATGGGTTTTTAGAGTGATTTCAAGGGTTTCTAAAGCGTTATCTTGGGTTTTGAGAGGGATATCTGGAGTTTTAGGAGGGATTTCTTGGTCCCTAGAGGGATTTCTTGGTCCCTAGAGGGATTTCTAGGTCCCTAGAGGGATTTCTAGGTCCCCAGAGGGATTTCTAGGTCCCCAGAGGGCATTCTAGGTCCCTAGAGGGATTTCTATGTCCCTAGAGGGATTTTTATGTCCCTACAGGGATTTCTAGGTCCCTAGAGGGATTTCTAGGTCCCTAGAGGGATTTCTAGGTCCCTAGAGGGATTTCTATGTCCCTAGAGAGATTTTTAGAGCGTGTTACAGGGTTTTGAGAGGGATATCATGGGTTTTTAGAGTGATTTCAAGGGTTTCTAAAGCGTTATCTTGGGTTTTGAGAGGGATATCTGGAGTTTTAGGAGGGATTTCTTGGTCCCTAGAGGGATTTCTTGGTCCCTAGAGGGATTTCTAGGTCCCTAGAGGGATTTCTAGGTCCCCAGAGGGATTTCTAGGTCCCCAGAGGGATTTCTAGGTCCCTAGAGGGATTTCTAGGTCCCTAGAGGGATTTCTTGGTCCCTAGAGGGATTTCTTGGTCCCTAGAGGGATTTCTAGGTCCCTAGAGGGATTTCTAGGTCCGCAGAGGGAGTTGTAGGGATTCTAGAGCGTGTTACAGGGTTTTGAGAGGGATATCTAGTGTTTTTTCAGTGATTTCTAGCTTCCTATAGAGATTTCTAGGTCCCTAGAGGGATTTCTTGGCCCCTAGAGAGATTTCTAGAGCGTGTTACAGGGTTTTGAGAGGGATACCATGGGTTTTTAGAGTGATTTCAAGGGTTTCTAAAGCGTTATCTTGGGTTTTGAGAGGGATATCTGGAGTTTTAGGAGGGATTTCTAGGTCCCTAGAGGGATTTCTAGGTCCCTAGAGGGATTTCTAGGTCCCTAGAGGGATTTCTAGGTCCCTAGAGGGATTTCTTGGTCCCTAGAGGGATTTCTTGGTCCCTAGAGGGATTTCTAGGTCCCCAGAGGGATTTCTAGGTCCCCAGAGGGATTTCTAGGTCCCCAGAGGGATTTCTAGGTCCCTAGAGGGATTTCTAGGTCCCTAGAGGGATTTCTAGGTCCCTAGAGGGATTTCTTGGTCCCTAGAGGGATTTCTTGGTCCCTAGAGGGATTTCTAGGTCCGTAGAGGGAGTTGTAGGGATTCTAGAGCGTGTTACAGGGTTTTGAGAGGGATATCTAGGGTTTTTTCAGTGATTTCTAGCTTCCTATAGAGATTTCTAGGTCCCTAGAGGGATTTCTTGGCCCCTAGAGAGATTTCTAGAGCGTGTTACAGGGTTTTGAGAGGGATATCATGGGTTTTTAGAGTGATTTCAAGGGTATCTAAAGCGTTATCTTGGGTTTTGAGAGGGATATCTAGGGTTTTTTCAGTGATTTCTAGCTTTCTATACAGATTTCTAGGTCCCTAGAGGGATTTCTTGGTCCCTAGAGAGATTTCTAGAGCGTGTTACAGGGTTTTGAGAGGGATATCTAGGGTTTTTTCAGTGATTTCTAGCTTCCTATACAGATTTCTAGGTCCCTAGAGGGATTTCTAGGTCCGTAGAGGGATTTCTAGGTCCGTAGAGGGAGCTGTAGGGATTCTAGAGCGTGTTACAGGGTTTTGAGAGGGATATCTAGGGTTTTTTCAGTGATTTCTAGCTTCCTATAGAGATTTCTAGGTCCCTAGAGGGATTTCTATGTCCCTAGAGGGATTTCTAGGTCCCTAGAGGGATTTCTAGGTCCCTAGAGGGATTTCTAGGTCCCTAGAGGGATTTCTATGTCCCTAGAGGGATTTCTAGGTCCCCAGAGGGATTTCTAGGTCCCTAGAGGGATTTTTATGTCCCTACAGGGATTTCTGGGTCCCTTGAGAGATTTCTAGGTCCCTAGAGGGATTTCTAGGTCCCTAGAGGGATTTCTATGTCCCTAGAGAGATTTCTAGAGCGTGTTACAGGGTTTTGAGAGGGATATCATGGGTTTTTAGAGTGATTTCAAGGGTTTCTAAAGCGTTATCTTGGGTTTTGAGAGGGATATCTGGAGTTTTAGGAGGGATTTCTAGGTCCCTAGAGGGATTTCTAGGTCCCTAGAGGGATTTCTAGGTCCCTAGAGGGATTTCTTGGTCCCTAGAGGGATTTCTAGGTCCCTAGAGGGATTTCTAGGTCCGTAGAGGGATTTCTTGGCCCCTAGAGAGATTTCTAGAGCGTGTTACAGGGTTTTGAGAGGGATATCATGGGTTTTTAGAGTGATTTCAAGGGTATCTAAAGCGTTATCTTGGGTTTTGAGAGGGATATCTAGGGTTTTTTCAGTGATTTCTAGCTTTCTATACAGATTTCTAGGTCCCTAGAGGGATTTCTTGGTCCCTAGAGAGATTTCTAGAGCGTGTTACAGGGTTTTGAGAGGGATATCTAGTGTTTTTTCAGTGATTTCTAGCTTCCTATACAGATTTCTAGGTCCCTAGAGGGATTTCTAGGTCCGTAGAGGGATTTCTAGGTCCCTAGAGGGATTTCTTGGTCCCTAGAGGGATTTCTTGGTCCCTAGAGGGATTTCTAGGTCCCTAGAGGGATTTCTAGGTCCCTAGAGGGATTTCTATGTCCCTAGAGGGATTTCTATGTCCCTAGAGGGATTTCTAGGTCCCCAGAGGGATTTCTAGGTCCCCAGAGGGATTTCTAGGTCCCTAGAGGGATTTCTATGTCCCTAGAGAGATTTCTAGAGCGTGTTACAGGGTTTTGAGAGGGATATCATGGGTTTTTAGAGTGATTTCAAGGGTTTCTAAAGCGTTATCTTGGGTTTTGAGAGGGATATCTGGAGTTTTAGGAGGGATTTCTTGGTCCCTAGAGGGATTTCTTGGTCCCTAGAGGGATTTCTAGGTCCCTAGAGGGATTTCTAGGTCCCCAGAGGGATTTCTAGGTCCCCAGAGGGCATTCTAGGTCCCTAGAGGGATTTCTATGTCCCTAGAGGGATTTTTATGTCCCTACAGGGATTTCTAGGTCCCTAGAGGGATTTCTAGGTCCCTAGAGGGATTTCTATGTCCCTAGAGAGATTTTTAGAGCGTGTTACAGGGTTTTGAGAGGGATATCATGGGTTTTTAGATTGATTTCAAGGGTTTCTAAAGCGTTATCTTGGGTTTTGAGAGGGATATCTGGAGTTTTAGGAGGGATTTCTTGGTCCCTAGAGGGATTTCTTGGTCCCTAGAGGGATTTCTAGGTCCCTAGAGGGATTTCTAGGTCCCCAGAGGGATTTCTAGGTCCCCAGAGGGATTTCTAGGTCCCTAGAGGGATTTCTAGGTCCCTAGAGGGATTTCTTGGTCCCTAGAGGGATTTCTTGGTCCCTAGAGGGATTTCTAGGTCCCTAGAGGGATTTCTAGGTCCGCAGAGGGAGTTGTAGGGATTCTAGAGCGTGTTACAGGGTTTTGAGAGGGATATCTAGGGTTTTTTCAGTGATTTCTAGCTTCCTATAGAGATTTCTAGGTCCCTAGAGGGATTTCTTGGCCCCTAGAGAGATTTCTAGAGCGTGTTACAGGGTTTTGAGAGGGATACCATGGGTTTTTAGAGTGATTTCAAGGGTTTCTAAAGCGTTATCTTGGGTTTTGAGAGGGATATCTGGAGTTTTAGGAGGGATTTCTAGGTCCCTAGAGGGATTTCTAGGTCCCTAGAGGGATTTCTAGGTCCCTAGAGGGATTTCTAGGTCCCTAGAGGGATTTCTTGGTCCCTAGAGGGATTTCTTGGTCCCTAGAGGGATTTCTAGGTCCCTAGAGGGATTTCTAGGTCCCCAGAGGGATTTCTAGGTCCCCAGAGGGATTTCTAGGTCCCTAGAGGGATTTCTAGGTCCCTAGAGGGATTTCTAGGTCCCTAGAGGGATTTCTTGGTCCCTAGAGAGATTTTTAGGTCCCTAGAGGGATTTCTAGGTCCCTAGAGGGATTTCTATGTCCCTAGAGAGATTTCTAGAGCGTGTTACAGGGTTTTGAGAGGGATATCATGGGTTTTTAGAGTGATTTCAAGGGTTTCTAAAGCGTTATCTTGGGTTTTGAGAGGGATATCTGGAGTTTTAGGAGGGATTTCTAGGTCCCTAGAGGGATTTCTAGGTCCCTAGAGGGATTTCTAGGTCCCTAGAGGGATTTCTTGGTCCCTAGAGGGATTTCTAGGTCCCTAGAGGGATTTCTAGGTCCGTAGAGGGATTTCTTGGCCCCTAGAGAGATTTCTAGAGCGTGTTACAGGGTTTTGAGAGGGATATCATGGGTTTTTAGAGTGATTTCAAGGGTATCTAAAGCGTTATCTTGGGTTTTGAGAGGGATATCTAGGGTTTTTTCAGTGATTTCTAGCTTTCTATACAGATTTCTAGGTCCCTAGAGGGATTTCTTGGTCCCTAGAGAGATTTCTAGAGCGTGTTACAGGGTTTTGAGAGGGATATCTAGTGTTTTTTCAGTGATTTCTAGCTTCCTATACAGATTTCTAGGTCCCTAGAGGGATTTCTAGGTCCGTAGAGGGATTTCTAGGTCCCTAGAGGGATTTCTTGGTCCCTAGAGGGATTTCTTGGTCCCTAGAGGGATTTCTAGGTCCCTAGAGGGATTTCTATGTCCCTAGAGGGATTTCTATGTCCCTAGAGGGATTTCTAGGTCCCCAGAGGGATTTCTAGGTCCCCAGAGGGATTTCTAGGTCCCTAGAGGGATTTCTATGTCCCTAGAGAGATTTCTAGAGCGTGTTACAGGGTTTTGAGAGGGATATCATGGGTTTTTAGAGTGATTTCAAGGGTTTCTAAAGCGTTATCTTGGGTTTTGAGAGGGATATCTGGAGTTTTAGGAGGGATTTCTTGGTCCCTAGAGGGATTTCTTGGTCCCTAGAGGGATTTCTAGGTCCCTAGAGGGATTTCTAGGTCCCCAGAGGGATTTCTAGGTCCCCAGAGGGCATTCTAGGTCCCTAGAGGGATTTCTATGTCCCTAGAGGGATTTTTATGTCCCTACAGGGATTTTTAGGTCCCTAGAGGGATTTCTAGGTCCCTAGAGGGATTTCTAGGTCCGCAGAGGGAGTTGTAGGGATTCTAGAGCGTGTTACAGGGTTTTGAGAGGGATATCTAGGGTTTTTTCAGTGATTTCTAGCTTCCTATAGAGATTTCTAGGTCCCTAGAGGGATTTCTTGGCCCCTAGAGAGATTTCTAGAGCGTGTTACAGGGTTTTGAGAGGGATACCATGGGTTTTTAGAGTGATTTCAAGGGTTTCTAAAGCGTTATCTTGGGTTTTGAGAGGGATATCTGGAGTTTTAGGAGGGATTTCTAGGTCCCTAGAGGGATTTCTAGGTCCCTAGAGGGATTTCTAGGTCCCTAGAGGGATTTCTTGGTCCCTAGAGGGATTTCTTGGTCCCTAGAGGGATTTCTAGGTCCCTAGAGGGATTTCTAGGTCCCCAGAGGGATTTCTAGGTCCCCAGAGGGATTTCTAGGTCCCTAGAGGGATTTCTAGGTCCCTAGAGGGATTTCTAGGTCCCTAGAGGGATTTCTTGGTCCCTAGAGGGATTTCTTGGTCCCTAGAGGTATTTCTAGGTCCGTAGAGGGAGTTGTAGGGATTCTAGAGCGTGTTACAGGGTTTTGAGAGGGATATCTAGGGTTTTTTCAGTGATTTCTAGCTTCCTATAGAGATTTCTAGGTCCCTAGAGGGATTTCTTGGCCCCTAGAGAGATTTCTAGAGCGTGTTACAGGGTTTTGAGAGGGATATCATGGGTTTTAAGAGTGATTTCAAGGGTATCTAAAGCGTTATCTTGGGTTTTGAGAGGGATATCTAGGGTTTTTTCAGTGATTTCTAGCTTTCTATACAGATTTCTAGGTCCCTAGAGGGATTTCTTGGTCCCTAGAGAGATTTCTAGAGCGTGTTACAGGGTTTTGAGAGGGATATCTAGGGTTTTTTCAGTGATTTCTAGCTTCCTATACAGATTTCTAGGTCCCTAGAGGGATTTCTAGGTCCGTAGAGGGATTTCTAGGTCCGTAGAGGGAGCTGTAGGGATTCTAGAGCGTGTTACAGGGTTTTGAGAGGGATATCTAGGGTTTTTTCAGTGATTTCTAGCTTCCTATAGAGATTTCTAGGTCCCTAGAGGGATTTCCTGGCCCCTAGAGAGATTTCTAGAGCGTGTTACAGGGTTTTGAGAGGGATATCATCGGTTTTTAGAGTGATTTCAAGGGTATCTAAAGCGTTATCTTGGGTTTTGAGAGGGATATCTAGGGTTTTTTCAGTGATTTCTAGCTTTCTATACAGATTTCTAGGTCCCTAGAGGGATTTCTTGGTCCCTAGAGAGATTTCTAGATCGTGTTACAGGGTTTTGAGAGGGATATCTAGGGTTTTTCAGTGATTTCTACCTTCCTATACAGATTTCTAGGTCCCTAGAGGGATTTCTAGGTCCGTAGAGGGATTTCTAGGTCCCTAGAGGGATTTCTAGGTCCCTAGAGGGATTTCTAGGTCCCCAGAGGGATTTCTAGGTCCCCAGAGGGATTTCTAGGTCCCTAGAGGGATTTCTATGTCCCTAGAGGGATTTCTAGGTCCCTAGAGGGCATTCTAGGTCCCTAGAGGGATTTCTATGTCCCTAGAGGGATTTTTATGTCCCTACAGGGATTTCTAGGTCCCTAGAGGGATTTCTAGGTCCCTAGAGGGATTTCTATGTCCCTAGAGAGATTTCTAGAGCGTGTTACAGGGTTTTGAGAGGGATATCATGGGTTTTTAGAGTGATTTCAAGGGTTTCTAAAGCGTTATCTTGGGTTTTGAGAGGGATATCTGGAGTTTTAGGAGGGATTTCTTGGTCCCTAGAGGGATTTCTAGGTCCCTAGAGGGATTTCTAGGTCCCCAGAGGGATTTCTAGGTCCCCAGAGGGATTTCTAGGTCCCTAGAGGGATTTCTTGGTCCCTAGAGGGATTTCTTGGTCCCTAGAGGGATTTCTTGGTCCCTAGAGGGATTTCTAGGTCCCTAGAGGGATTTCTTGGTCCCTAGAGGGATTTCTTGGTCCCTAGAGGGATTTCTAGGTCCTTAGAGAAATTTCTAGGTCCGTAGAGGGAGTTGTAGGGATTCTAGAGCGTGTTACAGGGTTTTGAGAGGGATATCTAGGGTTTTTTCAGTGATTCCTAGCTTCCTATAGAGATTTCTAGGTCCCTAGAGGGATTTCTTGGCCCCTAGAGAGATTTCTAGAGCGTGTTACAGGGTTTTGAGAGGGATATCATGGGTTTTTAGAGTGATTTCAAGGGTTTCTAAAGCGTTATCTTGGGTTTTGAGAGGGATATCTGGAGTTTTAGGAGGGATTTCTAGGTCCCTAGAGGGATTTCTAGGTCCCTAGAGGGATTTCTAGGTCCCTAGAGGGATTTCTTGGTCCCTAGAGGGATTTCTAGGTCCCTAGAGGGATTTCTAGGTCCGTAGAGGGATTTCTTGGCCCCTAGAGAGATTTCTAGAGCGTGTTACAGGGTTTTGAGAGGGATATCATGGGTTTTCAGAGTGATTTCAAGGGTATCTAAAGCGTTATCTTGGGTTTTGAGAGGGATATCTAGGGTTTTTTCAGTGATTTCTAGCTTTCTATACAGATTTCTAGGTCCCTAGAGGGATTTCTTGGTCCCTAGAGAGATTTCTAGAGCGTGTTACAGGGTTTTGAGAGGGATATCTAGTGTTTTTTCAGTGATTTCTAGCTTCCTATACAGATTTCTAGGTCCCTAGAGGGATTTCTAGGTCCGTAGAGGGATTTCTAGGTCCCTAGAGGGATTTCTTGGTCCCTAGAGGGATTTCTTGGTCCCTAGAGGGATTTCTAGGTCCCTAGAGGGATTTCTAGGTCCCTAGAGGGATTTCTATGTCCCTAGAGGGATTTCTATGTCCCTAGAGGGATTTCTAGGTCCCCAGAGGGATTTCTAGGTCCCCAGAGGGATTTCTAGGTCCCTAGAGGGATTTCTATGTCCCTAGAGAGATTTCTATAGCGTGTTACAGGGTTTTGAGAGGGATATCATGGGTTTTTAGAGTGATTTCAAGGGTATCTAAAGCGTTATCTTGGGTTTTGAGAGGGATATCTAGGGTTTTTTCAGTGATTTCTAGCTTTCTATACAGATTTCTAGGTCCCTAGAGGGATTTCTTGGTCCCTAGAGAGATTTCTAGAGCGTGTTACAGGGTTTTGAGAGGGATATCTAGTGTTTTTTCAGTGATTTCTAGCTTCCTATACAGATTTCTAGGTCCCTAGAGGGATTTCTAGGTCCGTAGAGGGATTTCTAGGTCCCTAGAGGGATTTCTTGGTCCCTAGAGGGATTTCTAGGTCCCCAGAGGGCATTCTAGGTCCCTAGAGGGATTTCTATGTCCCTAGAGGGATTTTTATGTCCCTACAGGGATTTCTAGGTCCCTAGAGGGATTTCTAGGTCCCTAGAGGGATTTCTAGGTCCCTAGAGGGATTTCTATGTCCCTAGAGAGATTTTTAGAGCGTGTTACAGGGTTTTGAGAGGGATATCATGGGTTTTTAGAGTGATTTCAAGGGTTTCTAAAGCGTTATCTTGGGTTTTGAGAGGGATATCTGGAGTTTTAGGAGGGATTTCTTGGTCCCTAGAGGGATTTCTTGGTCCCTAGAGGGATTTCTAGGTCCCTAGAGGGATTTCTAGGTCCCCAGAGGGATTTCTAGGTCCCCAGAGGGATTTCTAGGTCCCTAGAGGGATTTCTAGGTCCCTAGAGGGATTTCTTGGTCCCTAGAGGGATTTATTGGTCCCTAGAGGGATTTCTAGGTCCCTAGAGGGATTTCTAGGTCCGCAGAGGGAGTTGTAGGGATTCTAGAGCGTGTTACAGGGTTTTGAGAGGGATATCTAGGGTTTTTTCAGTGATTTCTAGCTTCCTATAGAGATTTCTAGGTCCCTAGAGGGATTTCTTGGCCCCTAGAGAGATTTCTAGAGCGTGTTACAGGGTTTTGAGAGGGATACCATGGGTTTTTAGAGTGATTTCAAGGGTTTCTAAAGCGTTATCTTGGGTTTTGAGAGGGATATCTGGAGTTTTAGGAGGGATTTCTAGGTCCCTAGAGGGATTTCTAGGTCCCTAGAGGGATTTCTAGGTCCCTAGAGGGATTTCTAGGTCCCTAGAGGGATTTCTTGGTCCCTAGAGGGATTTCTTGGTCCCTAGAGGGATTTCTAGGTCCCTAGAGGGATTTCTAGGTCCCCAGAGGGATTTCTAGGTCCCCAGAGGGATTTCTAGGTCCCTAGAGGGATTTCTAGGTCCCTAGAGGGATTTCTAGGTCCCTAGAGGGATTTCTTGGTCCCTAGAGGGATTTCTTGGTCCCTAGAGGGATTTCTAGGTCCGTAGAGGGAGTTGTAGGGATTCTAGAGCGTGTTACAGGGTTTTGAGAGGGATATCTAGGGTTTTTTCAGTGATTTCTAGCTTCCTATAGAGATTTCTAGGTCCCTAGAGGGATTTCTTGGCCCCTAGAGAGATTTCTAGAGCGTGTTACAGGGTTTTGAGAGGGATATCATGGGTTTTTAGAGTGATTTCAAGGGTATCTAAAGCGTTATCTTGGGTTTTGAGAGGGATATCTAGGGTTTTTTCAGTGATTTCTAGCTTTCTATACAGATTTCTAGGTCCCTAGAGGGATTTCTTGGTCCCTAGAGAGATTTCTAGAGCGTGTTACAGGGTTTTGAGAGGGATATCTAGGGTTTTTTCAGTGATTTCTAGCTTCCTATACAGATTTCTAGGTCCCTAGAGGGATTTCTAGGTCCGTAGAGGGATTTCTAGGTCCGTAGAGGGAGCTGTAGGGATTCTAGAGCGTGTTACAGGGTTTTGAGAGGGATATCTAGGGTTTTTTCCAGTGATTTCTAGCTTCCTATAGAGATTTCTAGGTCCCTAGAGGGATTTCTTGGCCCCTAGAGAGATTTCTAGAGCGTGTTACAGGGTTTTGAGAGGGATATCATGGGTTTTTAGAGTGATTTCAAGGGTATCTAAAGCGTTATCTTGGGTTTTGAGAGGGATATCTAGGGTTTTTTCAGTGATTTCTAGCTTTCTATACAGATTTCTAGGTCCCTAGAGGGATTTCTTGGTCCCTAGAGAGATTTCTAGAGCGTGTTACAGGGTTTTGAGAGGGATATCTAGGGTTTTTCAGTGATTTCTACCTTCCTATACAGATTTCTAGGTCCCTAGAGGGATTTCTAGGTCCGTAGAGGGATTTCTAGGTCCCTAGAGGGATTTCTAGGTCCCTAGAGGGATTTCTAGGTCCCCAGAGGGATTTCTAGGTCCCCAGAGGGATTTCTAGGTCCCTAGAGGGATTTCTATGTCCCTAGAGGGATTTCTAGGTCCCTAGAGGGCATTCTAGGTCCCTAGAGGGATTTCTATGTCCCTAGAGGGATTTTTATGTCCCTACAGGGATTTCTAGGTCCCTAGAGGGATTTCTAGGTCCCTAGAGGGATTTCTATGTCCCTAGAGAGATTTCTAGAGCGTGTTACAGGGTTTTGAGAGGGATATCATGGGTTTTTAGAGTGATTTCAAGGGTTTCTAAAGCGTTATCTTGGGTTTTGAGAGGGATATCTGGAGTTTTAGGAGGGATTTCTTGGTCCCTAGAGGGATTTCTAGGTCCCTAGAGGGATTTCTAGGTCCCCAGAGGGATTTCTAGGTCCACAGAGGGATTTCTAGGTCCCTAGAGGGATTTCTTGGTCCCTAGAGGGATTTCTTGGTCCCTAGAGGGATTTCTTGGTCCCTAGAGGGATTTCTAGGTCCCTAGAGGGATTTCTTGGTCCCTAGAGGGATTTCTTGGTCCCTAGAGGGATTTCTAGGTCCCTAGAGGGATTTCTAGGTCCGTAGAGGGAGTTGTAGGGATTCTAGAGCGTGTTACAGGGTTTTGAGAGGGATATCTAGGGTTTTTTCAGTGATTCCTAGCTTCCTATAGAGATTTCTAGGTCCCTAGAGGGATTTCTTGGCCCCTAGAGAGATTTCTAGAGCGTGTTACAGGGTTTTGAGAGGGATATCATGGGTTTTTAGAGTGATTTCAAGGGTTTCTAAAGCGTTATCTTGGGTTTTGAGAGGGATATCTGGAGTTTTAGGAGGGATTTCTAGGTCCCTAGAGGGATTTCTAGGTCCCTAGAGGGATTTCTAGGTCCCTAGAGGGATTTCTTGGTCCCTAGAGGGATTTCTAGGTCCCTAGAGGGATTTCTAGGTCCGTAGAGGGATTTCTTGGCCCCTAGAGAGATTTCTAGAGCGTGTTACAGGGTTTTGAGAGGGATATCATGGGTTTTCAGAGTGATTTCAAGGGTATCTAAAGCGTTATCTTGGGTTTTGAGAGGGATATCTAGGGTTTTTTCAGTGATTTCTAGCTTTCTATACAGATTTCTAGGTCCCTAGAGGGATTTCTTGGTCCCTAGAGAGATTTTTAGAGCGTGTTACAGGGTTTTGAGAGGGATATCTAGTGTTTTTTCAGTGATTTCTAGCTTCCTATACAGATTTCTAGGTCCCTAGAGGGATTTCTAGGTCCGTAGAGGGATTTCTAGGTCCCTAGAGGGATTTCTTGGTCCCTAGAGGGATTTCTTGGTCCCTAGAGGGATTTCTAGGTCCCTAGAGGGATTTCTAGGTCCCTAGAGGGATTTCTATGTCCCTAGAGGGATTTCTATGTCCCTAGAGGGATTTCTAGGTCCCCAGAGGGATTTCTAGGTCCCCAGAGGGATTTCTAGGTCCCTAGAGGGATTTCTATGTCCCTAGAGAGATTTCTAGAGCGTGTTACAGGGTTTTGAGAGGGATATCATGGGTTTTTAGAGTGATTTCAAGGGTTTCTAAAGCGTTATCTTGGGTTTTGAGAGGGATATCTGGAGTTTTAGGAGGGATTTCTTGGTCCCTAGAGGGATTTCTTGGTCCCTAGAGGGATTTCTAGGTCCCTAGAGGGATTTCTAGGTCCCCAGAGGGATTTCTAGGTCCCCAGAGGGCATTCTAGGTCCCTAGAGGGATTTCTATGTCCCTAGAGGGATTTTTATGTCCCTACAGGGATTTCTAGGTCCCTAGAGGGATTTCTAGGTCCCTAGAGGGATTTCTAGGTCCCTAGAGGGATTTCTATGTCCCTAGAGAGATTTCTAGAGCGTGTTACAGGGTTTTGAGAGGGATATCATGGGTTTTTAGAGTGATTTCAAGGGTTTCTAAAGCGTTATCTTGGGTTTTGAGAGGGATATCTGGAGTTTTAGGAGGGATTTCTTGGTCCCTAGAGGGATTTCTTGGTCCCTAGAGGGATTTCTAGGTCCCTAGAGGGATTTCTAGGTCCCTAGAGGGATTTCTTGGTCCCTAGAGGGATTTCTAGGTCCCTAGAGGGATTTCTAGGTCCGTAGAGGGATTTCTTGGCCCCTAGAGAGATTTCTAGAGCGTGTTACAGGGTTTTGAGAGGGATATCATGGGTTTTCAGAGTGATTTCAAGGGTATCTAAAGCGTTATCTTGGGTTTTGAGAGGGATATCTAGGGTTTTTTCAGTGATTTCTAGCTTTCTATACAGATTTCTAGGTCCCTAGAGGGATTTCTTGGTCCCTAGAGAGATTTCTAGAGCGTGTTACAGGGTTTTGAGAGGGATATCTAGTGTTTTTTCAGTGATTTCTAGCTTCCTATACAGAGTTCTAGGTCCCTAGAGGGATTTCTAGGTCCGTAGAGGGATTTCTAGGTCCCTAGAGGGATTTCTTGGTCCCTAGAGGGATTTCTTGGTCCCTAGAGGGATTTCTAGGTCCCTAGAGGGATTTCTAGGTCCCTAGAGGGATTTCTATGTCCCTAGAGGGATTTCTATGTCCCTAGAGGGATTTCTAGGTCCCCAGAGGGATTTCTAGGTCCCCAGAGGGATTTCTAGGTCCCTAGAGGGATTTCTATGTCCCTAGAGAGATTTCTATAGCGTGTTACAGGGTTTTGAGAGGGATATCATGGGTTTTTAGAGTGATTTCAAGGGTATCTAAAGCGTTATCTTGGGTTTTGAGAGGGATATCTAGGGTTTTTTCAGTGATTTCTAGCTTTCTATACAGATTTCTAGGTCCCTAGAGGGATTTCTTGGTCCCTAGAGAGATTTCTAGAGCGTGTTACAGGGTTTTGAGAGGGATATCTAGTGTTTTTTCAGTGATTTCTAGCTTCCTATACAGATTTCTAGGTCCCTAGAGGGATTTCTAGGTCCGTAGAGGGATTTCTAGGTCCCTAGAGGGATTTCTTGGTCCCTAGAGGGATTTCTTGGTCCCTAGAGGGATTTCTAGGTCCCTAGAGGGATTTCTAGGTCCCTAGAGGGATTTCTATGTCCCTAGAGGGATTTCTATGTCCCTAGAGGGATTTCTAGGTCCCCAGAGGGATTTCTAGGTCCCCAGAGGGATTTCTAGGTCCCTAGAGGGATTTCTATGTCCCTAGAGAGATTTCTAGAGCGTGTTACAGGGTTTTGAGAGGGATATCATGGGTTTTTAGAGTGATTTCAAGGGTTTCTAAAGCGTTATCTTGGGTTTTGAGAGGGATATCTGGAGTTTTAGGAGGGATTTCTTGGTCCCTAGAGGGATTTCTTGGTCCCTAGAGGGATTTCTAGGTCCCTAGAGGGATTTCTAGGTCCCCAGAGGGATTTCTAGGTCCCCAGAGGGCATTCTAGGTCCCTAGAGGGATTTCTATGTCCCTAGAGGGATTTTTATGTCCCTACAGGGATTTCTAGGTCCCTAGAGGGATTTCTAGGTCCCTAGAGGGATTTCTAGGTCCCTAGAGGGATTTCTATGTCCCTAGAGAGATTTTTAGAGCGTGTTACAGGGTTTTGAGAGGGATATCATGGGTTTTTAGAGTGATTTCAAGGGTTTCTAAAGCGTTATCTTGGGTTTTGAGAGGGATATCTGGAGTTTTAGGAGGGATTTCTTGGTCCCTAGAGGGATTTCTTGGTCCCTAGAGGGATTTCTAGGTCCCTAGAGGGATTTCTAGGTCCCCAGAGGGATTTCTAGGTCCCCAGAGGGATTTCTAGGTCCCTAGAGGGATTTCTAGGTCCCTAGAGGGATTTCTTGGTCCCTAGAGGGATTTATTGGTCCCTAGAGGGATTTCTAGGTCCCTAGAGGGATTTCTAGGTCCGCAGAGGGAGTTGTAGGGATTCTAGAGCGTGTTACAGGGTTTTGAGAGGGATATCTAGGGTTTTTTCAGTGATTTCTAGCTTCCTATAGAGATTTCTAGGTCCCTAGAGGGATTTCTTGGCCCCTAGAGAGATTTCTAGAGCGTGTTACAGGGTTTTGAGAGGGATACCATGGGTTTTTAGAGTGATTTCAAGGGTTTCTAAAGCGTTATCTTGGGTTTTGAGAGGGATATCTGGAGTTTTAGGAGGGATTTCTAGGTCCCTAGAGGGATTTCTAGGTCCCTAGAGGGATTTCTAGGTCCCTAGAGGGATTTCTAGGTCCCTAGAGGGATTTCTTGGTCCCTAGAGGGATTTCTTGGTCCCTAGAGGGATTTCTAGGTCCCTAGAGGGATTTCTAGGTCCCCAGAGGGATTTCTAGGTCCCCAGAGGGATTTCTAGGTCCCTAGAGGGATTTCTAGGTCCCTAGAGGGATTTCTAGGTCCCTAGAGGGATTTCTTGGTCCCTAGAGGGATTTCTTGGTCCCTAGAGGGATTTCTAGGTCCGTAGAGGGAGTTGTAGGGATTCTAGAGCGTGTTACAGGGTTTTGAGAGGGATATCTAGGGTTTTTTCAGTGATTTCTAGCTTCCTATACAGATTTCTAGGTCCCTAGAGGGATTTCTAGGTCCGTAGAGGGATTTCTAGGTCCGTAGAGGGAGCTGTAGGGATTCTAGAGCGTGTTACAGGGTTTTGAGAGGGATATCTAGGGTTTTTTCAGTGATTTCTAGCTTCCTATAGAGATTTCTAGGTCCCTAGAGGGATTTCTTGGCCCCTAGAGAGATTTCTAGAGCGTGTTACAGGGTTTTGAGAGGGATATCATGGGTTTTTAGAGTGATTTCAAGGGTATCTAAAGCGTTATCTTGGGTTTTGAGAGGGATATCTAGGGTTTTTTCAGTGATTTCTAGCTTTCTATACAGATTTCTAGGTCCCTAGAGGGATTTCTTGGTCCCTAGAGAGATTTCTAGAGCGTGTTACAGGGTTTTGAGAGGGATATCTAGGGTTTTTCAGTGATTTCTACCTTCCTATACAGATTTCTAGGTCCCTAGAGGGATTTCTTGGCCCCTAGAGAGATTTCTAGAGCGTGTTACAGGGTTTTGAGAGGGATATCATGGGTTTTTAGAGTGATTTCAAGGGTTTCTAAAGCGTTATCTTGGGTTTTGAGAGGGATATCTGGAGTTTTAGGAGGGATTTCTTGGTCCCTAGAGGGATTTCTAGGTCCCCAGAGGGATTTCTAGGTCCCCAGAGGGATTTCTAGGTCCCTAGAGGGATTTCTAGGTCCCTAGAGGGATTTCTAGGTCCCTAGAGGGATTTCTTGGTCCCTAGAGGGATTTCTTGGTCCCTAGAGGGATTTCTAGGTCCGTAGAGGGAGTTGTAGGGATTCTAGAGCGTGTTACAGGGTTTTGAGAGGGATATCTAGGGTTTTTTCAGTGATTTCTAGCTTCCTATAGAGATTTCTAGGTCCCTAGAGGGATTTCTTGGCCCCTAGAGAGATTTCTAGAGCGTGTTACAGGGTTTTGAGAGGGATATCATGGGTTTTTAGAGTGATTTCAAGGGTATCTAAAGCGTTATCTTGGGTTTTGAGAGGGATATCTAGGGTTTTTTCAGTGATTTCTAGCTTTCTATACAGATTTCTAGGTCCCTAGAGGGATTTCTTGGTCCCTAGAGAGATTTCTAGAGCGTGTTACAGGGTTTTGAGAGGGATATCTAGGGTTTTTTCAGTGATTTCTAGCTTCCTATACAGATTTCTAGGTCCCTAGAGGGATTTCTAGGTCCGTAGAGGGATTTCTAGGTCCGTAGAGGGAGCTGTAGGGATTCTAGAGCGTGTTACAGGGTTTTGAGAGGGATATCTAGGGTTTTTTCAGTGATTTCTAGCTTCCTATAGAGATTTCTAGGTCCCTAGAGGGATTTCTTGGCCCCTAGAGAGATTTCTAGAGCGTGTTACAGGGTTTTGAGAGGGATATCATGGGTTTTTAGAGTGATTTCAAGGGTATCTAAAGCGTTATCTTGGGTTTTGAGAGGGATATCTAGGGTTTTTTCAGTGATTTCTAGCTTTCTATACAGATTTCTAGGTCCCTAGAGGGATTTCTTGGTCCCTAGAGAGATTTCTAGAGCGTGTTACAGGGTTTTGAGAGGGATATCTAGGGTTTTTCAGTGATTTCTACCTTCCTATACAGATTTCTAGGTCCCTAGAGGGATTTCTAGGTCCGTAGAGGGATTTCTAGGTCCCTAGAGGGATTTCTAGGTCCCTAGAGGGATTTCTAGGTCCCCAGAAGGATTTCTAGGTCCCCAGAGGGATTTCTAGGTCCCTAGAGGGATTTCTATGTCCCTAGAGGGATTTCTAGGTCCCTAGAGGGCATTCTAGGTCCCTAGAGGGATTTCTATGTCCCTAGAGGGATTTTTATGTCCCTACAGGGATTTCTAGGTCCCTAGAGGGATTTCTAGGTCCCCAGAGGGCATTCTAGGTCCCTAGAGGGATTTCTATGTCCCTAGAGGGATTTTTATGTCCCTACAGGGATTTCTAGGTCCCTAGAGGGATTTCTAGGTCCCTAGAGGGATTTCTAGGTCCCTAGAGGGATTTCTAGTTCCCTAGAGGGATTTCTTGGTCCCTAGAGGGATTTATTGGTCCCTAGAGGGATTTCTAGGTCCCTAGAGGGATTTCTAGGTCCGCAGAGGGAGTTGTAGGGATTCTAGAGCGTGTTACAGGGTTTTGAGAGGGATATCTAGGGTTTTTTCAGTGATTTCTAGCTTCCTATAGAGATTTCTAGGTCCCTAGAGGGATTTCTTGGCCCCTAGAGAGATTTCTAGAGCGTGTTACAGGGTTTTGAGAGGGATACCATGGGTTTTTAGAGTGATTTCAAGGGTTTCTAAAGCGTTATCTTGGGTTTTGAGAGGGATATCTGGAGTTTTAGGAGGGATTTCTAGGTCCCTAGAGGGATTTCTAGGTCCCTAGAGGGATTTCTAGGTCCCTAGAGGGATTTCTAGGTCCCTAGAGGGATTTCTTGGTCCCTAGAGGGATTTCTTGGTCCCTAGAGGGATTTCTAGGTCCCTAGAGGGATTTCTAGGTCCCCAGAGGGATTTCTAGGTCCCCAGAGGGATTTCTAGGTCCCTAGAGGGATTTCTAGGTCCCTAGAGGGATTTCTAGGTCCCTAGAGGGATTTCTTGGTCCCTAGAGGGATTTCTTGGTCCCTAGAGGGATTTCTAGGTCCGTAGAGGGAGTTGTAGGGATTCTAGAGCGTGTTACAGGGTTTTGAGAGGGATATCTAGGGTTTTTTCAGTGATTTCTAGCTTCCTATACAGATTTCTAGGTCCCTAGAGGGATTTCTAGGTCCGTAGAGGGATTTCTAGGTCCGTAGAGGGAGCTGTAGGGATTCTAGAGCGTGTTACAGGGTTTTGAGAGGGATATCTAGGGTTTTTTCAGTGATTTCTAGCTTCCTATAGAGATTTCTAGGTCCCTAGAGGGATTTCTTGGCCCCTAGAGAGATTTCTAGAGCGTGTTACAGGGTTTTGAGAGGGATATCATGGGTTTTTAGAGTGATTTCAAGGGTATCTAAAGCGTTATCTTGGGTTTTGAGAGGGATATCTAGGGTTTTTTCAGTGATTTCTAGCTTTCTATACAGATTTCTAGGTCCCTAGAGGGATTTCTTGGTCCCTAGAGAGATTTCTAGAGCGTGTTACAGGGTTTTGAGAGGGATATCTAGGGTTTTTCAGTGATTTCTACCTTCCTATACAGATTTCTAGGTCCCTAGAGGGATTTCTTGGCCCCTAGAGAGATTTCTAGAGCGTGTTACAGGGTTTTGAGAGGGATATCATGGGTTTTTAGAGTGATTTCAAGGGTTTCTAAAGCGTTATCTTGGGTTTTGAGAGGGATATCTGGAGTTTTAGGAGGGATTTCTTGGTCCCTAGAGGGATTTCTAGGTCCCCAGAGGGATTTCTAGGTCCCCAGAGGGATTTCTAGGTCCCTAGAGGGATTTCTAGGTCCCTAGAGGGATTTCTAGGTCCCTAGAGGGATTTCATGGTCCCTAGAGGGATTTCTTGGTCCCTAGAGGGATTTCTAGGTCCGTAGAGGGAGTTGTAGGGATTCTAGAGCGTGTTACAGGGTTTTGAGAGGGATATCTAGGGTTTTTTCAGTGATTTCTAGCTTCCTATAGAGATTTCTAGGTCCCTAGAGGGATTTCTTGGCCCCTAGAGAGATTTCTAGAGCGTGTTACAGGGTTTTGAGAGGGATATCATGGGTTTTTAGAGTGATTTCAAGGGTATCTAAAGCGTTATCTTGGGTTTTGAGAGGGATATCTAGGGTTTTTTCAGTGATTTCTAGCTTTCTATACAGATTTCTAGGTCCCTAGAGGGATTTCTTGGTCCCTAGAGAGATTTCTAGAGCGTGTTACAGGGTTTTGAGAGGGATATCTAGGGTTTTTTCAGTGATTTCTAGCTTCCTATACAGATTTCTAGGTCCCTAGAGGGATTTCTAGGTCCGTAGAGGGATTTCTAGGTCCGTAGAGGGAGCTGTAGGGATTCTAGAGCGTGTTACAGGGTTTTGAGAGGGATATCTAGGGTTTTTTCAGTGATTTCTAGCTTCCTATAGAGATTTCTAGGTCCCTAGAGGGATTTCTTGGCCCCTAGAGAGATTTCTAGAGCGTGTTACAGGGTTTTGAGAGGGATATCATGGGTTTTTAGAGTGATTTCAAGGGTATCTAAAGCGTTATCTTGGGTTTTGAGAGGGATATCTAGGGTTTTTTCAGTGATTTCTAGCTTTCTATACAGATTTCTAGGTCCCTAGAGGGATTTCTTGGTCCCTAGAGAGATTTCTAGAGCGTGTTACAGGGTTTTGAGAGGGATATCTAGGGTTTTTCAGTGATTTCTACCTTCCTATACAGATTTCTAGGTCCCTAGAGGGATTTCTAGGTCCGTAGAGGGATTTCTAGGTCCCTAGAGGGATTTCTAGGTCCCTAGAGGGATTTCTAGGTCCCCAGAAGGATTTCTAGGTCCCCAGAGGGATTTCTAGGTCCCTAGAGGGATTTCTATGTCCCTAGAGGGATTTCTAGGTCCCTAGAGGGCATTCTAGGTCCCTAGAGGGATTTCTATGTCCCTAGAGGGATTTTTATGTCCCTACAGGGATTTCTAGGTCCCTAGAGGGATTTCTAGGTCCCCAGAGGGCATTCTAGGTCCCTAGAGGGATTTCTATGTCCCTAGAGGGATTTTTATGTCCCTACAGGGATTTCTAGGTCCCTAGAGGGATTTCTAGGTCCCTAGAGGGATTTCTAGGTCCCTAGAGGGATTTCTAGGTCCCTAGAGGGATTTCTTGGTCCCTAGAGGGATTTATTGGTCCCTAGAGGGATTTCTAGGTCCCTAGAGGGATTTCTAGGTCCGCAGAGGGAGTTGTAGGGATTCTAGAGCGTGTTACAGGGTTTTGAGAGGGATATCTAGGGTTTTTTCAGTGATTTCTAGCTTCCTATAGAGATTTCTAGGTCCCTAGAGGGATTTCTTGGCCCCTAGAGAGATTTCTAGAGCGTGTTACAGGGTTTTGAGAGGGATACCATGGGTTTTTAGAGTGATTTCAAGGGTTTCTAAAGCGTTATCTTGGGTTTTGAGAGGGATATCTGGAGTTTTAGGAGGGATTTCTAGGTCCCTAGAGGGATTTCTAGGTCCCTAGAGGGATTTCTAGGTCCCTAGAGGGATTTCTAGGTCCCTAGAGGGATTTCTTGGTCCCTAGAGGGATTTCTTGGTCCCTAGAGGGATTTCTAGGTCCCTAGAGGGATTTCTAGGTCCCCAGAGGGATTTCTAGGTCCCCAGAGGGATTTCTAGGTCCCTAGAGGGATTTCTAGGTCCCTAGAGGGATTTCTAGGTCCCTAGAGGGATTTCTTGGTCCCTAGAGGGATTTCTTGGTCCCTAGAGGGATTTCTAGGTCCGTAGAGGGAGTTGTAGGGATTCTAGAGCGTGTTACAGGGTTTTGAGAGGGATATCTAGGGTTTTTTCAGTGATTTCTAGCTTCCTATACAGATTTCTAGGTCCCTAGAGGGATTTCTAGGTCCGTAGAGGGATTTCTAGGTCCGTAGAGGGAGCTGTAGGGATTCTAGAGCGTGTTACAGGGTTTTGAGAGGGATATCTAGGGTTTTTTCAGTGATTTCTAGCTTCCTATAGAGATTTCTAGGTCCCTAGAGGGATTTCTTGGCCCCTAGAGAGATTTCTAGAGCGTGTTACAGGGTTTTGAGAGGGATATCATGGGTTTTTAGAGTGATTTCAAGGGTATCTAAAGCGTTATCTTGGGTTTTGAGAGGGATATCTAGGGTTTTTTCAGTGATTTCTAGCTTTCTATACAGATTTCTAGGTCCCTAGAGGGATTTCTTGGTCCCTAGAGAGATTTCTAGAGCGTGTTACAGGGTTTTGAGAGGGATATCTAGGGTTTTTCAGTGATTTCTACCTTCCTATACAGATTTCTAGGTCCCTAGAGGGATTTCTTGGCCCCTAGAGAGATTTCTAGAGCGTGTTACAGGGTTTTGAGAGGGATATCATGGGTTTTTAGAGTGATTTCAAGGGTTTCTAAAGCGTTATCTTGGGTTTTGAGAGGGATATCTGGAGTTTTAGGAGGGATTTCTTGGTCCCTAGAGGGATTTCTAGGTCCCCAGAGGGATTTCTAGGTCCCCAGAGGGATTTCTAGGTCCCTAGAGGGATTTCTAGGTCCCTAGAGGGATTTCTAGGTCCCTAGAGGGATTTCTTGGTCCCTAGAGGGATTTCTTGGTCCCTAGAGGGATTTCTAGGTCCGTAGAGGGAGTTGTAGGGATTCTAGAGCGTGTTACAGGGTTTTGAGAGGGATATCTAGGGTTTTTTCAGTGATTTCTAGCTTCCTATAGAGATTTCTAGGTCCCTAGAGGGATTTCTTGGCCCCTAGAGAGATTTCTAGAGCGTGTTACAGGGTTTTGAGAGGGATATCATGGGTTTTTAGAGTGATTTCAAGGGTATCTAAAGCGTTATCTTGGGTTTTGAGAGGGATATCTAGGGTTTTTTCAGTGATTTCTAGCTTTCTATACAGATTTCTAGGTCCCTAGAGGGATTTCTTGGTCCCTAGAGAGATTTCTAGAGCGTGTTACAGGGTTTTGAGAGGGATATCTAGGGTTTTTTCAGTGATTTCTAGCTTCCTATACAGATTTCTAGGTCCCTAGAGGGATTTCTAGGTCCGTAGAGGGATTTCTAGGTCCGTAGAGGGAGCTGTAGGGATTCTAGAGCGTGTTACAGGGTTTTGAGAGGGATATCTAGGGTTTTTTCAGTGATTTCTAGCTTCCTATAGAGATTTCTAGGTCCCTAGAGGGATTTCTTGGCCCCTAGAGAGATTTCTAGAGCGTGTTACAGGGTTTTGAGAGGGATATCATGGGTTTTTAGAGTGATTTCAAGGGTATCTAAAGCGTTATCTTGGGTTTTGAGAGGGATATCTAGGGTTTTTTCAGTGATTTCTAGCTTTCTATACAGATTTCTAGGTCCCTAGAGGGATTTCTTGGTCCCTAGAGAGATTTCTAGAGCGTGTTACAGGGTTTTGAGAGGGATATCTAGGGTTTTTCAGTGATTTCTACCTTCCTATACAGATTTCTAGGTCCCTAGAGGGATTTCTAGGTCCGTAGAGGGATTTCTAGGTCCCTAGAGGGATTTCTAGGTCCCTAGAGGGATTTCTAGGTCCCCAGAAGGATTTCTAGGTCCCCAGAGGGATTTCTAGGTCCCTAGAGGGATTTCTATGTCCCTAGAGGGATTTCTAGGTCCCTAGAGGGCATTCTAGGTCCCTAGAGGGATTTCTATGTCCCTAGAGGGATTTTTATGTCCCTACAGGGATTTCTAGGTCCCTAGAGGGATTTCTAGGTCCCCAGAGGGCATTCTAGGTCCCTAGAGGGATTTCTATGTCCCTAGAGGGATTTTTATGTCCCTACAGGGATTTCTAGGTCCCTAGAGGGATTTCTAGGTCCCTAGAGGGATTTCTAGGTCCCTAGAGGGATTTCTATGTCCCTAGAGAGATTTCTAGAGCGTGTTACAGGGTTTTGAGAGGGATATCATGGGTTTTTAGAGTGATTTCAAGGGTTTCTAAAGCGTTATCTTGGGTTTTGAGAGGGATATCTGGAGTTTTAGGAGGGATTTCTTGGTCCCTAGAGGGATTTCTTGGTCCCTAGAGGGATTTCTAGGTCCCTAGAGGGATTTCTAGGTCCCTAGAGGGATTTCTTGGTCCCTAGAGGGATTTCTAGGTCCCTAGAGGGATTTCTAGGTCCGTAGAGGGATTTCTTGGCCCCTAGAGAGATTTCTAGAGCGTGTTACAGGGTTTTGAGAGGGATATCATGGGTTTTCAGAGTGATTTCAAGGGTATCTAAAGCGTTATCTTGGGTTTTGAGAGGGATATCTAGGGTTTTTTCAGTGATTTCTAGCTTTCTATACAGATTTCTAGGTCCCTAGAGGGATTTCTTGGTCCCTAGAGAGATTTCTAGAGCGTGTTACAGGGTTTTGAGAGGGATATCTAGTGTTTTTTCAGTGATTTCTAGCTTCCTATACAGAGTTCTAGGTCCCTAGAGGGATTTCTAGGTCCGTAGAGGGATTTCTAGGTCCCTAGAGGGATTTCTTGGTCCCTAGAGGGATTTCTTGGTCCCTAGAGGGATTTCTAGGTCCCTAGAGGGATTTCTAGGTCCCTAGAGGGATTTCTATGTCCCTAGAGGGATTTCTATGTCCCTAGAGGGATTTCTAGGTCCCCAGAGGGATTTCTAGGTCCCCAGAGGGATTTCTAGGTCCCTAGAGGGATTTCTATGTCCCTAGAGAGATTTCTATAGCGTGTTACAGGGTTTTGAGAGGGATATCATGGGTTTTTAGAGTGATTTCAAGGGTATCTAAAGCGTTATCTTGGGTTTTGAGAGGGATATCTAGGGTTTTTTCAGTGATTTCTAGCTTTCTATACAGATTTCTAGGTCCCTAGAGGGATTTCTTGGTCCCTAGAGAGATTTCTAGAGCGTGTTACAGGGTTTTGAGAGGGATATCTAGTGTTTTTTCAGTGATTTCTAGCTTCCTATACAGATTTCTAGGTCCCTAGAGGGATTTCTAGGTCCGTAGAGGGATTTCTAGGTCCCTAGAGGGATTTCTTGGTCCCTAGAGGGATTTCTTGGTCCCTAGAGGGATTTCTAGGTCCCTAGAGGGATTTCTAGGTCCCTAGAGGGATTTCTATGTCCCTAGAGGGATTTCTATGTCCCTAGAGGGATTTCTAGGTCCCCAGAGGGATTTCTAGGTCCCCAGAGGGATTTCTAGGTCCCTAGAGGGATTTCTATGTCCCTAGAGAGATTTCTAGAGCGTGTTACAGGGTTTTGAGAGGGATATCATGGGTTTTTAGAGTGATTTCAAGGGTTTCTAAAGCGTTATCTTGGGTTTTGAGAGGGATATCTGGAGTTTTAGGAGGGATTTCTTGGTCCCTAGAGGGATTTCTTGGTCCCTAGAGGGATTTCTAGGTCCCTAGAGGGATTTCTAGGTCCCCAGAGGGATTTCTAGGTCCCCAGAGGGCATTCTAGGTCCCTAGAGGGATTTCTATGTCCCTAGAGGGATTTTTATGTCCCTACAGGGATTTCTAGGTCCCTAGAGGGATTTCTAGGTCCCTAGAGGGATTTCTAGGTCCCTAGAGGGATTTCTATGTCCCTAGAGAGATTTTTAGAGCGTGTTACAGGGTTTTGAGAGGGATATCATGGGTTTTTAGAGTGATTTCAAGGGTTTCTAAAGCGTTATCTTGGGTTTTGAGAGGGATATCTGGAGTTTTAGGAGGGATTTCTTGGTCCCTAGAGGGATTTCTTGGTCCCTAGAGGGATTTCTAGGTCCCTAGAGGGATTTCTAGGTCCCCAGAGGGATTTCTAGGTCCCCAGAGGGATTTCTAGGTCCCTAGAGGGATTTCTAGGTCCCTAGAGGGATTTCTTGGTCCCTAGAGGGATTTATTGGTCCCTAGAGGGATTTCTAGGTCCCTAGAGGGATTTCTAGGTCCGCAGAGGGAGTTGTAGGGATTCTAGAGCGTGTTACAGGGTTTTGAGAGGGATATCTAGGGTTTTTTCAGTGATTTCTAGCTTCCTATAGAGATTTCTAGGTCCCTAGAGGGATTTCTTGGCCCCTAGAGAGATTTCTAGAGCGTGTTACAGGGTTTTGAGAGGGATACCATGGGTTTTTAGAGTGATTTCAAGGGTTTCTAAAGCGTTATCTTGGGTTTTGAGAGGGATATCTGGAGTTTTAGGAGGGATTTCTAGGTCCCTAGAGGGATTTCTAGGTCCCTAGAGGGATTTCTAGGTCCCTAGAGGGATTTCTAGGTCCCTAGAGGGATTTCTTGGTCCCTAGAGGGATTTCTTGGTCCCTAGAGGGATTTCTAGGTCCCTAGAGGGATTTCTAGGTCCCCAGAGGGATTTCTAGGTCCCCAGAGGGATTTCTAGGTCCCTAGAGGGATTTCTAGGTCCCTAGAGGGATTTCTAGGTCCCTAGAGGGATTTCTTGGTCCCTAGAGGGATTTCTTGGTCCCTAGAGGGATTTCTAGGTCCGTAGAGGGAGTTGTAGGGATTCTAGAGCGTGTTACAGGGTTTTGAGAGGGATATCTAGGGTTTTTTCAGTGATTTCTAGCTTCCTATACAGATTTCTAGGTCCCTAGAGGGATTTCTAGGTCCGTAGAGGGATTTCTAGGTCCGTAGAGGGAGCTGTAGGGATTCTAGAGCGTGTTACAGGGTTTTGAGAGGGATATCTAGGGTTTTTTCAGTGATTTCTAGCTTCCTATAGAGATTTCTAGGTCTCTAGAGGGATTTCTTGGCCCCTAGAGAGATTTCTAGAGCGTGTTACAGGGTTTTGAGAGGGATATCATGGGTTTTTAGAGTGATTTCAAGGGTATCTAAAGCGTTATCTTGGGTTTTGAGAGGGATATCTAGGGTTTTTTCAGTGATTTCTAGCTTTCTATACAGATTTCTAGGTCCCTAGAGGGATTTCTTGGTCCCTAGAGAGATTTCTAGAGCGTGTTACAGGGTTTTGAGAGGGATATCTAGGGTTTTTCAGTGATTTCTACCTTCCTATACAGATTTCTAGGTCCCTAGAGGGATTTCTTGGCCCCTAGAGAGATTTCTAGAGCGTGTTACAGGGTTTTGAGAGGGATATCATGGGTTTTTAGAGTGATTTCAAGGGTTTCTAAAGCGTTATCTTGGGTTTTGAGAGGGATATCTGGAGTTTTAGGAGGGATTTCTTGGTCCCTAGAGGGATTTCTAGGTCCCCAGAGGGATTTCTAGGTCCCCAGAGGGATTTCTAGGTCCCTAGAGGGATTTCTAGGTCCCTAGAGGGATTTCTAGGTCCCTAGAGGGATTTCTTGGTCCCTAGAGGGATTTCTTGGTCCCTAGAGGGATTTCTAGGTCCGTAGAGGGAGTTGTAGGGATTCTAGAGCGTGTTACAGGGTTTTGAGAGGGATATCTAGGGTTTTTTCAGT
The DNA here is from genome assembly GCA_964056705.1 of Troilus luridus. Taxonomy (NCBI): domain Eukaryota; kingdom Metazoa; phylum Arthropoda; class Insecta; order Hemiptera; family Pentatomidae; genus Troilus; species Troilus luridus. The sequence goes on along the minus strand of OZ057412.1, from coordinate 195,729,138 downwards.
GATTTCTAGCTTCCTATAGAGATTTCTAGGTCCCTAGAGGGATTTCTTGGCCCCTAGAGAGATTTCTAGAGCGTGTTACAGGGTTTTGAGAGGGATATCATGGGTTTTTAGAGTGATTTCAAGGGTATCTAAAGCGTTATCTTGGGTTTTGAGAGGGATATCTAGGGTTTTTTCAGTGATTTCTAGCTTTCTATACAGATTTCTAGGTCCCTAGAGGGATTTCTTGGTCCCTAGAGAGATTTCTAGAGCGTGTTACAGGGTTTTGAGAGGGATATCTAGGGTTTTTTCAGTGATTTCTAGCTTCCTATACAGATTTCTAGGTCCCTAGAGGGATTTCTAGGTCCGTAGAGGGATTTCTAGGTCCGTAGAGGGAGCTGTAGGGATTCTAGAGCGTGTTACAGGGTTTTGAGAGGGATATCTAGGGTTTTTTCAGTGATTTCTAGCTTCCTATAGAGATTTCTAGGTCCCTAGAGGGATTTCTTGGCCCCTAGAGAGATTTCTAGAGCGTGTTACAGGGTTTTGAGAGGGATATCATGGGTTTTTAGAGTGATTTCAAGGGTATCTAAAGCGTTATCTTGGGTTTTGAGAGGGATATCTAGGGTTTTTTCAGTGATTTCTAGCTTTCTATACAGATTTCTAGGTCCCTAGAGGGATTTCTTGGTCCCTAGAGAGATTTCTAGAGCGTGTTACAGGGTTTTGAGAGGGATATCTAGGGTTTTTCAGTGATTTCTACCTTCCTATACAGATTTCTAGGTCCCTAGAGGGATTTCTAGGTCCGTAGAGGGATTTCTAGGTCCCTAGAGGGATTTCTAGGTCCCTAGAGGGATTTCTAGGTCCCCAGAAGGATTTCTAGGTCCCCAGAGGGATTTCTAGGTCCCTAGAGGGATTTCTATGTCCCTAGAGGGATTTCTAGGTCCCTAGAGGGCATTCTAGGTCCCTAGAGGGATTTCTATGTCCCTAGAGGGATTTTTATGTCCCTACAGGGATTTCTAGGTCCCTAGAGGGATTTCTAGGTCCCTAGAGGGATTTCTATGTCCCTAGAGAGATTTCTAGAGCGTGTTACAGGGTTTTGAGAGGGATATCATGGGTTTTTAGAGTGATTTCAAGGGTTTCTAAAGCGTTATCTTGGGTTTTGAGAGGGATATCTGGAGTTTTAGGAGGGATTTCTTGGTCCCTAGAGGGATTTCTAGGTCCCTAGAGGGATTTCTAGGTCCCCAGAGGGATTTCTAGGTCCACAGAGGGATTTCTAGGTCCCTAGAGGGATTTCTTGGTCCCTAGAGGGATTTCTTGGTCCCTAGAGGGATTTCTTGGTCCCTAGAGGGATTTCTAGGTCCCTAGAGGGATTTCTTGGTCCCTAGAGGGATTTCTTGGTCCCTAGAGGGATTTCTAGGTCCCTAGAGGGATTTCTAGGTCCGTAGAGGGAGTTGTAGGGATTCTAGAGCGTGTTACAGGGTTTTGAGAGGGATATCTAGGGTTTTTTCAGTGATTCCTAGCTTCCTATAGAGATTTCTAGGTCCCTAGAGGGATTTCTTGGCCCCTAGAGAGATTTCTAGAGCGTGTTACAGGGTTTTGAGAGGGATATCATGGGTTTTTAGAGTGATTTCAAGGGTTTCTAAAGCGTTATCTTGGGTTTTGAGAGGGATATCTGGAGTTTTAGGAGGGATATCTAGGTCCCTAGAGGGATTTCTAGGCCCCTAGAGGGATTTCTAGGTCCCTAGAGGGATTTCTTGGTCCCTAGAGGGATTTCTAGGTCCCTAGAGGGATTTCTAGGTCCGTAGAGGGATTTCTTGGCCCCTAGAGAGATTTCTAGAGCGTGTTACAGGGTTTTGAGAGGGATATCATGGGTTTTCAGAGTGATTTCAAGGGTATCTAAAGCGTTATCTTGGGTTTTGAGAGGGATATCTAGGGTTTTTTCAGTGATTTCTAGCTTTCTATACAGATTTCTAGGTCCCTAGAGGGATTTCTTGGTCCCTAGAGAGATTTTTAGAGCGTGTTACAGGGTTTTGAGAGGGATATCTAGTGTTTTTTCAGTGATTTCTAGCTTCCTATACAGATTTCTAGGTCCCTAGAGGGATTTCTAGGTCCGTAGAGGGATTTCTAGGTCCCTAGAGGGATTTCTTGGTCCCTAGAGGGATTTCTTGGTCCCTAGAGGGATTTCTAGGTCCCTAGAGGGATTTCTAGGTCCCTAGAGGGATTTCTATGTCCCTAGAGGGATTTCTATGTCCCTAGAGGGATTTCTAGGTCCCCAGAGGGATTTCTAGGTCCCCAGAGGGATTTCTAGGTCCCTAGAGGGATTTCTATGTCCCTAGAGAGATTTCTAGAGCGTGTTACAGGGTTTTGAGAGGGATATCATGGGTTTTTAGAGTGATTTCAAGGGTTTCTAAAGCGTTATCTTGGGTTTTGAGAGGGATATCTGGAGTTTTAGGAGGGATTTCTTGGTCCCTAGAGGGATTTCTTGGTCCCTAGAGGGATTTCTAGGTCCCTAGAGGGATTTCTAGGTCCCCAGAGGGATTTCTAGGTCCCCAGAGGGCATTCTAGGTCCCTAGAGGGATTTCTATGTCCCTAGAGGGATTTTTATGTCCCTAGAGGGATTTCTAGGTCCCTAGAGGGATTTCTATGTCCCTAGAGAGATTTCTAGAGCGTGTTACAGGGTTTTGAGAGGGATATCATGGGTTTTTAGAGTGATTTCAAGGGTTTCTAAAGCGTTATCTTGGGTTTTGAGAGGGATATCTGGAGTTTTAGGAGGGATTTCTTGGTCCCTAGAGGGATTTCTTGGTCCCTAGAGGGATTTCTAGGTCCCTAGAGGGATTTCTAGGTCCCCAGAGGGATTTCTAGGTCCCCAGAGGGATTTCTAGGTCCCTAGAGGGATTTCTAGGTCCCTAGAGGGATTTCTTGGTCCCTAGAGGGATTTCTAGGTCCCTAGAGGGATTTCTAGGTCCCTAGAGGGATTTCTAGGTCCGCAGAGGGAGTTGTAGGGATTCTAGAGGGATTTCTATGTCCCTAGAGGGATTTCTAGGTCCCTAGAAGGCATTCTAGGTCCCTAGAGGGATTTCTATGTCCCTAGAGGGATTTTTATGTCCCTACAGGGATTTCTAGGTCCCTAGAGGGATTTCTAGGTCCCTAGAGGGATTTCTATGTCCCTAGAGGGATTTCTAGGTCCCTAGAGGGATTTCTATGTCCCTAGAGGGATTTCTATGTCCCTAGAGGGATTTCTAGGTCCCCAGAGGGATTTCTAGGTCCCTAGAGGGATTTCTATGTCCCTAGAGGGATTTCTATGTCCCTAGAGGGATTTCTAGGTCCCCAGAGGGATTTCTAGGTCCCCAGAGGGATTTCTAGGTCCCTAGAGGGATTTCTATGTCCCTAGAGAGATTTCTAGAGCGTGTTACAGGGTTTTGAGAGGGATATCATGGGTTTTTAGAGTGATTTCAAGGGTTTCTAAAGCGTTATCTTGGGTTTTGAGAGGGATATCTGGAGTTTTAGGAGGGATTTCTTGGTCCCTAGAGGGATTTCTTGGTCCCTAGAGGGATTTCTAGGTCCCTAGAGGGATTTCTAGGTCCCCAGAGGGATTTCTAGGTCCCCAGAGGGCATTCTAGGTCCCTAGAGGGATTTCTATGTCCCTAGAGGGATTTTTATGTCCCTACAGGGATTTCTAGGTCCCTAGAGGGATTTCTAGGTCCCTAGAGGGATTTCTAGGTCCCTAGAGGGATTTCTATGTCCCTAGAGAGATTTCTAGAGCGTGTTACAGGGTTTTGAGAGGGATATCATGGGTTTTTAGAGTGATTTCAAGGGTTTCTAAAGCGTTATCTTGGGTTTTGAGGGGGATATCTGGAGTTTTAGGAGGGATTTCTTGGTCCCTAGAGGGATTTCTTGGTCCCTAGAGGGATTTCTAGATCCCTAGAGGGATTTCTAGGTCCCCAGAGGGATTTCTAGGTCCCCAGAGGGCATTCTAGGTCCCTAGAGGGATTTCTATGTCCCTAGAGGGATTTTTATGTCCCTACAGGGATTTCTAGGTCCCTAGAGGGATTTCTAGGTCCCTAGAGGGATTTCTATGTCCCTAGAGAGATTTCTAGAGCGTGTTACAGGGTTTTGAGAGGGATATCATGGGTTTTTAGAGTGATTTCAAGGGTTTCTAAAGCGTTATCTTGGGTTTTGAGAGGGATATCTGGAGTTTTAGGAGGGATTTCTTGGTCCCTAGAGGGATTTCTTGGTCCCTAGAGGGATTTCTAGGTCCCTAGAGGGATTTCTAGGTCCCCAGAGTGATTTCTAGGTCCCCAGAGGGATTTCTAGGTCCCTAGAGGGATTTCTAGGTCCCTAGAGGGATTTCTTGGTCCCTAGAGGGATTTCTTGGTCCCTAGAGGGATTTCTAGGTCCCTAGAGGGATTTCTAGGTCCGCAGAGGGAGTTGTAGGGATTCTAGAGGGATTTCTATGTCCCTAGAGGGATTTCTAGGTCCCTAGAGGGCATTCTAGGTCCCTAGAGGGATTTCTATGTCCCTAGAGGGATTTTTATGTCCCTACAGGGATTTCTAGGTCCCTAGAGGGATTTCTAGGTCCCTAGAGGGATTTCTATGTCCCTAGAGAGATTTCTAGAGCGTGTTACAGGGTTTTGAGAGGGATATCATGGGTTTTTAGAGTGATTTCAAGGGTTTCTAAAGCGTTATCTTGGGTTTTGAGAGGGATATCTGGAGTTTTAGGAGGGATTTCTTGGTCCCTAGAGGGATTTCTAGGTCCCTAGAGGGATTTCTAGGTCCCCAGAGGGATTTCTAGGTCCCCAGAGGGATTTCTAGGTCCCTAGAGGGATTTCTAGGTCCCTAGAGGGATTTCTTGGTCCCTAGAGGGATTTCTTGGTCCCTAGAGGGATTTCTTAGTCCCTAGAGGGATTTCTAGGTCCCTAGAGGGATTTCTTGGTCCCTAGAGGGATTTCTTGGTCCCTAGAGGGATTTCTAGGTCCCTAGAGGGATTTCTAGGTCCGTAGAGGGAGTTGTAGGGATTCTAGAGCGTGTTACAGGGTTTTGAGAGGGATATCTAGGGTTTTTTCAGTGATTCCTAGCTTCCTATAGAGATTTCTAGGTCCCTAGAGGGATTTCTTGGCCCCTAGAGAGATTTCTAGAGCGTGTTACAGGGTTTTGAGAGGGATATCTAGGGTTTTTTCAGTGATTTCTAGCTTTCTATACAGATTTCTAGGTCCCTAGAGGGATTTCTTGGTCCCTAGAGAGATTTCTAGAGCGTGTTACAGGGTTTTGAGATGGATATCTAGTGTTTTTTCAGTGATTTCTAGCTTCCTATACAGATTTCTAGGTCCCTAGAAGGATTTCTAGGTCCGTAGAGGGATTTCTAGGTCCCTAGAGGGATTTCTTGGTCCCTAGAGGGATTTCTTGGTCCCTAGAGGGATTTCTAGGTCCCTAGAGGGATTTCTTGGTCCCTAGAGGGATTTCTTGGTCCCTAGAGGGATTTCTAGGTCCCTAGAGGGATTTCTAGGTCCCCAGAGGGATTTCTAGGTCCCCAGAGGGATTTCTAGGTCCCTAGAGGGATTTCTAGGTCCCTAGAGGGATTTCTAGGTCCCTAGAGGGATTTCTTGGTCCCTAGAGGGATTTCTTGGTCCCTAGAGGGATTTCTAGGTCCGTAGAGGGAGTTGTAGGGATTCTAGAGCGTGTTACAGGGTTTTGAGAGGGATATCTAGGGTTTTTTCAGTGATTTCTAGCTTCCTATAGAGATTTCTAGGTCCCTAGAGGGATTTCTTGGCCCCTAGAGAGATTTCTAGAGCGTGTTACAGGGTTTTGAGAGGGATATCATGGGTTTTTAGAGTGATTTCAAGGGTATCTAAAGCGTTATCTTGGGTTTTGAGAGGGATATCTAGGGTTTTTTCAGTGATTTCTAGCTTTCTATACAGATTTCTAGGTCCCTAGAGGGATTTCTTGGTCCCTAGAGAGATTTCTAGAGCGTGTTACAGGGTTTTGAGAGGGATATCTAGGGTTTTTTCAGTGATTTCTAGCTTCCTATACAGATTTCTAGGTCCCTAGAGGGATTTCTAGGTCCGTAGAGGGATTTCTAGGTCCGTAGAGGGAGCTGTAGGGATTCTAGAGCGTGTTACAGGGTTTTGAGAGGGATATCTAGGGTTTTTTCAGTGATTTCTAGCTTCCTATAGAGATTTCTAGGTCCCTAGAGGGATTTCTTGGCCCCTAGAGAGATTTCTAGAGCGTGTTACAGGGTTTTGAGAGGGATATCATGGGTTTTTAGAGTGATTTCAAGGGTATCTAAAGCGTTATCTTGGGTTTTGAGAGGGATATCTAGGGTTTTTTCAGTGATTTCTAGCTTTCTATACAGATTTCTAGGTCCCTAGAGGGATTTCTTGGTCCCTAGAGAGATTTCTAGAGCGTGTTACAGGGTTTTGAGAGGGATATCTAGGGTTTTTCAGTGATTTCTACATTCCTATACAGATTTCTAGGTCCCTAGAGGGATTTCTAGGTCCGTAGAGGGATTTCTAGGTCCCTAGAGGGATTTCTAGGTCCCTAGAGGGATTTCTAGGTCCCCAGAGGGATTTCTAGGTCCCCAGAGGGATTTCTAGGTCCCTAGAGGGATTTCTATGTCCCTAGAGGGATTTCTAGGTCCCTAGAGGGCATTCTAGGTCCCTAGAGGGATTTCTATGTCCCTAGAGGGATTTTTATGTCCCTACAGGGATTTCTAGGTCCCTAGAGGGATTTCTAGGTCCCTAGAGGGATTTCTAGGTCCCTAGAGAGATTTCTAGAGCGTGTTACAGGGTTTTGAGAGGGATATCATGGGTTTTTAGAGTGATTTCAAGGGTTTCTAAAGCGTTATCTTGGGTTTTGAGAGGGATATCTGGAGTTTTAGGAGGGATTTCTTGGTCCCTAGAGGGATTTCTAGGTCCCTAGAGGGATTTCTAGGTCCCCAGAGGGATTTCTAGGTCCACAGAGGGATTTCTAGGTCCCTAGAGGGATTTCTTGGTCCCTAGAGGGATTTCTTGGTCCCTAGAGGGATTTCTTGGTCCCTAGAGGGATTTCTAGGTCCCTAGAGGGATTTCTTGGTCCCTAGAGGGATTTCTTGGTCCCTAGAGGGATTTCTAGGTCCCTAGAGGGATTTCTAGGTCCGTAGAGGGAGTTGTAGGGATTCTAGAGCGTGTTACAGGGTTTTGAGAGGGATATCTAGGGTTTTTTCAGTGATTCCTAGCTTCCTATAGAGATTTCTAGGTCCCTAGAGGGATTTCTTGGCCCCTAGAGAGATTTCTAGAGCGTGTTACAGGGTTTTGAGAGGGATATCATGGGTTTTTAGAGTGATTTCAAGGGTTTCTAAAGCGTTATCTTGGGTTTTGAGAGGGATATCTGGAGTTTTAGGAGGGATTTCTAGGTCCCTAGAGGGATTTCTAGGTCCCTAGAGGGATTTCTAGGTCCCTAGAGGGATTTCTTGGTCCCTAGAGGGATTTCTAGGTCCCTAGAGGGATTTCTAGGTCCGTAGAGGGATTTCTTGGCCCCTAGAGAGATTTCTAGAGCGTGTTACAGGGTTTTGAGAGGGATATCATGGGTTTTCAGAGTGATTTCAAGGGTATCTAAAGCGTTATCTTGGGTTTTGAGAGGGATATCTAGGGTTTTTTCAGTGATTTCTAGCTTTCTATACAGATTTCTAGGTCCCTAGAGGGATTTCTTGGTCCCTAGAGAGATTTTTAGAGCGTGTTACAGGGTTTTGAGAGGGATATCTAGTGTTTTTTCAGTGATTTCTAGCTTCCTATACAGATTTCTAGGTCCCTAGAGGGATTTCTAGGTCCGTAGAGGGATTTCTAGGTCCCTAGAGGGATTTCTTGGTCCCTAGAGGGATTTCTTGGTCCCTAGAGGGATTTCTAGGTCCCTAGAGGGATTTCTAGGTCCCTAGAGGGATTTCTATGTCCCTAGAGGGATTTCTATGTCCCTAGAGGGATTTCTAGGTCCCCAGAGGGATTTCTAGGTCCCCAGAGGGATTTCTAGGTCCCTAGAGGGATTTCTATGTCCCTAGAGAGATTTCTAGAGCGTGTTACAGGGTTTTGAGAGGGATATCATGGGTTTTTAGAGTGATTTCAAGGGTTTCTAAAGCGTTATCTTGGGTTTTGAGGGGGATATCTGGAGTTTTAGGAGGGATTTCTTGGTCCCTAGAGGGATTTCTTGGTCCCTAGAGGGATTTCTAGATCCCTAGAGGGATTTCTAGGTCCCCAGAGGGATTTCTAGGTCCCCAGAGGGCATTCTAGGTCCCTAGAGGGATTTCTATGTCCCTAGAGGGATTTTTATGTCCCTACAGGGATTTCTAGGTCCCTAGAGGGATTTCTAGGTCCCTAGAGGGATTTCTATGTCCCTAGAGAGATTTCTAGAGCGTGTTACAGGGTTTTGAGAGGGATATCATGGGTTTTTAGAGTGATTTCAAGGGTTTCTAAAGCGTTATCTTGGGTTTTGAGAGGGATATCTGGAGTTTTAGGAGGGATTTCTTGGTCCCTAGAGGGATTTCTTGGTCCCTAGAGGGATTTCTAGGTCCCTAGAGGGATTTCTAGGTCCCCAGAGTGATTTCTAGGTCCCCAGAGGGATTTCTAGGTCCCTAGAGGGATTTCTAGGTCCCTAGAGGGATTTCTTGGTCCCTAGAGGGATTTCTTGGTCCCTAGAGGGATTTCTAGGTCCCTAGAGGGATTTCTAGGTCCGCAGAGGGAGTTGTAGGGATTCTAGAGGGATTTCTATGTCCCTAGAGGGATTTCTAGGTCCCTAGAGGGCATTCTAGGTCCCTAGAGGGATTTCTATGTCCCTAGAGGGATTTTTATGTCCCTACAGGGATATCTAGGTCCCTAGAGGGATTTCTAGGTCCCTAGAGGGATTTCTATGTCCCTAGAGAGATTTCTAGAGCGTGTTACAGGGTTTTGAGAGGGATATCATGGGTTTTTAGAGTGATTTCAAGGGTTTCTAAAGCGTTATCTTGGGTTTTGAGAGGGATATCTGGAGTTTTAGGAGGGATTTCTTGGTCCCTAGAGGGATTTCTAGGTCCCTAGAGGGATTTCTAGGTCCCCAGAGGGATTTCTAGGTCCCCAGAGGGATTTCTAGGTCCCTAGAGGGATTTCTAGGTCCCTAGAGGGATTTCTTGGTCCCTAGAGGGATTTCTTGGTCCCTAGAGGGATTTCTTAGTCCCTAGAGGGATTTCTAGGTCCCTAGAGGGATTTCTTGGTCCCTAGAGGGATTTCTTGGTCCCTAGAGGGATTTCTAGGTCCCTAGAGGGATTTCTTGGTCCCTAGAGAGATTTCTAGAGCGTGTTACAGGGTTTTGAGATGGATATCTAGTGTTTTTTCAGTGATTTCTAGCTTCCTATACAGATTTCTAGGTCCCTAGAAGGATTTCTAGGTCCGTAGAGGGATTTCTAGGTCCCTAGAGGGATTTCTTGGTCCCTAGAGGGATTTCTTGGTCCCTAGAGGGATTTCTAGGTCCCTAGAGGGATTTCTTGGTCCCTAGAGGGATTTCTTGGTCCCTAGAGGGATTTCTAGGTCCCTAGAGGGATTTCTAGGTCCCCAGAGGGATTTCTAGGTCCCCAGAGGGATTTCTAGGTCCCTAGAGGGATTTCTAGGTCCCTAGAGGGATTTCTAGGTCCCTAGAGGGATTTCTTGGTCCCTAGAGGGATTTCTTGGTCCCTAGAGGGATTTCTAGGTCCGTAGAGGGAGTTGTAGGGATTCTAGAGCGTGTTACAGGGTTTTGAGAGGGATATCTAGGGTTTTTTCAGTGATTTCTAGCTTCCTATAGAGATTTCTAGGTCCCTAGAGGGATTTCTTGGCCCCTAGAGAGATTTCTAGAGCGTGTTACAGGGTTTTGAGAGGGATATCATGGGTTTTTAGAGTGATTTCAAGGGTATCTAAAGCGTTATCTTGGGTTTTGAGAGGGATATCTAGGGTTTTTTCAGTGATTTCTAGCTTTCTATACAGATTTCTAGGTCCCTAGAGGGATTTCTTGGTCCCTAGAGAGATTTCTAGAGCGTGTTACAGGGTTTTGAGAGGGATATCTAGGGTTTTTTCAGTGATTTCTAGCTTCCTATACAGATTTCTAGGTCCCTAGAGGGATTTCTAGGTCCGTAGAGGGATTTCTAGGTCCGTAGAGGGAGCTGTAGGGATTCTAGAGCGTGTTACAGGGTTTTGAGAGGGATATCTAGGGTTTTTTCAGTGATTTCTAGCTTCCTATAGAGATTTCTAGGTCCCTAGAGGGATTTCTTGGCCCCTAGAGAGATTTCTAGAGCGTGTTACAGGGTTTTGAGAGGGATATCATGGGTTTTTAGAGTGATTTCAAGGGTATCTAAAGCGTTATCTTGGGTTTTGAGAGGGATATCTAGGGTTTTTTCAGTGATTTCTAGCTTTCTATACAGATTTCTAGGTCCCTAGAGGGATTTCTTGGTCCCTAGAGAGATTTCTAGAGCGTGTTACAGGGTTTTGAGAGGGATATCTAGGGTTTTTCAGTGATTTCTACATTCCTATACAGATTTCTAGGTCCCTAGAGGGATTTCTAGGTCCGTAGAGGGATTTCTAGGTCCCTAGAGGGATTTCTAGGTCCCTAGAGGGATTTCTAGGTCCCCAGAGGGATTTCTAGGTCCCCAGAGGGATTTCTAGGTCCCTAGAGGGATTTCTATGTCCCTAGAGGGATTTCTAGGTCCCTAGAGGGCATTCTAGGTCCCTAGAGGGATTTCTATGTCCCTAGAGGGATTTTTATGTCCCTACAGGGATTTCTAGGTCCCTAGAGGGATTTCTAGGTCCCTAGAGGGATTTCTAGGTCCCTAGAGAGATTTCTAGAGCGTGTTACAGGGTTTTGAGAGGGATATCATGGGTTTTTAGAGTGATTTCAAGGGTTTCTAAAGCGTTATCTTGGGTTTTGAGAGGGATATCTGGAGTTTTAGGAGGGATTTCTTGGTCCCTAGAGGGATTTCTAGGTCCCTAGAGGGATTTCTAGGTCCCCAGAGGGATTTCTAGGTCCACAGAGGGATTTCTAGGTCCCTAGAGGGATTTCTTGGTCCCTAGAGGGATTTCTTGGTCCCTAGAGGGATTTCTTGGTCCCTAGAGGGATTTCTAGGTCCCTAGAGGGATTTCTTGGTCCCTAGAGGGATTTCTTGGTCCCTAGAGGGATTTCTAGGTCCCTAGAGGGATTTCTAGGTCCGTAGAGGGAGTTGTAGGGATTCTAGAGCGTGTTACAGGGTTTTGAGAGGGATATCTAGGGTTTTTTCAGTGATTCCTAGCTTCCTATAGAGATTTCTAGGTCCCTAGAGGGATTTCTTGGCCCCTAGAGAGATTTCTAGAGCGTGTTACAGGGTTTTGAGAGGGATATCATGGGTTTTTAGAGTGATTTCAAGGGTTTCTAAAGCGTTATCTTGGGTTTTGAGAGGGATATCTGGAGTTTTAGGAGGGATTTCTAGGTCCCTAGAGGGATTTCTAGGTCCCTAGAGGGATTTCTAGGTCCCTAGAGGGATTTCTTGGTCCCTAGAGGGATTTCTAGGTCCCTAGAGGGATTTCTAGGTCCGTAGAGGGATTTCTTGGCCCCTAGAGAGATTTCTAGAGCGTGTTACAGGGTTTTGAGAGGGATATCATGGGTTTTCAGAGTGATTTCAAGGGTATCTAAAGCGTTATCTTGGGTTTTGAGAGGGATATCTAGGGTTTTTTCAGTGATTTCTAGCTTTCTATACAGATTTCTAGGTCCCTAGAGGGATTTCTTGGTCCCTAGAGAGATTTTTAGAGCGTGTTACAGGGTTTTGAGAGGGATATCTAGTGTTTTTTCAGTGATTTCTAGCTTCCTATACAGATTTCTAGGTCCCTAGAGGGATTTCTAGGTCCGTAGAGGGATTTCTAGGTCCCTAGAGGGATTTCTTGGTCCCTAGAGGGATTTCTTGGTCCCTAGAGGGATTTCTAGGTCCCTAGAGGGATTTCTAGGTCCCTAGAGGGATTTCTATGTCCCTAGAGGGATTTCTATGTCCCTAGAGGGATTTCTAGGTCCCCAGAGGGATTTCTAGGTCCCCAGAGGGATTTCTAGGTCCCTAGAGGGATTTCTATGTCCCTAGAGAGATTTCTAGAGCGTGTTACAGGGTTTTGAGAGGGATATCATGGGTTTTTAGAGTGATTTCAAGGGTTTCTAAAGCGTTATCTTGGGTTTTGAGAGGGATATCTGGAGTTTTAGGAGGGATTTCTTGGTCCCTAGAGGGATTTCTTGGTCCCTAGAGGGATTTCTAGGTCCCTAGAGGGATTTCTAGGTCCCCAGAGGGATTTCTAGGTCCCCAGAGGGCATTCTAGGTCCCTAGAGGGATTTCTATGTCCCTAGAGGGATTTCTAGGTCCCTAGAGGGATTTCTATGTCCCTAGAGAGATTTCTAGAGCGTGTTACAGGGTTTTGAGAGGGATATCATGGGTTTTTAGAGTGATTTCAAGGGTTTCTAAAGCGTTATCTTGGGTTTTGAGAGGGATATCTGGAGCTTTAGGAGGGATTTCTTGGTCCCTAGAGGGATTTCTTGGTCCCTAGAGGGATTTCTAGGTCCCTAGAGGGATTTCTAGGTCCCTAGAGGGATTTCTTGGTCCCTAGAGGGATTTCTAGGTCCCTAGAGGGATTTCTAGGTCCGTAGAGGGATTTCTTGGCCCCTAGAGAGATTTCTAGAGCGTGTTACAGGGTTTTGAGAGGGATATCATGGGTTTTCAGAGTGATTTCAAGGGTATCTAAAGCGTTATCTTGGGTTTTGAGAGGGATATCTAGGGTTTTTTCAGTGATTTCTAGCTTTCTATACAGATTTCTAGGTCCCTAGAGGGATTTCTTGGTCCCTAGAGAGATTTCTAGAGCGTGTTACAGGGTTTTGAGAGGGATATCTAGTGTTTTTTCAGTGATTTCTAGCTTCCTATACAGATTTCTAGGTCCCTAGAGGGATTTCTAGGTCCGTAGAGGGATTTCTAGGTCCCTAGAGGGATTTCTTGGTCCCTAGAGGGATTTCTTGGTCCCTAGAGGGATTTCTAGGTCCCTAGAGGGATTTCTAGGTCCCTAGAGGGATTTCTATGTCCCTAGAGGGATTTCTATGTCCCTAGAGGGATTTCTAGGTCCCCAGAGGGATTTCTAGGTCCCCAGAGGGATTTCTAGGTCCCTAGAGGGATTTCTATGTCCCTAGAGAGATTTCTAGAGCGTGTTACAGGGTTTTGAGAGGGATATCATGGGTTTTTAGAGTGATTTCAAGGGTTTCTAAAGCGTTATCTTGGGTTTTGAGAGGGATATCTGGAGCTTTAGGAGGGATTTCTTGGTCCCTAGAGGGATTTCTTGGTCCCTAGAGGGATTTCTAGGTCCCTAGAGGGATTTCTAGGTCCCTAGAGGGATTTCTTGGTCCCTAGAGGGATTTCTAGGTCCCTAGAGGGATTTCTAGGTCCGTAGAGGGATTTCTTGGCCCCTAGAGAGATTTCTAGAGCGTGTTACAGGGTTTTGAGAGGGATATCATGGGTTTTCAGAGTGATTTCAAGGGTATCTAAAGCGTTATCTTGGGTTTTGAGAGGGATATCTAGGGTTTTTTCAGTGATTTCTAGCTTTCTATAGAGATTTCTAGGTCCCTAGAGGGATTTCTTGGCCCCTAGAGAGATTTCTAGAGCGTGTTACAGGGTTTTGAGAGGGATATCTAGTGTTTTTTCAGTGATTTCTAGCTTCCTATACAGATTTCTAGGTCCCTAGAGGGATTTCTAGGTCCGTAGAGAGATTTCTAGGTCCCTAGAGGGATTTCTTGGTCCCTAGAGGGATTTCTTGGTCCCTAGAGGGATTTCTAGGTCCCTAGAGGGATTTCTAGGTCCCTAGAGGGATTTCTATGTCCCTAGAGGGATTTCTATGTCCCTAGAGGGATTTCTAGGTCCCCAGAGGGATTTCTAGGTCCCCAGAGGGATTTCTAGGTCCCTAGAGGGATTTCTATGTCCCTAGAGAGATTTCTATAGCGTGTTACAGGGTTTTGAGAGGGATATCATGGGTTTTTAGAGTGATTTCAAGGGTATCTAAAGCGTTATCTTGGGTTTTGAGAGGGATATCTAGGGTTTTTTCAGTGATTTCTAGCTTTCTATACAGATTTCTAGGTCCCTAGAGGGATTTCTTGGTCCCTAGAGAGATTTCTAGGTCCCCAGAGGGATTTCTAGGTCCCCAGAGGGCATTCTAGGTCCCTAGAGGGATTTCTATGTCCCTAGAGGGATTTCTATGTCCCTAGAGAGATTTCTAGAGCGTGTTACAGGGTTTTGAGAGGGATATCATGGGTTTTTAGAGTGATTTCAAGGGTTTCTAAAGCGTTATCTTGGGTTTTGAGAGGGATATCTGGAGCTTTAGGAGGGATTTCTTGGTCCCTAGAGGGATTTCTTGGTCCCTAGAGGGATTTCTAGGTCCCTAGAGGGATTTCTAGGTCCCTAGAGGGATTTCTTGGTCCCTAGAGGGATTTCTAGGTCCCTAGAGGGATTTCTAGGTCCGTAGAGGGATTTCTTGGCCCCTAGAGAGATTTCTAGAGCGTGTTACAGGGTTTTGAGAGGGATATCATGGGTTTTCAGAGTGATTTCAAGGGTATCTAAAGCGTTATCTTGGGTTTTGAGAGGGATATCTAGGGTTTTTTCAGTGATTTCTAGCTTTCTATAGAGATTTCTAGGTCCCTAGAGGGATTTCTTGGCCCCTAGAGAGATTTCTAGAGCGTGTTACAGGGTTTTGAGAGGGATATCTAGTGTTTTTTCAGTGATTTCTAGCTTCCTATACAGATTTCTAGGTCCCTAGAGGGATTTCTAGGTCCGTAGAGAGATTTCTAGGTCCCTAGAGGGATTTCTTGGTCCCTAGAGGGATTTCTTGGTCCCTAGAGGGATTTCTAGGTCCCTAGAGGGATTTCTAGGTCCCTAGAGGGATTTCTATGTCCCTAGAGGGATTTCTATGTCCCTAGAGGGATTTCTAGGTCCCCAGAGGGATTTCTAGGTCCCCAGAGGGATTTCTAGGTCCCTAGAGGGATTTCTATGTCCCTAGAGAGATTTCTATAGCGTGTTACAGGGTTTTGAGAGGGATATCATGGGTTTTTAGAGTGATTTCAAGGGTATCTAAAGCGTTATCTTGGGTTTTGAGAGGGATATCTAGGGTTTTTTCAGTGATTTCTAGCTTTCTATACAGATTTCTAGGTCCCTAGAGGGATTTCTTGGTCCCTAGAGAGATTTCTAGAGCGTGTTACAGGGTTTTGAGAGGGATATCTAGTGTTTTTTCAGTGATTTCTAGCTTCCCATACAGATTTCTAGGTCCCTAGAGGGATTTCTAGGTCCGTAGAGGGATTTCTAGGTCCCTAGAGGGATTTCTTGGTCCCTAGAGGGATTTCTTGGTCCCTAGAGGGATTTCTAGGTCCCTTGAGGGATTTCTAGGTCCCTAGAGGGATTTCTATGTCCCTAGAGGGATTTCTATGTCCCTAGAGGGATTTCTAGGTCCCCAGAGGGATTTCTAGGTCCCCAGAGGGATTTCTAGGTCCCTAGAGGGATTTCTATGTCCCTAGAGAGATTTCTAGAGCGTGTTACAGGGTTTTGAGAGGGATATCATGGGTTTTTAGAGTGATTTCAAGGGTTTCTAAAGCGTTATCTTGGGTTTTGAGAGGGATATCTGGAGTTTTAGGAGGGATTTCTTGGTCCCTAGAGGGATTTCTTGGTCCCTAGAGGGATTTCTAGGTCCCTAGAGGGATTTCTAGGTCCCCAGAGGGATTTCTAGGTCCCCAGAGGGCATTCTAGGTCCCTAGAGGGATTTCTATGTCCCTAGAGGGATTTTTATGTCCCTACAGGGATTTCTAGGTCCCTAGAGGGATTTCTAGGTCCCTAGAGGGATTTCTAGGTCCCTAGAGGGATTTCTATGTCCCTAGAGAGATTTTTAGAGCGTGTTACAGGGTTTTGAGAGGGATATCATGGGTTTTTAGAGTGATTTCAAGGGTTTCTAAAGCGTTATCTTGGGTTTTGAGAGGGATATCTGGAGTTTTAGGAGGGATTTCTTGGTCCCTAGAGGGATTTCTTGGTCCCTAGAGGGATTTCTAGGTCCCTAGAGGGATTTCTAGGTCCCCAGAGGGATTTCTAGGTCCCCAGAGGGATTTCTAGGTCCCTAGAGGGATTTCTAGGTCCCTAGAGGGATTTCTTGGTCCCTAGAGGGATTTATTGGTCCCTAGAGGGATTTCTAGGTCCCTAGAGGGATTTCTAGGTCCGCAGAGGGAGTTGTAGGGATTATAGAGCGTGTTACAGGGTTTTGAGAGGGATATCTAGGGTTTTTTCAGTGATTTCTAGCTTCCTATAGAGATTTCTAGGTCCCTAGAGGGATTTCTTGGCCCCTAGAGAGATTTCTAGAGCGTGTTACAGGGTTTTGAGAGGGATACCATGGGTTTTTAGAGTGATTTCAAGGGTTTCTAAAGCGTTATCTTGGGTTTTGAGAGGGATATCTGGAGTTTTAGGAGGGATTTCTAGGTCCCTAGAGGGATTTCTAGGTCCCTAGAGGGATTTCTAGGTCCCTAGAGGGATTTCTAGGTCCCTAGAGGGATTTCTTGGTCCCTAGAGGGATTTCTTGGTCCCTAGAGGGATTTCTAGGTCCCTAGAGGGATTTCTAGGTCCCCAGAGGGATTTCTAGGTCCCCAGAGGGATTTCTAGGTGCCTAGAGGGATTTCTAGGTCCCTAGAGGGATTTCTAGGTCCCTAGAGGGATTTCTTGGTCCCTAGAGGGATTTCTTGGTCCCTAGAGGGATTTCTAGGTCCGTAGAGGGAGTTGTAGGGATTCTAGAGCGTGTTACAGGGTTTTGAGAGGGATATCTAGGGTTTTTTCAGTGATTTCTAGCTTCCTATAGAGATTTCTAGGTCCCTAGAGGGATTTCTTGGCCCCTAGAGAGATTTCTAGAGCGTGTTACAGGGTTTTGAGAGGGATATCATGGGTTTTTAGAGTGATTTCAAGGGTTTCATAAGCGTTATCTTGGGTTTTGAGAGGGATATCTAGGGTTTTTTCAGTGATTTCTAGCTTTCTATACAGATTTCTAGGTCCCTAGAGGGATTTCTTGGTCCCTAGAGAGATTTCTAGAGCGTGTTACAGGGTTTTGAGAGGGATATCTAGGGTTTTTTCAGTGATTTCTAGCTTCCTATACAGATTTCTAGGTCCCTAGAGGGATTTCTAGGTCCGTAGAGGGATTTCTAGGTCCGTAGAGGGAGCTGTAGGGATTCTAGAGCGTGTTACAGGGTTTTGAGAGGGATATCTAGGGTTTTTTCAGTGATTTCTAGCTTCCTATAGAGATTTCTAGGTCCCTAGTGGGATTTCTTGGCCCCTAGAGAGATTTCTAGAGCGTGTTACAGGGTTTTGAGAGGGATATCATGGGTTTTTAGAGTGATTTCAAGGGTATCTAAAGCGTTATCTTGGGTTTTGAGAGGGATATCTAGGGTTTTTTCAGTGATTTCTAGCTTTCTATACAGATTTCTAGGTCCCTAGAGGGATTTCTTGGTCCCTAGAGAGATTTCTAGAGCGTGTTACAGGGTTTTGAGAGGGATATCTAGGGTTTTTCAGTGATTTCTACCTTCCTATACAGATTTCTAGGTCCCTAGAGGGATTTCTAGGTCCGTAGAGGGATTTCTAGGTCCCTAGAGGGATTTCTAGGTCCCTAGAGGGATTTCTAGGTCCCCAGAGGGATTTCTAGGTCCCCAGAGGGATTTCTAGGTCCCTAGAGGGATTTCTATGTCCCTAGAGGGATTTCTAGGTCCCTAGAGGGCATTCTAGGTCCCTAGAGGGATTTCTATGTCCCTAGAGGGATTTTTATGTCCCTACAGGGATTTCTAGGTCCCTAGAGGGATTTCTAGGTCCCTAGAGGGATTTCTATGTCCCTAGAGAGATTTCTAGAGCGTGTTACAGGGTTTTGAGAGGGATATCATGGGTTTTTAGAGTGATTTCAAGGGTTTCTAAAGCGTTATCTTGGGTTTTGAGAGGGATATCTGGAGTTTTAGGAGGGATTTCTTGGTCCCTAGAGGGATTTCTAGGTCCCTAGAGGGATTTCTAGGTCCCCAGAGGGATTTCTAGGTCCACAGAGGGATTTCTAGGTCCCTAGAGGGATTTCTTGGTCCCTAGAGGGATTTCTTGGTCCCTAGAGGGATTTCTTGGTCCCTAGAGGGATTTCTAGGTCCCTAGAGGGATTTCTTGGTCCCTAGAGGGATTTCTTGGTCCCTAGAGGGATTTCTAGGTCCCTAGAGGGATTTCTAGGTCCGTAGAGGGAGTTGTAGGGATTCTAGAGCGTGTTACAGGGTTTTGAGAGGGATATCTAGGGTTTTTTCAGTGATTCCTAGCTTCCTATAGAGATTTCTAGGTCCCTAGAGGGATTTCTTGGCCCCTAGAGAGATTTCTAGAGCGTGTTACAGGGTTTTGAGAGGGATATCATGGGTTTTTAGAGTGATTTCAAGGGTTTCTAAAGCGTTATCTTGGGTTTTGAGAGGGATATCTGGAGTTTTAGGAGGGATTTCTAGGTCCCTAGAGGGATTTCTAGGTCCCTAGAGGGATTTCTAGGTCCCTAGAGGGATTTCTTGGTCCCTAGAGGGATTTCTAGGTCCCTAGAGGGATTTCTAGGTCCGTAGAGGGATTTCTTGGCCCCTAGAGAGATTTCTAGAGCGTGTTACAGGGTTTTGAGAGGGATATCATGGGTTTTCAGAGTGATTTCAAGGGTATCTAAAGCGTTATCTTGGGTTTTGAGAGGGATATCTAGGGTTTTTTCAGTGATTTCTAGCTTTCTATACAGATTTCTAGGTCCCTAGAGGGATTTCTTGGTCCCTAGAGAGATTTTTAGAGCGTGTTACAGGGTTTTGAGAGGGATATCTAGTGTTTTTTCAGTGATTTCTAGCTTCCTATACAGATTTCTAGGTCCCTAGAGGGATTTCTAGGTCCGTAGAGGGATTTCTAGGTCCCTAGAGGGATTTCTTGGTCCCTAGAGGGATTTCTTGGTCCCTAGAGGGATTTCTAGGTCCCTAGAGGGATTTCTAGGTCCCTAGAGGGATTTCTATGTCCCTAGAGGGATTTCTATGTCCCTAGAGGGATTTCTAGGTCCCCAGAGGGATTTCTAGGTCCCCAGAGGGATTTCTAGGTCCCTAGAGGGATTTCTATGTCCCTAGAGAGATTTCTAGAGCGTGTTACAGGGTTTTGAGAGGGATATCATGGGTTTTTAGAGTGATTTCAAGGGTTTCTAAAGCGTTATCTTGGGTTTTGAGAGGGATATCTGGAGTTTTAGGAGGGATTTCTTGGTCCCTAGAGGGATTTCTTGGTCCCTAGAGGTATTTCTAGGTCCCTAGAGGGATTTCTAGGTCCCCAGAGGGATTTCTAGGTCCCCAGAGGGCATTCTAGGTCCCTAGAGGGATTTCTATGTCCCTAGAGGGATTTTTATGTCCCTACAGGGATTTCTAGGTCCCTAGAGGGATTTCTAGGTCCCTAGAGGGATTTCTAGGTCCCTAGAGGGATTTCTATGTCCCTAGAGAGATTTCTAGAGCGTGTTACAGGGTTTTGAGAGGGATATCATGGGTTTTTAGAGTGATTTCAAGGGTTTCTAAAGCGTTATCTTGGGTTTTGAGAGGGATATCTGGAGTTTTAGGAGGGATTTCTTGGTCCCTAGAGGGATTTCTTGGTCCCTAGAGGGATTTCTAGGTCCCTAGAGGGATTTCTAGGTCCCCAGAGGGATTTCTAGGTCCCCAGAGGGATTTCTAGGTCCCTAGAGGGATTTCTAGGTCCCTAGAGGGATTTCTTGGTCCCTAGAGGGATTTCTTGGTCCCTAGAGGGATTTCTAGGTCCCTAGAGGGATTTCTAGGTCCCTAGAGGGATTTCTAGGTCCGCAGAGGGAGTTGTAGGGATTCTAGAGGGATTTCTATGTCCCTAGAGGGATTTCTAGGTCCCTAGAAGGCATTCTAGGTCCCTAGAGGGATTTCTATGTCCCTAGAGGGATTTTTATGTCCCTACAGGGATTTCTAGGTCCCTAGAGGGATTTCTAGGTCCCTAGAGGGATTTCTATGTCCCTAGAGAGATTTCTAGAGCGTGTTACAGGGTTTTGAGAGGGATATCATGGGTTTTTAGAGTGATTTCAAGGGTTTCTAAAGCGTTATCTTGGGTTTTGAGAGGGATATCTGGAGTTTTAGGAGGGATTTCTTGGTCCCTAGAGGGATTTCTAGGTCCCTAGAGGGATTTCTAGGTCCCCAGAGGGATTTCTAGGTCCCCAGAGGGATTTCTAGGTCCCTAGAGGGATTTCTAGGTCCCTAGAGGGATTTCTTGGTCCCTAGAGGGATTTCTTGGTCCCTAGAGGGATTTCTTGGTCCCTAGAGGGATTTCTAGGTCCCTAGAGGGATTTCTTGGTCCCTAGAGGGATTTCTTGGTCCCTAGAGGGATTTCTAGGTCCCTAGAGGGATTTCTAGGTCCCTAGAGGGATTTCTATGTCCCTAGAGGGATTTCTATGTCCCTAGAGGGATTTCTAGGTCCCCAGAGGGATTTCTAGGTCCCCAGAGGGATTTCTAGGTCCCTAGAGGGATTTCTATGTCCCTAGAGAGATTTCTAGAGCGTGTTACAGGGTTTTGAGAGGGATATCATGGGTTTTTAGAGTGATTTCAAGGGTTTCTAAAGCGTTATCTTGGGTTTTGAGGGGGATATCTGGAGTTTTAGGAGGGATTTCTTGGTCCCTAGAGGGATTTCTTGGTCCCTAGAGGGATTTCTAGATCCCTAGAGGGATTTCTAGGTCCCCAGAGGGATTTCTAGGTCCCCAGAGGGCATTCTAGGTCCCTAGAGGGATTTCTATGTCCCTAGAGGGATTTTTATGTCCCTACAGGGATTTCTAGGTCCCTAGAGGGATTTCTAGGTCCCTAGAGGGATTTCTATGTCCCTAGAGAGATTTCTAGAGCGTGTTACAGGGTTTTGAGAGGGATATCATGGGTTTTTAGAGTGATTTCAAGGGTTTCTAAAGCGTTATCTTGGGTTTTGAGAGGGATATCTGGAGTTTTAGGAGGGATTTCTTGGTCCCTAGAGGGATTTCTTGGTCCCTAGAGGGATTTCTAGGTCCCTAGAGGGATTTCTAGGTCCCCAGAGTGATTTCTAGGTCCCCAGAGGGATTTCTAGGTCCCTAGAGGTATTTCTAGGTCCCTAGAGGGATTTCTTGGTCCCTAGAGGGATTTCTTGGTCCCTAGAGGGATTTCTAGGTCCCTAGAGGGATTTCTAGGTCCGCAGAGGGAGTTGTAGGGATTCTAGAGGGATTTCTATGTCCCTAGAGGGATTTCTAGGTCCCTAGAGGGCATTCTAGGTCCCTAGAGGGATTTCTATGTCCCTAGAGGGATTTTTATGTCCCTACAGGGATTTCTAGGTCCCTAGAGGGATTTCTAGGTCCCTAGAGGGATTTCTATGTCCCTAGAGAGATTTCTAGAGCGTGTTACAGGGTTTTGAGAGGGATATCATGGGTTTTTAGAGTGATTTCAAGGGTTTCTAAAGCGTTATCTTGGGTTTTGAGAGGGATATCTGGAGTTTTAGGAGGGATTTCTTGGTCCCTAGAGGGATTTCTAGGTCCCTAGAGGGATTTCTAGGTCCCCAGAGGGATTTCTAGGTCCCCAGAGGGATTTCTAGGTCCCTAGAGGGATTTCTAGGTCCCTAGAGGGATTTCTTGGTCCCTAGAGGGATTTCTTGGTCCCTAGAGGGATTTCTTAGTCCCTAGAGGGATTTCTAGGTCCCTAGAGGGATTTCTTGGTCCCTAGAGGGATTTCTTGGTCCCTAGAGGGATTTCTAGGTCCCTAGAGGGATTTCTAGGTCCGTAGAGGGAGTTGTAGGGATTCTAGAGCGTGTTACAGGGTTTTGAGAGGGATATCTAGGGTTTTTTCAGTGATTCCTAGCTTCCTATAGAGATTTCTAGGTCCCTAGAGGGATTTCTTGGCCCCTAGAGAGATTTCTAGAGCGTGTTACAGGGTTTTGAGAGGGATATCATGGGTTTTTAGAGTGATTTCAAGGGTTTCTAAAGCGTTATCTTGGGTTTTGAGAGGGATATCTGGAGTTTTAGGAGGGATTTCTAGGTCCCTAGAGGGATTTCTAGGTCCCTAGAGGGATTTCTTGGTCCCTAGAGGGATTTCTAGGTCCCTAGAGGGATTTCTAGGTCCGTAGAGGGATTTCTTGGCCCCTAGAGAGATTTCTAGAGCGTGTTACAGGGTTTTGAGAGGGATATCATGGGTTTTTAGAGTGATTTCAAGGGTATCTAAAGCGTTATCTTGGGTTTTGAGAGGGATATCTAGGGTTTTTTCAGTGATTTCTAGCTTTCTATACAGATTTCTAGGTCCCTAGAGGGATTTCTTGGTCCCTAGAGAGATTTCTAGAGCGTGTTACAGGGTTTTGAGATGGATATCTAGTGTTTTTTCAGTGATTTCTAGCTTCCTATACAGATTTCTAGGTCCCTAGAAGGATTTCTAGGTCCGTAGAGGGATTTCTAGGTCCCTAGAGGGATTTCTTGGTCCCTAGAGGGATTTCTTGGTCCCTAGAGGGATTTCTAGGTCCCTAGAGGGATTTCTAGGTCCCTAGAGGGATTTCTATGTCCCTAGAGGGATTTCTATGTCCCTAGAGGGATTTCTAGGTCCCCAGAGGGATTTCTAGGTCCCCAGAGGGATTTCTAGGTCCCTAGAGGGATTTCTATGTCCCTAGAGAGATTTCTAGAGCGTGTTACAGGGTTTTGAGAGGGATATCATGGGTTTTTAGAGTGATTTCAAGGGTTTCTAAAGCGTTATCTTGGGTTTTGAGAGGGATATCTGGAGTTTTAGGAGGGATTTCTTGGTCCCTAGAGGGATTTCTTGGTCCCTAGAGGGATTTCTAGGTCCGCAGAGGGAGTTGTAGGGATTCTAGAGGGATTTCTATGTCCCTAGAGGGATTTCTAGGTCCCTAGAGGGCATTCTAGGTCCCTAGAGGGATTTCTATGTCCCTAGAGGGATTTTTATGTCCCTACAGGGATTTCTAGGTCCCTAGAGGGATTTCTATGTCCCTAGAGAGATTTCTAGAGCGTGTTACAGGGTTTTGAGAGGGATATCATGGGTTTTTAGAGTGATTTCAAGGGTTTCTAAAGCGTTATCTTGGGTTTTGAGGGGGATATCTGGAGTTTTAGGAGGGATTTCTTGGTCCCTAGAGGGATTTCTTGGTCCCTAGAGGGATTTCTAGATCCCTAGAGGGATTTCTAGGTCCCCAGAGGGATTTCTAGGTCCCCAGAGGGCATTCTAGGTCCCTAGAGGGATTTCTATGTCCCTAGAGGGATTTTTATGTCCCTACAGGGATTTCTAGGTCCCTAGAGGGATTTCTAGGTCCCTAGAGGGATTTCTATGTCCCTAGAGAGATTTCTAGAGCGTGTTACAGGGTTTTGAGAGGGATATCATGGGTTTTTAGAGTGATTTCAAGGGTTTCTAAAGCGTTATCTTGGGTTTTGAGAGGGATATCTGGAGTTTTAGGAGGGATTTCTTGGTCCCTAGAGGGATTTCTTGGTCCCTAGAGGGATTTCTAGGTCCCTAGAGGGATTTCTAGGTCCCCAGAGTGATTTCTAGGTCCCCAGAGGGATTTCTAGGTCCCTAGAGGTATTTCTAGGTCCCTAGAGGGATTTCTTGGTCCCTAGAGGGATTTCTTGGTCCCTAGAGGGATTTCTAGGTCCCTAGAGGGATTTCTAGGTCCGCAGAGGGAGTTGTAGGGATTCTAGAGGGATTTCTATGTCCCTAGAGGGATTTCTAGGTCCCTAGAGGGCATTCTAGGTCCCTAGAGGGATTTCTATGTCCCTAGAGGGATTTTTATGTCCCTACAGGGATTTCTAGGTCCCTAGAGGGATTTCTAGGTCCCTAGAGGGATTTCTATGTCCCTAGAGAGATTTCTAGAGCGTGTTACAGGGTTTTGAGAGGGATATCATGGGTTTTTAGAGTGATTTCAAGGGTTTCTAAAGCGTTATCTTGGGTTTTGAGAGGGATATCTGGAGTTTTAGGAGGGATTTCTTGGTCCCTAGAGGGATTTCTAGGTCCCTAGAGGGATTTCTAGGTCCCCAGAGGGATTTCTAGGTCCCCAGAGGGATTTCTAGGTCCCTAGAGGGATTTCTAGGTCCCTAGAGGGATTTCTTGGTCCCTAGAGGGATTTCTTGGTCCCTAGAGGGATTTCTTAGTCCCTAGAGGGATTTCTAGGTCCCTAGAGGGATTTCTTGGTCCCTAGAGGGATTTCTTGGTCCCTAGAGGGATTTCTAGGTCCCTAGAGGGATTTCTAGGTCCGTAGAGGGAGTTGTAGGGATTCTAGAGCGTGTTACAGGGTTTTGAGAGGGATATCTAGGGTTTTTTCAGTGATTCCTAGCTTCCTATAGAGATTTCTAGGTCCCTAGAGGGATTTCTTGGCCCCTAGAGAGATTTCTAGAGCGTGTTACAGGGTTTTGAGAGGGATATCATGGGTTTTTAGAGTGATTTCAAGGGTTTCTAAAGCGTTATCTTGGGTTTTGAGAGGGATATCTGGAGTTTTAGGAGGGATTTCTAGGTCCCTAGAGGGATTTCTAGGTCCCTAGAGGGATTTCTAGGTCCCTAGAGGGATTTCTTGGTCCCTAGAGGGATTTCTAGGTCCCTAGAGGGATTTCTAGGTCCGTAGAGGGATTTCTTGGCCCCTAGAGAGATTTCTAGAGCGTGTTACAGGGTTTTGAGAGGGATATCATGGGTTTTCAGAGTGATTTCAAGGGTATCTAAAGCGTTATCTTGGGTTTTGAGAGGGATATCTAGGGTTTTTTCAGTGATTTCTAGCTTTCTATACAGATTTCTAGGTCCCTAGAGGGATTTCTTGGTCCCTAGAGAGATTTTTAGAGCGTGTTACAGGGTTTTGAGAGGGATATCTAGTGTTTTTTCAGTGATTTCTAGCTTCCTATACAGATTTCTAGGTCCCTAGAGGGATTTCTAGGTCCGTAGAGGGATTTCTAGGTCCCTAGAGGGATTTCTTGGTCCCTAGAGGGATTTCTTGGTCCCTAGAGGGATTTCTAGGTCCCTAGAGGGATTTCTAGGTCCCTAGAGGGATTTCTATGTCCCTAGAGGGATTTCTATGTCCCTAGAGGGATTTCTAGGTCCCCAGAGGGATTTCTAGGTCCCCAGAGGGATTTCTAGGTCCCTAGAGGGATTTCTATGTCCCTAGAGAGATTTCTAGAGCGTGTTACAGGGTTTTGAGAGGGATATCATGGGTTTTTAGAGTGATTTCAAGGGTTTCTAAAGCGTTATCTTGGGTTTTGAGAGGGATATCTGGAGTTTTAGGAGGGATTTCTTGGTCCCTAGAGGGATTTCTTGGTCCCTAGAGGTATTTCTAGGTCCCTAGAGGGATTTCTAGGTCCCCAGAGGGATTTCTAGGTCCCCAGAGGGCATTCTAGGTCCCTAGAGGGATTTCTATGTCCCTAGAGGGATTTTTATGTCCCTACAGGGATTTCTAGGTCCCTAGAGGGATTTCTAGGTCCCTAGAGGGATTTCTAGGTCCCTAGAGGGATTTCTATGTCCCTAGAGAGATTTCTAGAGCGTGTTACAGGGTTTTGAGAGGGATATCATGGGTTTTTAGAGTGATTTCAAGGGTTTCTAAAGCGTTATCTTGGGTTTTGAGAGGGATATCTGGAGTTTTAGGAGGGATTTCTTGGTCCCTAGAGGGATTTCTTGGTCCCTAGAGGGATTTCTAGGTCCCTAGAGGGATTTCTAGGTCCCTAGAGGGATTTCTAGGTCCCCAGAGGGATTTCTAGGTCCCCAGAGGGATTTCTAGGTCCCTAGAGGGATTTCTAGGTCCCTAGAGGGATTTCTTGGTCCCTAGAGGGATTTCTTGGTCCCTAGAGGGATTTCTAGGTCCCTAGAGGGATTTCTAGGTCCCTAGAGGGATTTCTAGGTCCGCAGAGGGAGTTGTAGGGATTCTAGAGGGATTTCTATGTCCCTAGAGGGATTTCTAGGTCCCTAGAAGGCATTCTAGGTCCCTAGAGGGATTTCTATGTCCCTAGAGGGATTTTTATGTCCCTACAGGGATTTCTAGGTCCCTAGAGGGATTTCTAGGTCCCTAGAGGGATTTCTATGTCCCTAGAGAGATTTCTAGAGCGTGTTACAGGGTTTTGAGAGGGATATCATGGGTTTTTAGAGTGATTTCAAGGGTTTCTAAAGCGTTATCTTGGGTTTTGAGAGGGATATCTGGAGTTTTAGGAGGGATTTCTTGGTCCCTAGAGGGATTTCTAGGTCCCTAGAGGGATTTCTAGGTCCCCAGAGGGATTTCTAGGTCCCCAGAGGGATTTCTAGGTCCCTAGAGGGATTTCTAGGTCCCTAGAGGGATTTCTTGGTCCCTAGAGGGATTTCTTGGTCCCTAGAGGGATTTCTTGGTCCCTAGAGGGATTTCTAGGTCCCTAGAGGGATTTCTTGGTCCCTAGAGGGATTTCTTGGTCCCTAGAGGGATTTCTAGGTCCCTAGAGGGATTTCTAGGTCCCTAGAGGGATTTCTATGTCCCTAGAGGGATTTCTATGTCCCTAGAGGGATTTCTAGGTCCCCAGAGGGATTTCTAGGTCCCCAGAGGGATTTCTAGGTCCCTAGAGGGATTTCTATGTCCCTAGAGAGATTTCTAGAGCGTGTTACAGGGTTTTGAGAGGGATATCATGGGTTTTTAGAGTGATTTCAAGGGTTTCTAAAGCGTTATCTTGGGTTTTGAGGGGGATATCTGGAGTTTTAGGAGGGATTTCTTGGTCCCTAGAGGGATTTCTTGGTCCCTAGAGGGATTTCTAGATCCCTAGAGGGATTTCTAGGTCCCCAGAGGGATTTCTAGGTCCCCAGAGGGCATTCTAGGTCCCTAGAGGGATTTCTATGTCCCTAGAGGGATTTTTATGTCCCTACAGGGATTTCTAGGTCCCTAGAGGGATTTCTAGGTCCCTAGAGGGATTTCTATGTCCCTAGAGAGATTTCTAGAGCGTGTTACAGGGTTTTGAGAGGGATATCATGGGTTTTTAGAGTGATTTCAAGGGTTTCTAAAGCGTTATCTTGGGTTTTGAGAGGGATATCTGGAGTTTTAGGAGGGATTTCTTGGTCCCTAGAGGGATTTCTTGGTCCCTAGAGGGATTTCTAGGTCCCTAGAGGGATTTCTAGGTCCCCAGAGTGATTTCTAGGTCCCCAGAGGGATTTCTAGGTCCCTAGAGGTATTTCTAGGTCCCTAGAGGGATTTCTTGGTCCCTAGAGGGATTTCTTGGTCCCTAGAGGGATTTCTAGGTCCCTAGAGGGATTTCTAGGTCCGCAGAGGGAGTTGTAGGGATTCTAGAGGGATTTCTATGTCCCTAGAGGGATTTCTAGGTCCCTAGAGGGCATTCTAGGTCCCTAGAGGGATTTCTATGTCCCTAGAGGGATTTTTATGTCCCTACAGGGATTTCTAGGTCCCTAGAGGGATTTCTAGGTCCCTAGAGGGATTTCTATGTCCCTAGAGAGATTTCTAGAGCGTGTTACAGGGTTTTGAGAGGGATATCATGGGTTTTTAGAGTGATTTCAAGGGTTTCTAAAGCGTTATCTTGGGTTTTGAGAGGGATATCTGGAGTTTTAGGAGGGATTTCTTGGTCCCTAGAGGGATTTCTAGGTCCCTAGAGGGATTTCTAGGTCCCCAGAGGGATTTCTAGGTCCCCAGAGGGATTTCTAGGTCCCTAGAGGGATTTCTAGGTCCCTAGAGGGATTTCTTGGTCCCTAGAGGGATTTCTTGGTCCCTAGAGGGATTTCTTAGTCCCTAGAGGGATTTCTAGGTCCCTAGAGGGATTTCTTGGTCCCTAGAGGGATTTCTTGGTCCCTAGAGGGATTTCTAGGTCCCTAGAGGGATTTCTAGGTCCGTAGAGGGAGTTGTAGGGATTCTAGAGCGTGTTACAGGGTTTTGAGAGGGATATCTAGGGTTTTTTCAGTGATTCCTAGCTTCCTATAGAGATTTCTAGGTCCCTAGAGGGATTTCTTGGCCCCTAGAGAGATTTCTAGAGCGTGTTACAGGGTTTTGAGAGGGATATCATGGGTTTTTAGAGTGATTTCAAGGGTTTCTAAAGCGTTATCTTGGGTTTTGAGAGGGATATCTGGAGTTTTAGGAGGGATTTCTAGGTCCCTAGAGGGATTTCTAGGTCCCTAGAGGGATTTCTTGGTCCCTAGAGGGATTTCTAGGTCCCTAGAGGGATTTCTAGGTCCGTAGAGGGATTTCTTGGCCCCTAGAGAGATTTCTAGAGCGTGTTACAGGGTTTTGAGAGGGATATCATGGGTTTTTAGAGTGATTTCAAGGGTATCTAAAGCGTTATCTTGGGTTTTGAGAGGGATATCTAGGGTTTTTTCAGTGATTTCTAGCTTTCTATACAGATTTCTAGGTCCCTAGAGGGATTTCTTGGTCCCTAGAGAGATTTCTAGAGCGTGTTACAGGGTTTTGAGATGGATATCTAGTGTTTTTTCAGTGATTTCTAGCTTCCTATACAGATTTCTAGGTCCCTAGAAGGATTTCTAGGTCCGTAGAGGGATTTCTAGGTCCCTAGAGGGATTTCTTGGTCCCTAGAGGGATTTCTTGGTCCCTAGAGGGATTTCTAGGTCCCTAGAGGGATTTCTAGGTCCCTAGAGGGATTTCTATGTCCCTAGAGGGATTTCTATGTCCCTAGAGGGATTTCTAGGTCCCCAGAGGGATTTCTAGGTCCCCAGAGGGATTTCTAGGTCCCTAGAGGGATTTCTATGTCCCTAGAGAGATTTCTAGAGCGTGTTACAGGGTTTTGAGAGGGATATCATGGGTTTTTAGAGTGATTTCAAGGGTTTCTAAAGCGTTATCTTGGGTTTTGAGAGGGATATCTGGAGTTTTAGGAGGGATTTCTTGGTCCCTAGAGGGATTTCTTGGTCCCTAGAGGGATTTCTAGGTCCGCAGAGGGAGTTGTAGGGATTCTAGAGGGATTTCTATGTCCCTAGAGGGATTTCTAGGTCCCTAGAGGGCATTCTAGGTCCCTAGAGGGATTTCTATGTCCCTAGAGGGATTTTTATGTCCCTACAGGGATTTCTAGGTCCCTAGAGGGATTTCTATGTCCCTAGAGAGATTTCTAGAGCGTGTTACAGGGTTTTGAGAGGGATATCATGGGTTTTTAGAGTGATTTCAAGGGTTTCTAAAGCGTTATCTTGGGTTTTGAGGGGGATATCTGGAGTTTTAGGAGGGATTTCTTGGTCCCTAGAGGGATTTCTTGGTCCCTAGAGGGATTTCTAGATCCCTAGAGGGATTTCTAGGTCCCCAGAGGGATTTCTAGGTCCCCAGAGGGCATTCTAGGTCCCTAGAGGGATTTCTATGTCCCTAGAGGGATTTTTATGTCCCTACAGGGATTTCTAGGTCCCTAGAGGGATTTCTAGGTCCCTAGAGGGATTTCTATGTCCCTAGAGAGATTTCTAGAGCGTGTTACAGGGTTTTGAGAGGGATATCATGGGTTTTTAGAGTGATTTCAAGGGTTTCTAAAGCGTTATCTTGGGTTTTGAGAGGGATATCTGGAGTTTTAGGAGGGATTTCTTGGTCCCTAGAGGGATTTCTTGGTCCCTAGAGGGATTTCTAGGTCCCTAGAGGGATTTCTAGGTCCCCAGAGTGATTTCTAGGTCCCCAGAGGGATTTCTAGGTCCCTAGAGGTATTTCTAGGTCCCTAGAGGGATTTCTTGGTCCCTAGAGGGATTTCTTGGTCCCTAGAGGGATTTCTAGGTCCCTAGAGGGATTTCTAGGTCCGCAGAGGGAGTTGTAGGGATTCTAGAGGGATTTCTATGTCCCTAGAGGGATTTCTAGGTCCCTAGAGGGCATTCTAGGTCCCTAGAGGGATTTCTATGTCCCTAGAGGGATTTTTATGTCCCTACAGGGATTTCTAGGTCCCTAGAGGGATTTCTAGGTCCCTAGAGGGATTTCTATGTCCCTAGAGAGATTTCTAGAGCGTGTTACAGGGTTTTGAGAGGGATATCATGGGTTTTTAGAGTGATTTCAAGGGTTTCTAAAGCGTTATCTTGGGTTTTGAGAGGGATATCTGGAGTTTTAGGAGGGATTTCTTGGTCCCTAGAGGGATTTCTAGGTCCCTAGAGGGATTTCTAGGTCCCCAGAGGGATTTCTAGGTCCCCAGAGGGATTTCTAGGTCCCTAGAGGGATTTCTAGGTCCCTAGAGGGATTTCTTGGTCCCTAGAGGGATTTCTTGGTCCCTAGAGGGATTTCTTAGTCCCTAGAGGGATTTCTAGGTCCCTAGAGGGATTTCTTGGTCCCTAGAGGGATTTCTTGGTCCCTAGAGGGATTTCTAGGTCCCTAGAGGGATTTCTAGGTCCGTAGAGGGAGTTGTAGGGATTCTAGAGCGTGTTACAGGGTTTTGAGAGGGATATCTAGGGTTTTTTCAGTGATTCCTAGCTTCCTATAGAGATTTCTAGGTCCCTAGAGGGATTTCTTGGCCCCTAGAGAGATTTCTAGAGCGTGTTACAGGGTTTTGAGAGGGATATCATGGGTTTTTAGAGTGATTTCAAGGGTTTCTAAAGCGTTATCTTGGGTTTTGAGAGGGATATCTGGAGTTTTAGGAGGGATTTCTAGGTCCCTAGAGGGATTTCTAGGTCCCTAGAGGGATTTCTTGGTCCCTAGAGGGATTTCTAGGTCCCTAGAGGGATTTCTAGGTCCGTAGAGGGATTTCTTGGCCCCTAGAGAGATTTCTAGAGCGTGTTACAGGGTTTTGAGAGGGATATCATGGGTTTTTAGAGTGATTTCAAGGGTATCTAAAGCGTTATCTTGGGTTTTGAGAGGGATATCTAGGGTTTTTTCAGTGATTTCTAGCTTTCTATACAGATTTCTAGGTCCCTAGAGGGATTTCTTGGTCCCTAGAGAGATTTCTAGAGCGTGTTACAGGGTTTTGAGATGGATATCTAGTGTTTTTTCAGTGATTTCTAGCTTCCTATACAGATTTCTAGGTCCCTAGAAGGATTTCTAGGTCCGTAGAGGGATTTCTAGGTCCCTAGAGGGATTTCTTGGTCCCTAGAGGGATTTCTTGGTCCCTAGAGGGATTTCTAGGTCCCTAGAGGGATTTCTAGGTCCCTAGAGGGATTTCTATGTCCCTAGAGGGATTTCTATGTCCCTAGAGGGATTTCTAGGTCCCCAGAGGGATTTCTAGGTCCCCAGAGGGATTTCTAGGTCCCTAGAGGGATTTCTATGTCCCTAGAGAGATTTCTAGAGCGTGTTACAGGGTTTTGAGAGGGATATCATGGGTTTTTAGAGTGATTTCAAGGGTTTCTAAAGCGTTATCTTGGGTTTTGAGAGGGATATCTGGAGTTTTAGGAGGGATTTCTTGGTCCCTAGAGGGATTTCTTGGTCCCTAGAGGGATTTCTAGGTCCGCAGAGGGAGTTGTAGGGATTCTAGAGGGATTTCTATGTCCCTAGAGGGATTTCTAGGTCCCTAGAGGGCATTCTAGGTCCCTAGAGGGATTTCTATGTCCCTAGAGGGATTTTTATGTCCCTACAGGGATTTCTAGGTCCCTAGAGGGATTTCTATGTCCCTAGAGAGATTTCTAGAGCGTGTTACAGGGTTTTGAGAGGGATATCATGGGTTTTTAGAGTGATTTCAAGGGTTTCTAAAGCGTTATCTTGGGTTTTGAGAGGGATATCTGGAGTTTTAGGAGGGATTTCTTGGTCCCTAGAGGGATTTCTAGGTCCCTAGAGGGATTTCTAGGTCCCCAGAGGGATTTCTAGGTCCCCAGAGGGATTTCTAGGTCCCTAGAGGGATTTCTAGGTCCCTAGAGGGATTTCTTGGTCCCTAGAGGGATTTCTTGGTCCCTAGAGGGATTTCTAGGTCCCTAGAGGGATTTCTTGGTCCCTAGAGGGATTTCTTGGTCCCTAGAGGGATTTCTAGGTCCCTAGAGGGATTTCTAGGTCCGTAGAGGGAGTTGTAGGGATTCTAGAGCGTGTTACAGGGTTTTGAGAGGGATATCTAGGGTTTTTTCAGTGATTCCTAGTTTCCTATAGAGATTTCTAGGTCCCTAGAGGGATTTCTTGGCCCCTAGAGAGATTTCTAGAGCGTGTTACAGGGTTTTGAGAGGGATATCATGGGTTTTTAGAGTGATTTCAAGGGTTTCTAAAGCGTTATCTTGGGTTTTGAGAGGGATATCTGGAGTTTTAGGAGGGATTTCTAGGTCCCTAGAGGGATTTCTAGGTCCCTAGAGGGATTTCTTGGTCCCTAGAGGGATTTCTAGGTCCCTAGAGGGATTTCTAGGTCCGTAGAGGGATTTCTTGGCCCCTAGAGAGATTTCTAGAGCGTGTTACAGGGTTTTGAGAGGGATATCATGGGTTTTTAGAGTGATTTCAAGGGTATCTAAAGCGTTATCTTGGGTTTTGAGAGGGATATCTAGGGTTTTTTCAGTGATTTCTAGCTTTCTATACAGATTTCTAGGTCCCTAGAGGGATTTCTTGGTCCCTAGAGAGATTTCTAGAGCGTGTTACAGGGTTTTGAGAGGGATATCTAGTGTTTTTTCAGTGATTTCTAGCTTCCTATACAGATTTCTAGGTCCCTAGAGGGATTTCTAGGTCCCTAGAGGGATTTCTTGGTCCCTAGAGGGATTTCTAGGTCCCTAGAGGGATTTCTAGGTCCCTAGAGGGATTTCTATGTCCCTAGAGGGATTTCTATGTCCCTAGAGGGATTTCTAGGTCCCCAGAGGGATTTCTAGGTCCCCAGAGGGATTTCTAGGTCCCTAGAGGGATTTCTATGTCCCTAGAGAGATTTCTAGAGCGTGTTACAGGGTTTTGAGAGGGATATCATGGGTTTTTAGAGTGATTTCAAGGGTTTCTAAAGCGTTATCTTGGGTTTTGAGAGGGATATCTGGAGTTTTAGGAGGGATTTCTTGGTCCCTAGAGGGATTTCTTGGTCCCTAGAGGGATTTCTAGGTCCCTAGAGGGATTTCTAGGTCCCCAGAGGGATTTCTAGGTCCCCAGAGGGCATTCTAGGTCCCTAGAGGGATTTCTATGTCCCTAGAGGGATTTTTATGTCCCTACAGGGATTTCTAGGTCCCTAGAGGGATTTCTAGGTCCCTAGAGGGATTTCTAGGTCCCTAGAGGGATTTCTATGTCCCTAGAGAGATTTCTAGAGCGTGTTACAGGGTTTTGAGAGGGATATCATGGGTTTTTAGAGTGATTTCAAGGGTTTCTAAAGCGTTATCTTGGGTTTTGAGAGGGATATCTGGAGTTTTAGGAGGGATTTCTTGGTCCCCAGAGGGATTTCTAGGTCCCCAGAGGGATTTCTAGGTCCCTAGAGGGATTTCTAGGTCCCTAGAGGGATTTCTTGGTCCCTAGAGGGATTTCTTGGTCCCTAGAGGGATTTCTAGGTCCCTAGAGGGATTTCTAGGTCCGCAGAGGGAGTTGTAGGGATTCTAGAGCGTGTTACAGGGTTTTGAGAGGGATATCTAGGGTTTTTTCAGTGATTTCTAGCTTCCTATAGAGATTTCTAGGTCCCTAGAGGGATTTCTTGGCCCCTAGAGAGATTTCTAGAGCGTGTTACAGGGTTTTGAGAGGGATACCATGGGTTTTTAGAGTGATTTCAAGGGTTTCTAAAGCGTTATCTTGGGTTTTGAGAGGGATATCTGGAGTTTTAGGAGGGATTTCTAGGTCCCTAGAGGGATTTCTAGGTCCCTAGAGGGATTTCTAGGTCCCTAGAGGGATTTCTAGGTCCCTAGAGGGATTTCTTGGTCCCTAGAGGGATTTCTTGGTCCCTAGAGGGATTTCTAGGTCCCTAGAGGGATTTCTAGGTCCCCAGAGGGATTTCTAGGTCCCCAGAGGGATTTCTAGGTCCCTAGAGGGATTTCTAGGTCCCTAGAGGGATTTCTAGGTCCCTAGAAGGATTTCTTGGTCCCTAGAGGGATTTCTTGGTCCCTAGAGGGATTTCTAGGTCCGTAGAGGGAGTTGTAGGGATTCTAGAGCGTGTTACAGGGTTTTGAGAGGGATATCTATGGTTTTTTCAGTGATTTCTAGCTTCCTATAGAGATTTCTAGGTCCCTAGAGGGATTTCTTGGCCCCTAGAGAGATTTCTAGAGCGTGTTACAGGGTTTTGAGAGGGATATCATGGGTTTTTAGAGTGATTTCAAGGGTATCTAAAGCGTTATCTTGGGTTTTGAGAGGGATATCTAGGGTTTTTTCAGTGATTTCTAGCTTTCTATACAGATTTCTAGGTCCCTAGAGGGATTTCTTGGTCCCTAGAGAGATTTCTAGAGCGTGTTACAGGGTTTTGAGAGGGATATCTAGGGTTTTTTCAGTGATTTCTAGCTTCCTATACAGATTTCTAGGTCCCTAGAGGGATTTCTAGGTCCGTAGAGGGATTTCTAGGTCCGTAGAGGGAGTTGTAGGGATTCTAGAGCGTGTTACAGGGTTTTGAGAGGGATATCTAGGGTTTTTTCAGTGATTTCTAGCTTCCTATAGAGATTTCTAGGTCCCTAGAGGGATTTCTTGGCCCCTAGAGAGATTTATAGAGCGTGTTACAGGGTTTTGAGAGGGATATCATGGGTTTTTAGAGTGATTTCAAGGGTATCTAAAGCGTTATCTTGGGTTTTGAGAGGGATATCTAGGGTTTTTTCAGTGATTTCTAGCTTTCTATACAGATTTCTAGGTCCCTAGAGGGATTTCTTGGTCCCTAGAGAGATTTCTAGAGCGTGTTACAGGGTTTTGAGAGGGATATCTAGGGTTTTTCAGTGATTTCTAGCTTCCTATACAGATTTCTAGGTCCCTAGAGGGATTTCTAGGTCCGTAGAGGGATTTCTAGGTCCCTAGAGGGATTTCTAGGTCCCTAGAGGGATTTCTAGGTCCCCAGAGGGATTTCTAGGTCCCCAGAGGGATTTCTAGGTCCCTAGAGGGATTTCTATGTCCCTAGAGGGATTTCTAGGTCCCTAGAGGGCATTCTAGGTCCCTAGAGGGATTTCTATGTCCCTAGAGGGATTTTTATGTCCCTACAGGGATTTCTAGGTCCCTAGAGGGATTTCTAGGTCCCTAGAGGGATTTTTATGTCCCTAGAGAGATTTCTAGAGCGTGTTACAGGGTTTTGAGAGGGATATCATGGGTTTTTAGAGTGATTTCAAGGGTTTCTAAAGCGTTATCTTGGGTTTTGAGAGGGATATCTGGAGTTTTAGGAGGGATTTCTTGGTCCCTAGAGGGATTTCTAGGTCCCTAGAGGGATTTCTAGGTCCCCAGAGGGATTTCTAGGTCCCCAGAGGGATTTCTAGGTCCCTAGAGGGATTTCTAGGTCCCTAGAGGGATTTCTTGGTCCCTAGAGGGATTTCTTGGTCCCTAGAGGGATTTCTTGGTCCCTAGAGGGATTTCTAGGTCCCTAGAGGGATTTCTTGGTCCCTAGAGGGATTTCTTGGTCCCTAGAAAGATTTCTAGGTCCCTAGAGGGATTTCTAGGTCCGTAGAGGGAGTTGTAGGGATTCTAGAGCGTGTTACAGGGTTTTGAGAGGGATATCTAGGGTTTTTTCAGTGATTTCTAGCTTCCTATAGAGATTTCTAGGTCCCTAGAGGGATTTCTTGGCCCCTAGAGAG
Organism: Troilus luridus; assembly: GCA_964056705.1. NCBI lineage: Eukaryota > Metazoa > Arthropoda > Insecta > Hemiptera > Pentatomidae > Troilus > Troilus luridus. The sequence goes on along the minus strand of OZ057412.1, from coordinate 195,693,657 downwards.
ATTTCTAGAGCGTGTTACAGGGTTTTTAGAGGAATATCATGGGTTTTTAGAGTGATTTCAAGGGTTTCTAAAGCGTTATCTTGGGTTTTGAGAGGGATATCTGGAGTTTTAGGAGGGATTTCTAGGTCCCTAGAGGGATTTCTAGGTCCCTAGAGGGATTTCTAGGTCCCTAGAGGGATTTCTAGGTCCCCAGAGGGATTTCTAGGTCCCTAGAGGGATTTCTAGGTCCCTAGAGGGATTTTTATGTCCCTACAGGGATTTCTAGGTCCCTAGAGGGATTTCTAGGTCCCTAGAGGGATTTCTAGGTCCCTAGAGGGATTTCTATGTCCCTAGAGAGATTTCTAGAGCGTGTTACAGGGTTTTGAGAGGGATATCATGGGTTTTTAGAGTGATTTCAAGGGTTTCTAAAGCGTTATCTTGGGTTTTGAGAGGGATATCTGGAGTTTTAGGAGGGATTTCTTGGTCCCTAGAGGGATTTCTTGGTCCCTAGAGGGATTTCTAGGTCCCTAGAGGGATTTCTAGGTCCTCAGAGGGATTTCTAGGTCCCCAGAGGGATTTCTAGGTCCCTAGAGGGATTTCTAGGTCCCTAGAGGGATTTCTTGGTCCCTAGAGGGATTTCTTGGTCCCTAGAGGGATTTCTAGGTCCCTAGAGGGATTTCTAGGTCCGCAGAGGGAGTTGTAGGGATTCTAGAGCGTGTTACAGGGTTTTGAGAGGGATATCTAGGGTTTTTTCAGTGATTTCTAGCTTCCTATAGAGATTTCTAGGTCCCTAGAGGGATTTCTTGGCCCCTAGAGAGATTTCTAGAGCGTGTTACAGGGTTTTGAGAGGGATACCATGGGTTTTTAGAGTGATTTCAAGGGTTTCTAAAGCGTTATCTTGGGTTTTGAGAGGGATATCTGGAGTTTTAGGAGGGATTTCTAGGTCCCTAGAGGGATTTCTAGGTCCCTAGAGGGATTTCTAGGTCCCTAGAGGGATTTCTTGGTCCCTAGAGGGATTTCTTGGTCCCTAGAGGGATTTCTAGGTCCCTAGAGGGATTTCTAGGTCCCCAGAGGGATTTCTAGGTCCCCAGAGGGATTTCTAGGTCCCTAGAGGGATTTCTAGGTCCCTAGAGGGATTTCTAGGTCCCTAGAGGGATTTCTTGGTCCCTAGAGGGATTTCTTGGTCCCTAGAGGGATTTCTAGGTCCGTAGAGGGAGTTGTAGGGATTCTAGAGCGTGTTACAGGGTTTTGAGAGGGATATCTATGGTTTTTTCAGTGATTTCTAGCTTCCTATAGAGATTTCTAGGTCCCTAGAGGGATTTCTTGGCCCCTAGAGAGATTTCTAGAGCGTGTTACAGGGTTTTGAGAGGGATATCATGGGTTTTTAGAGTGATTTCAAGGGTATCTAAAGCGTTATCTTGTGTTTTGAGAGGGATATCTAGGGTTTTTTCAGTGATTTCTAGCTTTCTATACAGATTTCTAGGTCCCTAGAGGGATTTCTTGGTCCCTAGAGAGATTTCTAGAGCGTGTTACAGGGTTTTGAGAGGGATATCTAGGGTTTTTTCAGTGATTTCTAGCTTCCTATACAGATTTCTAGGTCCCTAGAGGGATTTCTAGGTCCGTAGAGGGATTTCTAGGTCCGTAGAGGGAGTTGTAGGGATTCTAGAGCGTGTTACAGGGTTTTGAGAGGGATATCTAGGGTTTTTTCAGTGATTTCTAGCTTCCTATAGAGATTTCTAGGTCCCTAGAGGGATTTCTTGGCCCCTAGAGAGATTTCTAGAGCGTGTTACAGGGTTTTGAGAGGGATATCATGGGTTTTTAGAGTGATTTCAAGGGTATCTAAAGCGTTATCTTGGGTTTTGAGAGGGATATCTAGGGTTTTTTCAGTGATTTCTAGCTTTCTATACAGATTTCTAGGTCCCTAGAGGGATTTCTTGGTCCCTAGAGAGATTTCTAGAGCGTGTTACAGGGTTTTGAGAGGGATATCTAGGGTTTTTCAGTGATTTCTAGCTTCCTATACAGATTTCTAGGTCCCTAGAGGGATTTCTAGGTCCGTAGAGGGATTTCTAGGTCCCTAGAGGGATTGCTAGGTCCCTAGAGGGATTTCTAGGTCCCCAGAGGGATTTCTAGGTCCCCAGAGGGATTTCTAGGTCCCTAGAGGGATTTCTATGTCCCTAGAGGGATTTCTATGTCCCTAGAGGGATTTCTAGGTCCCTAGAGGGCATTCTAGGTCCCTAGAGGGATTTCTATGTCCCTAGAGGGATTTTTATGTCCCTACAGGGATTTCTAGGTCCCTAGAGGGATTTCTAGGTCCCTAGAGGGATTTCTATGTCCCTAGAGAGATTTCTAGAGCGTGTTACAGGGTTTTGAGAGGGATATCATGGGTTTTTAGAGTGATTTCAAGGGTTTCTAAAGCGTTATCTTGGGTTTTGAGAGGGATATCTGGAGTTTTAGGAGGGATTTCTTGGTCCCTAGAGGGATTTCTAGGTCCCTAGAGGGATTTCTAGGTCCCCAGAGGGATTTCTAGGTCCCCAGAGGGATTTCTAGGTCCCTAGAGGGATTTCTAGGTCCCTAGAGGGATTTCTTGGTCCCTAGAGGGATTTCTTGGTCCCTAGAGGGATTTCTTGGTCCCTAGAGGGATTTCTAGGTCCCTAGAGGGATTTCTTGGTCCCTAGAGGGATTTCTTGGTCCCTAGAGGGATTTCTAGGTCCCTAGAGGGATTTCTAGGTCCGTAGAGGGAGTTGTAGGGATTCTAGAGCGTGTTACAGGGTTTTGAGAGGGATATCTAGGGTTTTTTCAGTGATTTCTAGCTTCCTATAGAGATTTCTAGGTCCCTAGAGGGATTTCTTGGCCCCTAGAGAGATTTCTAGAGCGTGTTACAGGGTTTTGAGAGGGATATCATGGGTTTTTAGAGTGATTTCAAGGGTATCTAAAGCGTTATCTTGGGTTTTGAGAGGGATATCTAGGGTTTTTTCAGTGATTTCTAGCTTTCTATACAGATTTCTAGGTCCCTAGAGGGATTTCTTGGTCCCTAGAGAGATTTCTAGAGCGTGTTACAGGGTTTTGAGATGGATATCTAGTGTTTTTTCAGTGATTTCTAGCTTCCTATACAGATTTCTAGGTCCCTAGAAGGATTTCTAGGTCCGTAGAGGGATTTCTAGGTCCCTAGAGGGATTTCTTGGTCCCTAGAGGGATTTCTTGGTCCCTAGAGGGATTTCTAGGTCCCTAGAGGGATTTCTAGGTCCCTAGAGGGATTTCTATGTCCCTAGAGGGATTTCTATGTCCCTAGAGGGATTTCTAGGTCCCCAGAGGGATTTCTAGGTCCCCAGAGGGATTTCTAGGTCCCTAGAGGGATTTCTATGTCCCTAGAGAGATTTCTAGAGCGTGTTACAGGGTTTTGAGAGGGATATCATGGGTTTTTAGAGTGATTTCAAGGGTTTCTAAAGCGTTATCTTGGGTTTTGAGAGGGATATCTGGAGTTTTAGGAGGGATTTCTTGGTCCCTAGAGGGATTTCTTGGTCCCTAGAGGGATTTCTAGGTCCGCAGAGGGAGTTGTAGGGATTCTAGAGGGATTTCTATGTCCCTAGAGGGATTTCTAGGTCCCTAGAGGGCATTCTAGGTCCCTAGAGGGATTTCTATGTCCCTAGAGGGATTTTTATGTCCCTACAGGGATTTCTAGGTCCCTAGAGGGATTTCTATGTCCCTAGAGAGATTTCTAGAGCGTGTTACAGGGTTTTGAGAGGGATATCATGGGTTTTTAGAGTGATTTCAAGGGTTTCTAAAGCGTTATCTTGGGTTTTGAGAGGGATATCTGGAGTTTTAGGAGGGATTTCTTGGTCCCTAGAGGGATTTCTAGGTCCCTAGAGGGATTTCTAGGTCCCCAGAGGGATTTCTAGGTCCCCAGAGGGATTTCTAGGTCCCTAGAGGGATTTCTAGGTCCCTAGAGGGATTTCTTGGTCCCTAGAGGGATTTCTTGGTCCCTAGAGGGATTTCTTGGTCCCTAGAGGGATTTCTAGGTCCCTAGAGGGATTTCTTGGTCCCTAGAGGGATTTCTTGGTCCCTAGAGGGATTTCTAGGTCCCTAGAGGGATTTCTAGGTCCGTAGAGGGAGTTGTAGGGATTCTAGAGCGTGTTACAGGGTTTTGAGAGGGATATCTAGGGTTTTTTCAGTGATTCCTAGTTTCCTATAGAGATTTCTAGGTCCCTAGAGGGATTTCTTGGCCCCTAGAGAGATTTCTAGAGCGTGTTACAGGGTTTTGAGAGGGATATCATGGGTTTTTAGAGTGATTTCAAGGGTTTCTAAAGCGTTATCTTGGGTTTTGAGAGGGATATCTGGAGTTTTAGGAGGGATTTCTAGGTCCCTAGAGGGATTTCTAGGTCCCTAGAGGGATTTCTTGGTCCCTAGAGGGATTTCTAGGTCCCTAGAGGGATTTCTAGGTCCGTAGAGGGATTTCTTGGCCCCTAGAGAGATTTCTAGAGCGTGTTACAGGGTTTTGAGAGGGATATCATGGGTTTTTAGAGTGATTTCAAGGGTATCTAAAGCGTTATCTTGGGTTTTGAGAGGGATATCTAGGGTTTTTTCAGTGATTTCTAGCTTTCTATACAGATTTCTAGGTCCCTAGAGGGATTTCTTGGTCCCTAGAGAGATTTCTAGAGCGTGTTACAGGGTTTTGAGAGGGATATCTAGTGTTTTTTCAGTGATTTCTAGCTTCCTATACAGATTTCTAGGTCCCTAGAGGGATTTCTAGGTCCCTAGAGGGATTTCTTGGTCCCTAGAGGGATTTCTAGGTCCCTAGAGGGATTTCTATGTCCCTAGAGGGATTTCTATGTCCCTAGAGGGATTTCTATGTCCCTAGAGGGATTTCTAGGTCCCCAGAGGGATTTCTAGGTCCCCAGAGGGATTTCTAGGTCCCTAGAGGGATTTCTATGTCCCTAGAGAGATTTCTAGAGCGTGTTACAGGGTTTTGAGAGGGATATCATGGGTTTTTAGAGTGATTTCAAGGGTTTCTAAAGCGTTATCTTGGGTTTTGAGAGGGATATCTGGAGTTTTAGGAGGGATTTCTTGGTCCCTAGAGGGATTTCTTGGTCCCTAGAGGGATTTCTAGGTCCCTAGAGGGATTTCTAGGTCCCCAGAGGGATTTCTAGGTCCCCAGAGGGCATTCTAGGTCCCTAGAGGGATTTCTATGTCCCTAGAGGGATTTTTATGTCCCTACAGGGATTTCTAGGTCCCTAGAGGGATTTCTAGGTCCCTAGAGGGATTTCTAGGTCCCTAGAGGGATTTCTATGTCCCTAGAGAGATTTCTAGAGCGTGTTACAGGGTTTTGAGAGGGATATCATGGGTTTTTAGAGTGATTTCAAGGGTTTCTAAAGCGTTATCTTGGGTTTTGAGAGGGATATCTGGAGTTTTAGGAGGGATTTCTTGGTCCCCAGAGGGATTTCTAGGTCCCCAGAGGGATTTCTAGGTCCCTAGAGGGATTTCTAGGTCCCTAGAGGGATTTCTTGGTCCCTAGAGGGATTTCTTGGTCCCTAGAGGGATTTCTAGGTCCCTAGAGGGATTTCTAGAGCGTGTTACAGGGTTTTGAGAGGGATATCATGGGTTTTTAGAGTGATTTCAAGGGTATCTAAAGCGTTATCTTGGGTTTTGAGAGGGATATCTAGGGTTTTTTCAGTGATTTCTAGCTTTCTATACAGATTTCTAGGTCCCTAGAGGGATTTCTTGGTCCCTAGAGAGATTTCTAGAGCGTGTTACAGGGTTTTGAGATGGATATCTAGTGTTTTTTCAGTGATTTCTAGCTTCCTATACAGATTTCTAGGTCCCTAGAAGGATTTCTAGGTCCGTAGAGGGATTTCTAGGTCCCTAGAGGGATTTCTTGGTCCCTAGAGGGATTTCTTGGTCCCTAGAGGGATTTCTAGGTCCCTAGAGGGATTTCTAGGTCCCTAGAGGGATTTCTATGTCCCTAGAGGGATTTCTATGTCCCTAGAGGGATTTCTAGGTCCCCAGAGGGATTTCTAGGTCCCCAGAGGGATTTCTAGGTCCCTAGAGGGATTTCTATGTCCCTAGAGAGATTTCTAGAGCGTGTTACAGGGTTTTGAGAGGGATATCATGGGTTTTTAGAGTGATTTCAAGGGTTTCTAAAGCGTTATCTTGGGTTTTGAGAGGGATATCTGGAGTTTTAGGAGGGATTTCTTGGTCCCTAGAGGGATTTCTTGGTCCCTAGAGGGATTTCTAGGTCCGCAGAGGGAGTTGTAGGGATTCTAGAGGGATTTCTATGTCCCTAGAGGGATTTCTAGGTCCCTAGAGGGCATTCTAGGTCCCTAGAGGGATTTCTATGTCCCTAGAGGGATTTTTATGTCCCTACAGGGATTTCTAGGTCCCTAGAGGGATTTCTATGTCCCTAGAGAGATTTCTAGAGCGTGTTACAGGGTTTTGAGAGGGATATCATGGGTTTTTAGAGTGATTTCAAGGGTTTCTAAAGCGTTATCTTGGGTTTTGAGAGGGATATCTGGAGTTTTAGGAGGGATTTCTTGGTCCCTAGAGGGATTTCTAGGTCCCTAGAGGGATTTCTAGGTCCCCAGAGGGATTTCTAGGTCCCCAGAGGGATTTCTAGGTCCCTAGAGGGATTTCTAGGTCCCTAGAGGGATTTCTTGGTCCCTAGAGGGATTTCTTGGTCCCTAGAGGGATTTCTTGGTCCCTAGAGGGATTTCTAGGTCCCTAGAGGGATTTCTTGGTCCCTAGAGGGATTTCTTGGTCCCTAGAGGGATTTCTAGGTCCCTAGAGGGATTTCTAGGTCCGTAGAGGGAGTTGTAGGGATTCTAGAGCGTGTTACAGGGTTTTGAGAGGGATATCTAGGGTTTTTTCAGTGATTCCTAGTTTCCTATAGAGATTTCTAGGTCCCTAGAGGGATTTCTTGGCCCCTAGAGAGATTTCTAGAGCGTGTTACAGGGTTTTGAGAGGGATATCATGGGTTTTTAGAGTGATTTCAAGGGTTTCTAAAGCGTTATCTTGGGTTTTGAGAGGGATATCTGGAGTTTTAGGAGGGATTTCTAGGTCCCTAGAGGGATTTCTAGGTCCCTAGAGGGATTTCTTGGTCCCTAGAGGGATTTCTAGGTCCCTAGAGGGATTTCTAGGTCCGTAGAGGGATTTCTTGGCCCCTAGAGAGATTTCTAGAGCGTGTTACAGGGTTTTGAGAGGGATATCATGGGTTTTTAGAGTGATTTCAAGGGTATCTAAAGCGTTATCTTGGGTTTTGAGAGGGATATCTAGGGTTTTTTCAGTGATTTCTAGCTTTCTATACAGATTTCTAGGTCCCTAGAGGGATTTCTTGGTCCCTAGAGAGATTTCTAGAGCGTGTTACAGGGTTTTGAGAGGGATATCTAGTGTTTTTTCAGTGATTTCTAGCTTCCTATACAGATTTCTAGGTCCCTAGAGGGATTTCTAGGTCCCTAGAGGGATTTCTTGGTCCCTAGAGGGATTTCTAGGTCCCTAGAGGGATTTCTAGGTCCCTAGAGGGATTTCTATGTCCCTAGAGGGATTTCTATGTCCCTAGAGGGATTTCTAGGTCCCCAGAGGGATTTCTAGGTCCCCAGAGGGATTTCTAGGTCCCTAGAGGGATTTCTATGTCCCTAGAGAGATTTCTAGAGCGTGTTACAGGGTTTTGAGAGGGATATCATGGGTTTTTAGAGTGATTTCAAGGGTTTCTAAAGCGTTATCTTGGGTTTTGAGAGGGATATCTGGAGTTTTAGGAGGGATTTCTTGGTCCCTAGAGGGATTTCTTGGTCCCTAGAGGGATTTCTAGGTCCCTAGAGGGATTTCTAGGTCCCCAGAGGGATTTCTAGGTCCCCAGAGGGCATTCTAGGTCCCTAGAGGGATTTCTATGTCCCTAGAGGGATTTTTATGTCCCTACAGGGATTTCTAGGTCCCTAGAGGGATTTCTAGGTCCCTAGAGGGATTTCTAGGTCCCTAGAGGGATTTCTATGTCCCTAGAGAGATTTCTAGAGCGTGTTACAGGGTTTTGAGAGGGATATCATGGGTTTTTAGAGTGATTTCAAGGGTTTCTAAAGCGTTATCTTGGGTTTTGAGAGGGATATCTGGAGTTTTAGGAGGGATTTCTTGGTCCCCAGAGGGATTTCTATGTCCCTAGAGGGATTTTTATGTCCCTACAGGGATTTCTAGGTCCCTAGAGGGATTTCTATGTCCCTAGAGGGATTTTTATGTCCCTACAGGGATTTCTAGGTCCCTAGAGGGATTTCTATGTCCCTAGAGAGATTTCTAGAGCGTGTTACAGGGTTTTGAGAGGGATATCATGGGTTTTTAGAGTGATTTCAAGGGTTTCTAAAGCGTTATCTTGGGTTTTGAGAGGGATATCTGGAGTTTTAGGAGGGATTTCTTGGTCCCTAGAGGGATTTCTAGGTCCCTAGAGGGATTTCTAGGTCCCCAGAGGGATTTCTAGGTCCCCAGAGGGATTTCTAGGTCCCTAGAGGGATTTCTAGGTCCCTAGAGGGATTTCATGGTCCCTAGAGGGATTTCTTGGTCCCTAGAGGGATTTCTTGGTCCCTAGAGGGATTTCTAGGTCCCTAGAGGGATTTCTTGGTCCCTAGAGGGATTTCTTGGTCCCTAGAGGGATTTCTAGGTCCCTAGAGGGATTTCTAGGTCCGTAGAGGGAGTTGTAGGGATTCTAGAGCGTGTTACAGGGTTTTGAGAGGGATATCTAGGGTTTTTTCAGTGATTCCTAGTTTCCTATAGAGATTTCTAGGTCCCTAGAGGGATTTCTTGGCCCCTAGAGAGATTTCTAGAGCGTGTTACAGGGTTTTGAGAGGGATATCATGGGTTTTTAGAGTGATTTCAAGGGTTTCTAAAGCGTTATCTTGGGTTTTGAGAGGGATATCTGGAGTTTTAGGAGGGATTTCTAGGTCCCTAGAGGGATTTCTAGGTCCCTAGAGGGATTTCTTGGTCCCTAGAGGGATTTCTAGGTCCCTAGAGGGATTTCTAGGTCCGTAGAGGGATTTCTTGGCCCCTAGAGAGATTTCTAGAGCGTGTTACAGGGTTTTGAGAGGGATATCATGGGTTTTTAGAGTGATTTCAAGGGTATCTAAAGCGTTATCTTGGGTTTTGAGAGGGATATCTAGGGTTTTTTCAGTGATTTCTAGCTTTCTATACAGATTTCTAGGTCCCTAGAGGGATTTCTTGGTCCCTAGAGAGATTTCTAGAGCGTGTTACAGGGTTTTGAGAGGGATATCTAGTGTTTTTTCAGTGATTTCTAGCTTCCTATACAGATTTCTAGGTCCCTAGAGGGATTTCTAGGTCCCTAGAGGGATTTCTTGGTCCCTAGAGGGATTTCTAGGTCCCTAGAGGGATTTCTATGTCCCTAGAGGGATTTCTATGTCCCTAGAGGGATTTCTATGTCCCTAGAGGGATTTCTAGGTCCCCAGAGGGATTTCTAGGTCCCCAGAGGGATTTCTAGGTCCCTAGAGGGATTTCTATGTCCCTAGAGAGATTTCTAGAGCGTGTTACAGGGTTTTGAGAGGGATATCATGGGTTTTTAGAGTGATTTCAAGGGTTTCTAAAGCGTTATCTTGGGTTTTGAGAGGGATATCTGGAGTTTTAGGAGGGATTTCTTGGTCCCTAGAGGGATTTCTTGGTCCCTAGAGGGATTTCTAGGTCCCTAGAGGGATTTCTAGGTCCCCAGAGGGATTTCTAGGTCCCCAGAGGGCATTCTAGGTCCCTAGAGGGATTTCTATGTCCCTAGAGGGATTTTTATGTCCCTACAGGGATTTCTAGGTCCCTAGAGGGATTTCTAGGTCCCTAGAGGGATTTCTAGGTCCCTAGAGGGATTTCTATGTCCCTAGAGAGATTTCTAGAGCGTGTTACAGGGTTTTGAGAGGGATATCATGGGTTTTTAGAGTGATTTCAAGGGTTTCTAAAGCGTTATCTTGGGTTTTGAGAGGGATATCTGGAGTTTTAGGAGGGATTTCTTGGTCCCCAGAGGGATTTCTAGGTCCCCAGAGGGATTTCTAGGTCCCTAGAGGGATTTCTAGGTCCCTAGAGGGATTTCTTGGTCCCTAGAGGGATTTCTTGGTCCCTAGAGGGATTTCTAGGTCCCTAGAGGGATTTCTAGAGCGTGTTACAGGGTTTTGAGAGGGATATCATGGGTTTTTAGAGTGATTTCAAGGGTATCTAAAGCGTTATCTTGGGTTTTGAGAGGGATATCTAGGGTTTTTTCAGTGATTTCTAGCTTTCTATACAGATTTCTAGGTCCCTAGAGGGATTTCTTGGTCCCTAGAGAGATTTCTAGAGCGTGTTACAGGGTTTTGAGAGGGATATCTAGTGTTTTTTCAGTGATTTCTAGCTTCCTATACAGATTTCTAGGTCCCTAGAGGGATTTCTAGGTCCCTAGAGGGATTTCTTGGTCCCTAGAGGGATTTCTAGGTCCCTAGAGGGATTTCTAGGTCCCTAGAGGGATTTCTATGTCCCTAGAGGGATTTCTATGTCCCTAGAGGGATTTCTAGGTCCCCAGAGGGATTTCTAGGTCCCCAGAGGGATTTCTAGGTCCCTAGAGGGATTTCTATGTCCCTAGAGAGATTTCTAGAGCGTGTTACAGGGTTTTGAGAGGGATATCATGGGTTTTTAGAGTGATTTCAAGGGTTTCTAAAGCGTTATCTTGGGTTTTGAGAGGGATATCTGGAGTTTTAGGAGGGATTTCTTGGTCCCTAGAGGGATTTCTTGGTCCCTAGAGGGATTTCTAGGTCCCTAGAGGGATTTCTAGGTCCCCAGAGGGATTTCTAGGTCCCCAGAGGGCATTCTAGGTCCCTAGAGGGATTTCTATGTCCCTAGAGGGATTTTTATGTCCCTACAGGGATTTCTAGGTCCCTAGAGGGATTTCTAGGTCCCTAGAGGGATTTCTAGGTCCCTAGAGGGATTTCTATGTCCCTAGAGAGATTTCTAGAGCGTGTTACAGGGTTTTGAGAGGGATATCATGGGTTTTTAGAGTGATTTCAAGGGTTTCTAAAGCGTTATCTTGGGTTTTGAGAGGGATATCTGGAGTTTTAGGAGGGATTTCTTGGTCCCCAGAGGGATTTCTAGGTCCCCAGAGGGATTTCTAGGTCCCTAGAGGGATTTCTAGGTCCCTAGAGGGATTTCTTGGTCCCTAGAGGGATTTCTTGGTCCCTAGAGGGATTTCTAGGTCCCTAGAGGGATTTCTAGGTCCGCAGAGGGAGTTGTAGGGATTCTAGAGCGTGTTACAGGGTTTTGAGAGGGATATCTAGGGTTTTTTCAGTGATTTCTAGCTTCCTATAGAGATTTCTAGGTCCCTAGAGGGATTTCTTGGCCCCTAGAGAGATTTCTAGAGCGTGTTACAGGGTTTTGAGAGGGATACCATGGGTTTTTAGAGTGATTTCAAGGGTTTCTAAAGCGTTATCTTGGGTTTTGAGAGGGATATCTGGAGTTTTAGGAGGGATTTCTAGGTCCCTAGAGGGATTTCTAGGTCCCTAGAGGGATTTCTAGGTCCCTAGAGGGATTTCTAGGTCCCTAGAGGGATTTCTTGGTCCCTAGAGGGATTTCTTGGTCCCTAGAGGGATTTCTAGGTCCCTAGAGGGATTTCTAGGTCCCCAGAGGGATTTCTAGGTCCCCAGAGGGATTTCTAGGTCCCTAGAGGGATTTCTAGGTCCCTAGAGGGATTTCTAGGTCCCTAGAAGGATTTCTTGGTCCCTAGAGGGATTTCTTGGTCCCTAGAGGGATTTCTAGGTCCGTAGAGGGAGTTGTAGGGATTCTAGAGCGTGTTACAGGGTTTTGAGAGGGATATCTATGGTTTTTTCAGTGATTTCTAGCTTCCTATAGAGATTTCTAGGTCCCTAGAGGGATTTCTTGGCCCCTAGAGAGATTTCTAGAGCGTGTTACAGGGTTTTGAGAGGGATATCATGGGTTTTTAGAGTGATTTCAAGGGTATCTAAAGCGTTATCTTGGGTTTTGAGAGGGATATCTAGGGTTTTTTCAGTGATTTCTAGCTTTCTATACAGATTTCTAGGTCCCTAGAGGGATTTCTTGGTCCCTAGAGAGATTTCTAGAGCGTGTTACAGGGTTTTGAGAGGGATATCTAGGGTTTTTTCAGTGATTTCTAGCTTCCTATACAGATTTCTAGGTCCCTAGAGGGATTTCTAGGTCCGTAGAGGGATTTCTAGGTCCGTAGAGGGAGTTGTAGGGATTCTAGAGCGTGTTACAGGGTTTTGAGAGGGATATCTAGGGTTTTTTCAGTGATTTCTAGCTTCCTATAGAGATTTCTAGGTCCCTAGAGGGATTTCTTGGCCCCTAGAGAGATTTATAGAGCGTGTTACAGGGTTTTGAGAGGGATATCATGGGTTTTTAGAGTGATTTCAAGGGTATCTAAAGCGTTATCTTGGGTTTTGAGAGGGATATCTAGGGTTTTTTCAGTGATTTCTAGCTTTCTATACAGATTTCTAGGTCCCTAGAGGGATTTCTTGGTCCCTAGAGAGATTTCTAGAGCGTGTTACAGGGTTTTGAGAGGGATATCTAGGGTTTTTCAGTGATTTCTAGCTTCCTATACAGATTTCTAGGTCCCTAGAGGGATTTCTAGGTCCGTAGAGGGATTTCTAGGTCCCTAGAGGGATTTCTAGGTCCCTAGAGGGATTTCTAGGTCCCCAGAGGGATTTCTAGGTCCCCAGAGGGATTTCTAGGTCCCTAGAGGGATTTCTATGTCCCTAGAGGGATTTCTAGGTCCCTAGAGGGCATTCTAGGTCCCTAGAGGGATTTCTATGTCCCTAGAGGGATTGTTATGTCCCTACAGGGATTTCTAGGTCCCTAGAGGGATTTCTAGGTCCCTAGAGGGATTTTTATGTCCCTAGAGAGATTTCTAGAGCGTGTTACAGGGTTTTGAGAGGGATATCATGGGTTTTTAGAGTGATTTCAAGGGTTTCTAAAGCGTTATCTTGGGTTTTGAGAGGGATATCTGGAGTTTTAGGAGGGATTTCTTGGTCCCTAGAGGGATTTCTAGGTCCCTAGAGGGATTTCTAGGTCCCCAGAGGGATTTCTAGGTCCCCAGAGGGATTTCTAGGTCCCTAGAGGGATTTCTAGGTCCCTAGAGGGATTTCTTGGTCCCTAGAGGGATTTCTTGGTCCCTAGAGGGATTTCTTGGTCCCTAGAGGGATTTCTAGGTCCCTAGAGGGATTTCTTGGTCCCTAGAGGGATTTCTTGGTCCCTAGAAAGATTTCTAGGTCCCTAGAGGGATTTCTAGGTCCGTAGAGGGAGTTGTAGGGATTCTAGAGCGTGTTACAGGGTTTTGAGAGGGATATCTAGGGTTTTTTCAGTGATTTCTAGCTTCCTATAGAGATTTCCAGGTCCCTAGAGGGATTTCTTGGCCCCTAGAGAGATTTCTAGAGCGTGTTACAGGGTTTTTAGAGGAATATCATGGGTTTTTAGAGTGATTTCAAGGGTTTCTAAAGCGTTATCTTGGGTTTTGAGAGGGATATCTGGAGTTTTAGGAGGGATTTCTAGGTCCCTAGAGGGATTTCTAGGTCCCTAGAGGGATTTCTAGGTCCCTAGAGGGATTTCTAGGTCCCCAGAGGGATTTCTAGGTCCCTAGAGGGATTTCTAGGTCCCTAGAGGGATTTTTATGTCCCTACAGGGATTTCTAGGTCCCTAGAGGGATTTCTAGGTCCCTAGAGGGATTTCTAGGTCCCTAGAGGGATTTCTATGTCCCTAGAGAGATTTCTAGAGCGTGTTACAGGGTTTTGAGAGGGATATCATGGGTTTTTAGAGTGATTTCAAGGGTTTCTAAAGCGTTATCTTGGGTTTTGAGAGGGATATCTGGAGTTTTAGGAGGGATTTCTTGGTCCCTAGAGGGATTTCTTGGTCCCTAGAGGGATTTCTAGGTCCCTAGAGGGATTTCTAGGTCCTCAGAGGGATTTCTAGGTCCCCAGAGGGATTTCTAGGTCCCTAGAGGGATTTCTAGGTCCCTAGAGGGATTTCTTGGTCCCTAGAGGGATTTCTTGGTCCCTAGAGGGATTTCTAGGTCCCTAGAGGGATTTCTAGGTCCGCAGAGGGAGTTGTAGGGATTCTAGAGCGTGTTACAGGGTTTTGAGAGGGATATCTAGGGTTTTTTCAGTGATTTCTAGCTTCCTATAGAGATTTCTAGGTCCCTAGAGGGATTTCTTGGCCCCTAGAGAGATTTCTAGAGCGTGTTACAGGGTTTTGAGAGGGATACCATGGGTTTTTAGAGTGATTTCAAGGGTTTCTAAAGCGTTATCTTGGGTTTTGAGAGGGATATCTGGAGTTTTAGGAGGGATTTCTAGGTCCCTAGAGGGATTTCTAGGTCCCTAGAGGGATTTCTAGGTCCCTAGAGGGATTTCTTGGTCCCTAGAGGGATTTCTTGGTCCCTAGAGGGATTTCTAGGTCCCTAGAGGGATTTCTAGGTCCCCAGAGGGATTTCTAGGTCCCCAGAGGGATTTCTAGGTCCCTAGAGGGATTTCTAGGTCCCTAGAGGGATTTCTAGGTCCCTAGAGGGATTTCTTGGTCCCTAGAGGGATTTCTTGGTCCCTAGAGGGATTTCTAGGTCCGTAGAGGGAGTTGTAGGGATTCTAGAGCGTGTTACAGGGTTTTGAGAGGGATATCTATGGTTTTTTCAGTGATTTCTAGCTTCCTATAGAGATTTCTAGGTCCCTAGAGGGATTTCTTGGCCCCTAGAGAGATTTCTAGAGCGTGTTACAGGGTTTTGAGAGGGATATCATGGGTTTTTAGAGTGATTTCAAGGGTATCTAAAGCGTTATCTTGTGTTTTGAGAGGGATATCTAGGGTTTTTTCAGTGATTTCTAGCTTTCTATACAGATTTCTAGGTCCCTAGAGGGATTTCTTGGTCCCTAGAGAGATTTCTAGAGCGTGTTACAGGGTTTTGAGAGGGATATCTAGGGTTTTTTCAGTGATTTCTAGCTTCCTATACAGATTTCTAGGTCCCTAGAGGGATTTCTAGGTCCGTAGAGGGATTTCTAGGTCCGTAGAGGGAGTTGTAGGGATTCTAGAGCGTGTTACAGGGTTTTGAGAGGGATATCTAGGGTTTTTTCAGTGATTTCTAGCTTCCTATAGAGATTTCTAGGTCCCTAGAGGGATTTCTTGGCCCCTAGAGAGATTTCTAGAGCGTGTTACAGGGTTTTGAGAGGGATATCATGGGTTTTTAGAGTGATTTCAAGGGTATCTAAAGCGTTATCTTGGGTTTTGAGAGGGATATCTAGGGTTTTTTCAGTGATTTCTAGCTTTCTATACAGATTTCTAGGTCCCTAGAGGGATTTCTTGGTCCCTAGAGAGATTTCTAGAGCGTGTTACAGGGTTTTGAGAGGGATATCTAGGGTTTTTCAGTGATTTCTAGCTTCCTATACAGATTTCTAGGTCCCTAGAGGGATTTCTAGGTCCGTAGAGGGATTTCTAGGTCCCTAGAGGGATTGCTAGGTCCCTAGAGGGATTTCTAGGTCCCCAGAGGGATTTCTAGGTCCCCAGAGGGATTTCTAGGTCCCTAGAGGGATTTCTATGTCCCTAGAGGGATTTCTATGTCCCTAGAGGGATTTCTAGGTCCCTAGAGGGCATTCTAGGTCCCTAGAGGGATTTCTATGTCCCTAGAGGGATTTTTTTGTCCCTACAGGGATTTCTAGGTCCCTAGAGGGATTTCTAGGTCCCTAGAGGGATTTCTATGTCCCTAGAGAGATTTCTAGAGCGTGTTACAGGGTTTTGAGAGGGATATCATGGGTTTTTAGAGTGATTTCAAGGGTTTCTAAAGCGTTATCTTGGGTTTTGAGAGGGATATCTGGAGTTTTAGGAGGGATTTCTTGGTCCCTAGAGGGATTTCTAGGTCCCTAGAGGGATTTCTAGGTCCCCAGAGGGATTTCTAGGTCCCCAGAGGGATTTCTAGGTCCCTAGAGGGATTTCTAGGTCCCTAGAGGGATTTCTTGGTCCCTAGAGGGATTTCTTGGTCCCTAGAGGGATTTCTAGGTCCCTAGAGGGATTTCTAGGTCCGTAGAGGGAGTTGTAGGGATTCTAGAGCGTGTTACAGGGTTTTGAGAGGGATATCTAGGGTTTTTTCAGTGATTTCTAGCTTCCTATAGAGATTTCTAGGTCCCTAGAGGGATTTCTTGGCCCCTAGAGAGATTTCTAGAGCGTGTTACAGGGTTTTGAGAGGGATATCATGGGTTTTTAGAGTGATTTCAAGGGTATCTAAAGCGTTATCTTGGGTTTTGAGAGGGATATCTAGGGTTTTTTCAGTGATTTCTAGCTTTCTATACAGATTTCTAGGTCCCTAGAGGGATTTCTTGGTCCCTAGAGAGATTTCTAGAGCGTGTTACAGGGTTTTGAGATGGATATCTAGTGTTTTTTCAGTGATTTCTAGCTTCCTATACAGATTTCTAGGTCCCTAGAAGGATTTCTAGGTCCGTAGAGGGATTTCTAGGTCCCTAGAGGGATTTCTTGGTCCCTAGAGGGATTTCTTGGTCCCTAGAGGGATTTCTAGGTCCCTAGAGGGATTTCTAGGTCCCTAGAGGGATTTCTATGTCCCTAGAGGGATTTCTATGTCCCTAGAGGGATTTCTAGGTCCCCAGAGGGATTTCTAGGTCCCCAGAGGGATTTCTAGGTCCCTAGAGGGATTTCTATGTCCCTAGAGAGATTTCTAGAGCGTGTTACAGGGTTTTGAGAGGGATATCATGGGTTTTTAGAGTGATTTCAAGGGTTTCTAAAGCGTTATCTTGGGTTTTGAGAGGGATATCTGGAGTTTTAGGAGGGATTTCTTGGTCCCTAGAGGGATTTCTTGGTCCCTAGAGGGATTTCTAGGTCCGCAGAGGGAGTTGTAGGGATTCTAGAGGGATTTCTATGTCCCTAGAGGGATTTCTAGGTCCCTAGAGGGCATTCTAGGTCCCTAGAGGGATTTCTATGTCCCTAGAGGGATTTTTATGTCCCTACAGGGATTTCTAGGTCCCTAGAGGGATTTCTATGTCCCTAGAGAGATTTCTAGAGCGTGTTACAGGGTTTTGAGAGGGATATCATGGGTTTTTAGAGTGATTTCAAGGGTTTCTAAAGCGTTATCTTGGGTTTTGAGAGGGATATCTGGAGTTTTAGGAGGGATTTCTTGGTCCCTAGAGGGATTTCTAGGTCCCTAGAGGGATTTCTAGGTCCCCAGAGGGATTTCTAGGTCCCCAGAGGGATTTCTAGGTCCCTAGAGGGATTTCTAGGTCCCTAGAGGGATTTCTTGGTCCCTAGAGGGATTTCTTGGTCCCTAGAGGGATTTCTTGGTCCCTAGAGGGATTTCTAGGTCCCTAGAGGGATTTCTTGGTCCCTAGAGGGATTTCTTGGTCCCTAGAGGGATTTCTAGGTCCCTAGAGGGATTTCTAGGTCCGTAGAGGGAGTTGTAGGGATTCTAGAGCGTGTTACAGGGTTTTGAGAGGGATATCTAGGGTTTTTTCAGTGATTCCTAGTTTCCTATAGAGATTTCTAGGTCCCTAGAGGGATTTCTTGGCCCCTAGAGAGATTTCTAGAGCGTGTTACAGGGTTTTGAGAGGGATATCATGGGTTTTTAGAGTGATTTCAAGGGTTTCTAAA
Organism: Troilus luridus; assembly: GCA_964056705.1. Classification (NCBI taxonomy): domain Eukaryota; kingdom Metazoa; phylum Arthropoda; class Insecta; order Hemiptera; family Pentatomidae; genus Troilus; species Troilus luridus. The sequence continues at coordinate 195,676,098 of OZ057412.1, read as the reverse complement.
GCGTTATCTTGGGTTTTGAGAGGGATATCTGGAGTTTTAGGAGGGATTTCTAGGTCCCTAGAGGGATTTCTAGGTCCCTAGAGGGATTTCTTGGTCCCTAGAGGGATTTCTAGGTCCCTAGAGGGATTTCTAGGTCCGTAGAGGGATTTCTTGGCCCCTAGAGAGATTTCTAGAGCGTGTTACAGGGTTTTGAGAGGGATATCATGGGTTTTTAGAGTGATTTCAAGGGTATCTAAAGCGTTATCTTGGGTTTTGAGAGGGATATCTAGGGTTTTTTCAGTGATTTCTAGCTTTCTATACAGATTTCTAGGTCCCTAGAGGGATTTCTTGGTCCCTAGAGAGATTTCTAGAGCGTGTTACAGGGTTTTGAGAGGGATATCTAGTGTTTTTTCAGTGATTTCTAGCTTCCTATACAGATTTCTAGGTCCCTAGAGGGATTTCTAGGTCCCTAGAGGGATTTCTTGGTCCCTAGAGGGATTTCTAGGTCCCTAGAGGGATTTCTAGGTCCCTAGAGGGATTTCTATGTCCCTAGAGGGATTTCTATGTCCCTAGAGGGATTTCTAGGTCCCCAGAGGGATTTCTAGGTCCCCAGAGGGATTTCTAGGTCCCTAGAGGGATTTCTATGTCCCTAGAGAGATTTCTAGAGCGTGTTACAGGGTTTTGAGAGGGATATCATGGGTTTTTAGAGTGATTTCAAGGGTTTCTAAAGCGTTATCTTGGGTTTTGAGAGGGATATCTGGAGTTTTAGGAGGGATTTCTTGGTCCCTAGAGGGATATCTTGGTCCCTAGAGGGATTTCTAGGTCCCTAGAGGGATTTCTAGGTCCCCAGAGGGATTTCTAGGTCCCCAGAGGGCATTCTAGGTCCCTAGAGGGATTTCTATGTCCCTAGAGGGATTTTTATGTCCCTACAGGGATTTCTAGGTCCCTAGAGGGATTTCTAGGTCCCTAGAGGGATTTCTAGGTCCCTAGAGGGATTTCTATGTCCCTAGAGAGATTTCTAGAGCGTGTTACAGGGTTTTGAGAGGGATATCATGGGTTTTTAGAGTGATTTCAAGGGTTTCTAAAGCGTTATCTTGGGTTTTGAGAGGGATATCTGGAGTTTTAGGAGGGATTTCTTGGTCCCCAGAGGGATTTCTAGGTCCCCAGAGGGATTTCTAGGTCCCTAGAGGGATTTCTAGGTCCCTAGAGGGATTTCTTGGTCCCTAGAGGGATTTCTTGGTCCCTAGAGGGATTTCTAGGTCCCTAGAGGGATTTCTAGGTCCGCAGAGGGAGTTGTAGGGATTCTAGAGCGTGTTACAGGGTTTTGAGAGGGATATCTAGGGTTTTTTCAGTGATTTCTAGCTTCCTATAGAGATTTCTAGGTCCCTAGAGGGATTTCTTGGCCCCTAGAGAGATTTCTAGAGCGTGTTACAGGGTTTTGAGAGGGATACCATGGGTTTTTAGAGTGATTTCAAGGGTTTCTAAAGCGTTATCTTGGGTTTTGAGAGGGATATCTGGAGTTTTAGGAGGGATTTCTAGGTCCCTAGAGGGATTTCTAGGTCCCCAGAGGGATTTCTAGGTCCCCAGAGGGATTTCTAGGTCCCTAGAGGGATTTCTATGTCCCTAGAGAGATTTCTAGAGCGTGTTACAGGGTTTTGAGAGGGATATCATGGGTTTTTAGAGTGATTTCAAGGGTTTCTAAAGCGTTATCTTGGGTTTTGAGAGGGATATCTGGAGTTTTAGGAGGGATTTCTTGGTCCCTAGAGGGATATCTTGGTCCCTAGAGGGATTTCTAGGTCCCTAGAGGGATTTCTAGGTCCCCAGAGGGATTTCTAGGTCCCCAGAGGGCATTCTAGGTCCCTAGAGGGATTTCTATGTCCCTAGAGGGATTTTTATGTCCCTACAGGGATTTCTAGGTCCCTAGAGGGATTTCTAGGTCCCTAGAGGGATTTCTAGGTCCCTAGAGGGATTTCTATGTCCCTAGAGAGATTTCTAGAGCGTGTTACAGGGTTTTGAGAGGGATATCATGGGTTTTTAGAGTGATTTCAAGGGTTTCTAAAGCGTTATCTTGGGTTTTGAGAGGGATATCTGGAGTTTTAGGAGGGATTTCTTGGTCCCCAGAGGGATTTCTAGGTCCCCAGAGGGATTTCTAGGTCCCTAGAGGGATTTCTAGGTCCCTAGAGGGATTTCTTGGTCCCTAGAGGGATTTCTTGGTCCCTAGAGGGATTTCTAGGTCCCTAGAGGGATTTCTAGGTCCGCAGAGGGAGTTGTAGGGATTCTAGAGCGTGTTACAGGGTTTTGAGAGGGATATCTAGGGTTTTTTCAGTGATTTCTAGCTTCCTATAGAGATTTCTAGGTCCCTAGAGGGATTTCTTGGCCCCTAGAGAGATTTCTAGAGCGTGTTACAGGGTTTTGAGAGGGATACCATGGGTTTTTAGAGTGATTTCAAGGGTTTCTAAAGCGTTATCTTGGGTTTTGAGAGGGATATCTGGAGTTTTAGGAGGGATTTCTAGGTCCCTAGAGGGATTTCTAGGTCCCTAGAGGGATTTCTAGGTCCCTAGAGGGATTTCTAGGTCCCTAGAGGGATTTCTAGGTCCCTAGAGGGATTTCTTGGTCCCTAGAGGGATTTCTTGGTCCCTAGAGGGATTTCTAGGTCCCTAGAGGGATTTCTAGGTCCCCAGAGGGATTTCTAGGTCCCCAGAGGGATTTCTAGGTCCCTAGAGGGATTTCTAGGTCCCTAGAGGGATTTCTAGGTCCCTAGAAGGATTTCTTGGTCCCTAGAGGGATTTCTTGGTCCCTAGAGGGATTTCTAGGTCCGTAGAGGGAGTTGTAGGGATTCTAGAGCGTGTTACAGGGTTTTGAGAGGGATATCTATGGTTTTTTCAGTGATTTCTAGCTTCCTATAGAGATTTCTAGGTCCCTAGAGGGATTTCTTGGCCCCTAGAGAGATTTCTAGAGCGTGTTACAGGGTTTTGAGAGGGATATCATGGGTTTTTAGAGTGATTTCAAGGGTATCTAAAGCGTTATCTTGGGTTTTGAGAGGGATATCTAGGGTTTTTTCAGTGATTTCTAGCTTTCTATACAGATTTCTAGGTCCCTAGAGGGATTTCTTGGTCCCTAGAGAGATTTCTAGAGCGTGTTACAGGGTTTTGAGAGGGATATCTAGGGTTTTTTCAGTGATTTCTAGCTTCCTATACAGATTTCTAGGTCCCTAGAGGGATTTCTAGGTCCGTAGAGGGATTTCTAGGTCCGTAGAGGGAGTTGTAGGGATTCTAGAGCGTGTTACAGGGTTTTGAGAGGGATATCTAGGGTTTTTTCAGTGATTTCTAGCTTCCTATAGAGATTTCTAGGTCCCTAGAGGGATTTCTTGGCCCCTAGAGAGATTTATAGAGCGTGTTACAGGGTTTTGAGAGGGATATCATGGGTTTTTAGAGTGATTTCAAGGGTATCTAAAGCGTTATCTTGGGTTTTGAGAGGGATATCTAGGGTTTTTTCAGTGATTTCTAGCTTTCTATACAGATTTCTAGGTCCCTAGAGGGATTTCTTGGTCCCTAGAGAGATTTCTAGAGCGTGTTACAGGGTTTTGAGAGGGATATCTAGGGTTTTTCAGTGATTTCTAGCTTCCTATACAGATTTCTAGGTCCCTAGAGGGATTTCTAGGTCCGTAGAGGGATTTCTAGGTCCCTAGAGGGATTTCTAGGTCCCTAGAGGGATTTCTAGGTCCCCAGAGGGATTTCTAGGTCCCCAGAGGGATTTCTAGGTCCCTAGAGGGATTTCTATGTCCCTAGAGGGATTTCTAGGTCCCTAGAGGGCATTCTAGGTCCCTAGAGGGATTTCTATGTCCCTAGAGGGATTTTTATGTCCCTACAGGGATTTCTAGGTCCCTAGAGGGATTTCTAGGTCCCTAGAGGGATTTTTATGTCCCTAGAGAGATTTCTAGAGCGTGTTACAGGGTTTTGAGAGGGATATCATGGGTTTTTAGAGTGATTTCAAGGGTTTCTAAAGCGTTATCTTGGGTTTTGAGAGGGATATCTGGAGTTTTAGGAGGGATTTCTTGGTCCCTAGAGGGATTTCTAGGTCCCTAGAGGGATTTCTAGGTCCCCAGAGGGATTTCTAGGTCCCCAGAGGGATTTCTAGGTCCCTAGAGGGATTTCTAGGTCCCTAGAGGGATTTCTTGGTCCCTAGAGGGATTTCTTGGTCCCTAGAGGGATTTCTTGGTCCCTAGAGGGATTTCTAGGTCCCTAGAGGGATTTCTTGGTTCCTAGAGGGATTTCTTGGTCCCTAGAAAGATTTCTAGGTCCCTAGAGGGATTTCTAGGTCCGTAGAGGGAGTTGTAGGGATTCTAGAGCGTGTTACAGGGTTTTGAGAGGGATATCTAGGGTTTTTTCAGTGATTTCTAGCTTCCTATAGAGATTTCTAGGTCCCTAGAGGGATTTCTTGGCCCCTAGAGAGATTTCTAGAGCGTGTTACAGGGTTTTTAGAGGAATATCATGGGTTTTTAGAGTGATTTCAAGGGTTTCTAAAGCGTTATCTTGGGTTTTGAGAGGGATATCTGGAGTTTTAGGAGGGATTTCTAGGTCCCTAGAGGGATTTCTAGGTCCCTAGAGGGATTTCTAGGTCCCTAGAGGGATTTCTAGGTCCCCAGAGGGATTTCTAGGTCCCTAGAGGGATTTCTAGGTCCCTAGAGGGATTTTTATGTCCCTACAGGGATTTCTAGGTCCCTAGAGGGATTTCTAGGTCCCTAGAGGGATTTCTAGGTCCCTAGAGGGATTTCTATGTCCCTAGAGAGATTTCTAGAGCGTGTTACAGGGTTTTGAGAGGGATATCATGGGTTTTTAGAGTGATTTCAAGGGTTTCTAAAGCGTTATCTTGGGTTTTGAGAGGGATATCTGGAGTTTTAGGAGGGATTTCTTGGTCCCTAGAGGGATTTCTTGGTCCCTAGAGGGATTTCTAGGTCCCTAGAGGGATTTCTAGGTCCTCAGAGGGATTTCTAGGTCCCCAGAGGGATTTCTAGGTCCCTAGAGGGATTTCTAGGTCCCTAGAGGGATTTCTTGGTCCCTAGAGGGATTTCTTGGTCCCTAGAGGGATTTCTAGGTCCCTAGAGGGATTTCTAGGTCCGCAGAGGGAGTTGTAGGGATTCTAGAGCGTGTTACAGGGTTTTGAGAGGGATATCTAGGGTTTTTTCAGTGATTTCTAGCTTCCTATAGAGATTTCTAGGTCCCTAGAGGGATTTCTTGGCCCCTAGAGAGATTTCTAGAGCGTGTTACAGGGTTTTGAGAGGGATACCATGGGTTTTTAGAGTGATTTCAAGGGTTTCTAAAGCGTTATCTTGGGTTTTGAGAGGGATATCTGGAGTTTTAGGAGGGATTTCTAGGTCCCTAGAGGGATTTCTAGGTCCCTAGAGGGATTTCTAGGTCCCTAGAGGGATTTCTTGGTCCCTAGAGGGATTTCTTGGTCCCTAGAGGGATTTCTAGGTCCCTAGAGGGATTTCTAGGTCCCCAGAGGGATTTCTAGGTCCCCAGAGGGATTTCTAGGTCCCTAGAGGGATTTCTAGGTCCCTAGAGGGATTTCTAGGTCCCTAGAGGGATTTCTTGGTCCCTAGAGGGATTTCTTGGTCCCTAGAGGGATTTCTAGGTCCGTAGAGGGAGTTGTAGGGATTCTAGAGCGTGTTACAGGGTTTTGAGAGGGATATCTATGGTTTTTTCAGTGATTTCTAGCTTCCTATAGAGATTTCTAGGTCCCTAGAGGGATTTCTTGGCCCCTAGAGAGATTTCTAGAGCGTGTTACAGGGTTTTGAGAGGGATATCATGGGTTTTTAGAGTGATTTCAAGGGTATCTAAAGCGTTATCTTGTGTTTTGAGAGGGATATCTAGGGTTTTTTCAGTGATTTCTAGCTTTCTATACAGATTTCTAGGTCCCTAGAGGGATTTCTTGGTCCCTAGAGAGATTTCTAGAGCGTGTTACAGGGTTTTGAGAGGGATATCTAGGGTTTTTTCAGTGATTTCTAGCTTCCTATACAGATTTCTAGGTCCCTAGAGGGATTTCTAGGTCCGTAGAGGGATTTCTAGGTCCGTAGAGGGAGTTGTAGGGATTCTAGAGCGTGTTACAGGGTTTTGAGAGGGATATCTAGGGTTTTTTCAGTGATTTCTAGCTTCCTATAGAGATTTCTAGGTCCCTAGAGGGATTTCTTGGCCCCTAGAGAGATTTCTAGAGCGTGTTACAGGGTTTTGAGAGGGATATCATGGGTTTTTAGAGTGATTTCAAGGGTATCTAAAGCGTTATCTTGGGTTTTGAGAGGGATATCTAGGGTTTTTTCAGTGATTTCTAGCTTTCTATACAGATTTCTAGGTCCCTAGAGGGATTTCTTGGTCCCTAGAGAGATTTCTAGAGCGTGTTACAGGGTTTTGAGAGGGATATCTAGGGTTTTTCAGTGATTTCTAGCTTCCTATACAGATTTCTAGGTCCCTAGAGGGATTTCTAGGTCCGTAGAGGGATTTCTAGGTCCCTAGAGGGATTGCTAGGTCCCTAGAGGGATTTCTAGGTCCCCAGAGGGATTTCTAGGTCCCCAGAGGGATTTCTAGGTCCCTAGAGGGATTTCTATGTCCCTAGAGGGATTTCTATGTCCCTAGAGGGATTTCTAGGTCCCTAGAGGGCATTCTAGGTCCCTAGAGGAATTTCTATGTCCCTAGAGGGATTTTTATGTCCCTACAGGGATTTCTAGGTCCCTAGAGGGATTTCTAGGTCCCTAGAGGGATTTCTATGTCCCTAGAGAGATTTCTAGAGCGTGTTACAGGGTTTTGAGAGGGATATCATGGGTTTTTAGAGTGATTTCAAGGGTTTCTAAAGCGTTATCTTGGGTTTTGAGAGGGATATCTGGAGTTTTAGGAGGGATTTCTTGGTCCCTAGAGGGATTTCTAGGTCCCTAGAGGGATTTCTAGGTCCCCAGAGGGATTTCTAGGTCCCCAGAGGGATTTCTAGGTCCCTAGAGGGATTTCTAGGTCCCTAGAGGGATTTCTTGGTCCCTAGAGGGATTTCTTGGTCCCTAGAGGGATTTCTTGGTCCCTAGAGGGATTTCTAGGTCCCTAGAGGGATTTCTTGGTCCCTAGAGGGATTTCTTGGTCCCTAGAGGGATTTCTAGGTCCCTAGAGGGATTTCTAGGTCCGTAGAGGGAGTTGTAGGGATTCTAGAGCGTGTTACAGGGTTTTAAGAGGGATATCTAGGGTTTTTTCAGTGATTTCTAGCTTCCTATAGAGATTTCTAGGTCCCTAGAGGGATTTCTTGGCCCCTAGAGAGATTTCTAGAGCGTGTTACAGGGTTTTTAGAGGAATATCATGGGTTTTTAGAGTGATTTCAAGGGTTTCTAAAGCGTTATCTTGGGTTTTGAGAGGGATATCTGGAGTTTTAGGAGGGATTTCTAGGTCCCTAGAGGGATTTCTAGGTCCCTAGAGGGATTTCTAGGTCCCTAGAGGGATTTCTAGGTCCCCAGAGGGATTTCTAGGTCCCTAGAGGGATTTCTAGGTCCCTAGAGGGATTTCTAGGTCCCTAGAGGGATTTCTAGGTCCCTAGAGGGATTTCTAGGTCCCTAGAGGGATTTCTATGTCCCTAGAGGGATTTCTAGGTCCCTAGAGGGATTTCTAGGTCCCTAGAGGGATTTCTAGGTCCCTAGAGGGATTTCTAGGTCCCTAGAGGGATTTCTATGTCCCTAGAGGGATTTTTATGTCCCTACAGGGATTTCTAGGTCCCTTGAGAGATTTCTAGGTCCCTAGAGGGATTTCTAGGTCCCTAGAGGGATTTCTATGTCCCTAGAGAGATTTCTAGAGCGTGTTACAGGGTTTTGAGAGGGATATCATGGGTTTTTAGAGTGATTTCAAGGGTTTCTAAAGCGTTATCTTGGGTTTTGAGAGGGATATCTGGAGTTTTAGGAGGGATTTCTTGGTCCCTAGAGGGATTTCTTGGTCCCTAGAGGGATTTCTTGGTCCCTAGAGGGATTTCTAGGTCCCTAGAGGGATTTCTAGGTCCCCAGAGGGATTTCTAGGTCCCCAGAGGGATTTCTAGGTCCCTAGAGGGATTTCTAGGTCCCTAGAGGGATTTCTAGGTCCCTAGAGGGATTTCTTGGTCCCTAGAGGGATTTCTTGGTCCCTAGAGGGATTTCTAGGTCCGTAGAGGGAGTTGTAGGGATTCTAGAGCGTGTTACAGGGTTTTGAGAGGGATATCTAGGGTTTTTTCAGTGATTTCTAGCTTCCTATAGAGATTTCTAGGTCCCTAGAGGGATTTCTTGGCCCCTAGAGAGATTTCTAGAGCGTGTTACAGGGTTTTGAGAGGGATATCATGGGTTTTTAGAGTGATTTCAAGGGTATCTAAAGCGTTATCTTGGGTTTTGAGAGGGATATCTAGGGTTTTTTCAGTGATTTCTAGCTTTCTATACAGATTTCTAGGTCCCTAGAGGGATTTCTTGGTCCCTAGAGAGATTTCTAGAGCGTGTTACAGGGTTTTGAGAGGGATATCTAGGGTTTTTTCAGTGATTTCTAGCTTCCTATACAGATTTCTAGGTCCCTAGAGGGATTTCTAGGTCCGTAGAGGGATTTCTAGGTCCGTAGAGGGAGTTGTAGGGATTCTAGAGCGTGTTACAGGGTTTTGAGAGGGATATCTAGGGTTTTTTCAGTGATTTCTAGCTTCCTATAGAGATTTCTAGGTCCCTAGAGGGATTTCTTGGCCCCTAGAGAGATTTATAGAGCGTGTTACAGGGTTTTGAGAGGGATATCATGGGTTTTTAGAGTGATTTCAAGGGTATCTAAAGCGTTATCTTGGGTTTTGAGAGGGATATCTAGGGTTTTTTCAGTGATTTCTAGCTTTCTATACAGATTTCTAGGTCCCTAGAGGGATTTCTTGGTCCCTAGAGAGATTTCTAGAGCGTGTTACAGGGTTTTGAGAGAGATATCTAGGGTTTTTTCAGTGATTTCTAGCTTCCTATACAGATTTCTAGGTCCCTAGAGGGATTTCTAGGTCCGTAGAGGGATTTCTAGGTCCGTAGAGGGAGTTGTAGGGATTCTAGAGCGTGTTACAGGGTTTTGAGAGGGATATCTAGGGTTTTTTCAGTGATTTCTAGCTTCCTATAGAGATTTCTAGGTCCCTAGAGAGATTTCTAGAGCGTGTTACAGGGTTTTGAGAGGGATATCTAGGGTTTTTCAGTGATTTCTAGCTTCCTATACAGATTTCTAGGTCCCTAGAGGGATTTCTAGGTCCGTAGAGGGATTTCTAGGTCCCTAGAGGGATTTCTAGGTCCCTAGAGGGATTTCTAGGTCCCCAGAGGGATTTCTAGGTCCCCAGAGGGATTTCTAGGTCCCTAGAGGGATTTCTATGTCCCTAGAGGGATTTCTAGGTCCCTAGAGGGCATTCTAGGTCCCTAGAGGGATTTCTATGTCCCTAGAGGGATTTTTATGTCCCTACAGGGATTTCTAGGTCCCTAGAGGGATTTCTAGGTCCCTAGAGGGATTTCTATGTCCCTAGAGAGATTTCTAGAGCGTGTTACAGGGTTTTGAGAGGGATATCATGGGTTTTTAGAGTGATTTCAAGGGTTTCTAAAGCGTTATCTTGGGTTTTGAGAGGGATATCTGGAGTTTTAGGAGGGATTTCTTGGTCCCTAGAGGGATTTCTAGGTCCCTAGAGGGATTTCTAGGTCCCCAGAGGGATTTCTAGGTCCCCAGAGGGATTTCTAGGTCCCTAGAGGGATTTCTAGGTCCCTAGAGGGATTTCTTGGTCCCTAGAGGGATTTCTTGGTCCCTAGAGGGATTTCTTGGTCCCTAGAGGGATTTCTAGGTCCCTAGAGGGATTTCTTGGTCCCTAGAGGGATTTCTTGGTCCCTAGAGGGATTTCTAGGTCCCTAGAGGGATTTCTAGGTCCGTAGAGGGAGTTGTAGGGATTCTAGAGCGTGTTACAGGGTTTTGAGAGGGATATCTAGGGTTTTTTCAGTGATTTCTAGCTTCCTATAGAGATTTCTAGGTCCCTAGAGGGATTTCTTGGCCCCTAGAGAGATTTCTAGAGCGTGTTACAGGGTTTTTAGAGGAATATCATGGGTTTTTAGAGTGATTTCAAGGGTTTCTAAAGCGTTATCTTGGATTTTGAGAGGGATATCTGGAGTTTTAGGAGGGATTTCTAGGTCCCTAGAGGGATTTCTAGGTCCCTAGAGGGATTTCTAGGTCCCTAGAGGGATTTCTAGGTCCCCAGAGGGATTTCTAGGTCCCTAGAGGGATTTCTAGGTCCCTAGAGGGATTTCTAGGTCCCTAGAGGGATTTCTAGGTCCCTAGAGGGATTTCTAGGTCCCTAGAGGGATTTCTATGTCCCTAGAGGGATTTCTAGGTCCCTAGAGGGATTTCTAGGTCCCTAGAGGGATTTCTAGGTCCCTAGAGGGATTTCTAGGTCCCTAGAGGGATTTCTATGTCCCTAGAGGGATTTTTATGTCCCTACAGGGATTTCTAGGTCCCTTGAGAGATTTCTAGGTCCCTAGAGGGATTTCTAGGTCCCTAGAGGGATTTCTTGGTCCCTAGAGGGATTTCTTGGTCCCTAGAGGGATTTCTAGGTCCCTAGAGGGATTTCTAGGTCCGTAGAGGGAGTTGTAGGGATTCTAGAGCGTGTTACAGGGTTTTGAGAGGGATATCTAGGGTTTTTTCAGTGATTTCTAGCTTCCTATAGAGATTTCTAGGTCCCTAGAGGGATTTCTTGGCCCCTAGAGAGATTTCTAGAGCGTGTTACAGGGTTTTTAGAGGAATATCATGGGTTTTTAGAGTGATTTCAAGGGTTTCTAAAGCGTTATCTTGGATTTTGAGAGGGATATCTGGAGTTTTAGGAGGGATTTCTAGGTCCCTAGAGGGATTTCTAGGTCCCTAGAGGGATTTCTAGGTCCCTAGAGGGATTTCTAGGTCCCCAGAGGGATTTCTAGGTCCCTAGAGGGATTTCTAGGTCCCTAGAGGGATTTCTAGGTCCCTAGAGGGATTTCTAGGTCCCTAGAGGGATTTCTAGGTCCCTAGAGGGATTTCTATGTCCCTAGAGGGATTTCTAGGTCCCTAGAGGGATTTCTAGGTCCCTAGAGGGATTTCTAGGTCCCTAGAGGGATTTCTAGGTCCCTAGAGGGATTTCTATATCCCTAGAGGGATTTTTATGTCCCTACAGGGATTTCTAGGTCCCTTGAGAGATTTCTAGGTCCCTAGAGGGATTTCTAGGTCCCTAGAGGGATTTCTATGTCCCTAGAGAGATTTCTAGAGCGTGTTACAGGGTTTTGAGAGGGATATCATGGGTTTTTAGAGTGATTTCAAGGGTTTCTAAAGCGTTATCTTGGGTTTTGAGAGGGATATCTGGAGTTTTAGGAGGGATTTCTTGGTCCCTAGAGGGATTTCTTGGTCCCTAGAGGGATTTCTTGGTCCCTAGAGGGATTTCTAGGTCCCTAGAGGGATTTCTAGGTCCCCAGAGGGATTTCTAGGTCCCCAGAGGGATTTCTAGGTCCCTAGAGGGATTTCTAGGTCCCTAGAGGGATTTCTAGGTCCCTAGAGGTATTTCTTGGTCCCTAGAGGGATTTCTTGGTCCCTAGAGGGATTTCTAGGTCCGTAGAGGGAGTTGTAGGGATTCTAGAGCGTGTTACAGGGTTTTGAGAGGGATATCTAGGGTTTTTTCAGTGATTTCTAGCTTCCTATAGAGATTTCTAGGTCCCTAGAGGGATTTCTTGGCCCCTAGAGAGATTTCTAGAGCGTGTTACAGGGTTTTGAGAGGGATATCATGGGTTTTTAGAGTGATTTCAAGGGTATCTAAAGCGTTATCTTGGGTTTTGAGAGGGATATCTAGGGTTTTTTCAGTGATTTCTAGCTTTCTATACAGATTTCTAGGTCCCTAGAGGGATTTCTTGGTCCCTAGAGAGATTTCTAGAGCATGTTACAGGGTTTTGAGAGGGATATCTAGGGTTTTTTCAGTGATTTCTAGCTTCCTATACAGATTTCTAGGTCCCTAGAGGGATTTCTAGGTCCGTAGAGGGATTTCTAGGTCCGTAGAGGGAGTTGTAGGGATTCTAGAGCGTGTTACAGGGTTTTGAGAGGGATATCTAGGGTTTTTTCAGTGATTTCTAGGTTCCTATAGAGATTTCTAGGTCCCTAGAGGGATTTCTTGGCCTCTAAAGAGATTTCTAGAGCGTGTTACAGGGTTTTGAGAGGGATATCATGGGTTTTTAGAGTGATTTCAAGGGTATCTAAAGCGTTATCTTGGGTTTTGAGAGGGATATCTAGGGTTTTTTCAGTGATTTCTAGCTTTCTATACAGATTTCTAGGTCCCTAGAGGGATTTCTTGGTCCCTAGAGAGATTTCTAGAGCGTGTTACAGGGTTTTGAGAGGGATATCTAGGGTTTTTTCAGTGATTTCTAGCTTCCTATACAGATTTCTAGGTCCCTAGAGGGATTTCTAGGTCCGTAGAGGGATTTCTAGGTCCCTAGAGGGATTTCTAGGTCCCTAGAGGGATTTCTAGGTCCCTAGAGGGATTTCTATGTCCCTAGAGGGATTTCTAGGTCCCTAGAGGGCATTCTAGGTCCCTAGAGGGATTTCTATGTCCCTAGAGGGATTTTTATGTCCCTACAGGGATTTCTAGGTCCCTAGAGGGATTTCTAGGTCCCTAGAGGGATTTCTATGTCCCTAGAGAGATTTCTAGAGCGTGTTACAGGGTTTTGAGAGGGATATCATGGGTTTTTAGAGTGATTTCAAGGGTTTCTAAAGCGTTATCTTGGGTTTTGAGAGGGATATCTGGAGTTTTAGGAGGGATTTCTTGGTCCCTAGAGGGATTTCTAGGTCCCTAGAGGGATTTCTAGGTCCCCAGAGGGATTTCTAGGTCCCCAGAGGGATTTCTAGGTCCCTAGAGGGATTTCTAGGTCCCTAGAGGGATTTCTTGGTCCCTAGAGGGATTTCTTGGTCCCTAGAGGGATTTCTAGGTCCCTAGAGGGATTTCTTGGTCCCTAGAGGGATTTCTTGGTCCCTAGAGGGATTTCTAGGTCCCTAGAGGGATTTCTAGGTCCGTAGAGGGAGTTGTAGGGATTCTAGAGCGTGTTACAGGGTTTTGAGAGGGATATCTAGGGTTTTTTCAGTGATTTCTAGCTTCCTATAGAGATTTCTAGGTCCCTAGAGGGATTTCTTGGCCCCTAGAGAGATTTCTAGAGCGTGTTACAGGGTTTTGAGAGGGATATCATGGGTTTTTAGAGTGATTTCAAGGGTATCTAAAGCGTTATCTTGGGTTTTGAGAGGGATATCTAGGGTTTTTTCAGTGATTTCTAGCTTTCTATACAGATTTCTAGGTCCCTAGAGGGATTTCTTGGCCCCTAGAGAGATTTCTAGAGCGTGTTACAGGGTTTTGAGAGGGATATCATGGGTTTTTAGAGTGATTTCAAGGGTTTCTAAAGCGTTATCTTGGGTTTTGAGAGGGATATCTGGAGTTTTAGGAGGGATTTCTTGGTCCCTAGAGGGATTTCATGGTCCCTAGAGGGATTTCTATGTCCCTAGAGGGATTTTTATGTCCCTACAGGGATTTCTAGGTCCCTAGAGGGATTTCTAGGTCCCTAGAGGGATTTCTATGTCCCTAGAGAGATTTCTAGAGCGTGTTACAGGGTTTTGAGAGGGATATCATGGGTTTTTAGAGTGATTTCAAGGGTTTCTAAAGCGTTATCTTGGGTTTTGAGAGGGATATCTGGAATTTTAGGAGGGATTTCTTGGTCCCTAGAGGGATTTCTTGGTCCCTAGAGGGATTTCTGGGTCCCTAGAGGGATTTCTAGGTCCCCAGAGGGATTTCTAGGTCCCCAGAGGGATTTCTAGGTCCCTAGAGGGATTTCTAGGTCCCTAGAGGGATTTCTAGGTCCCTAGAGGGATTTCTTGGTCCCTAGAGGGATTTCTTGGTCCCTAGAGGGATTTCTAGGTCCCTAGAGGGATTTCTAGGTCCGTAGAGGGAGTTGTAGGGATTCTAGAGCGTGTTACAGGGTTTTGAGAGTGATATCTAGGGTTTTTTCAGTGATTTCTAGCTTCCTATAGAGATTTCTAGGTCCCTAGAGGGATTTCTTGGCCCCTAGAGAGATTTCTAGAGCGTGTTACAGGGTTTTGAGAGGGATATCATGGGTTTTTAGAGTGATTTCAAGGGTTTCTAAAGCGTTATCTTGGGTTTTGAGAGGGATATCTGGAGTTTTAGGAGGGATTTCTAGGTCCCTAGAGGGATTTCTAGGTCCCTAGAGGGATTTCTAGGTCCCTAGAGGGATTTCTAGAGCGTGTTACAGGGTTTTGAGAGGGATATCATGGGTTTTTAGAGTGATTTCAAGGGTTTCTAAAGCGTTATCTTGGGTTTTGAGAGGGATATCTGGAGTTTTAGGAGGGATTTCTTGGTCCCTAGAGGGATTTCTAGGTCCCTAGAGGGATTTCTAGGTCCCCAGAGGGATTTCTAGGTCCCCAGAGGGATTTCTAGGTCCCTAGAGGGATTTCTAGGTCCCTAGAGGGATTTCTTGGTCCCTAGAGGGATTTCTTGGTCCCTAGAGGGATTTCTAGGTCCCTAGAGGGATTTCTTGGTCCCTAGAGGGATTTCTTGGTCCCTAGAGGGATTTCTAGGTCCCTAGAGGGATTTCTAGGTCCGTAGAGGGAGTTGTAGGGATTCTAGAGCGTGTTACAGGGTTTTGAGAGGGATATCTAGGGTTTTTTCAGTGATTTCTAGCTTCCTATAGAGATTTCTAGGTCCCTAGAGGGATTTCTTGGCCCCTAGAGAGATTTCTAGAGCGTGTTACAGGGTTTTGAGAGGGATATCATGGGTTTTTAGAGTGATTTCAAGGGTATCTAAAGCGTTATCTTGGGTTTTGAGAGGGATATCTAGGGTTTTTTCAGTGATTTCTAGCTTTCTATACAGATTTCTAGGTCCCTAGAGGGATTTCTTGGCCCCTAGAGAGATTTCTAGAGCGTGTTACAGGGTTTTGAGAGGGATATCATGGGTTTTTAGAGTGATTTCAAGGGTTTCTAAAGCGTTATCTTGGGTTTTGAGAGGGATATCTGGAGTTTTAGGAGGGATTTCTAGGTCCCTAGAGGGATTTCTAGGTCCCTAGAGGGATTTCTAGGTCCCTAGAGGGATTTCTTGGTCCCTAGAGGGATTTCTTGGCCCCTAGAGAGATTTCTAGAGCGTGTTACAGGGTTTTGAGAGGGATATCATGGGTTTTTAGAGTGATTTCAAGGGTATCTAAAGCGTTATCTTGGGTTTTGAGAGGGATATCTAGGGTTTTTTCAGTGATTTCTAGCTTTCTATACAGATTTCTAGGTCCCTAGAGGGATTTCTTGGTCCCTAGAGAGATTTCTAGAGCGTGTTACAGGGTTTTGAGAGGGATATCTAGTGTTTTTTCAGTGATTTCTAGCTTCCTATACAGATTTCTAGGTCCCTAGAGGGATTTCTAGGTCCGTAGAGGGATTTCTAGGTCCCTAGAGGGATTTCTTGGTCCCTAGAGGGATTTCTTGGTCCCTAGAGGGATTTCTAGGTCCCTAGAGGGATTTCTAGGTCCCTAGAGGGATTTCTATGTCCCTAGAGGGATTTCTATGTCCCTAGAGGGATTTCTAGGTCCCCAGAGGGATTTCTAGGTCCCCAGAGGGATTTCTAGGTCCCTAGAGGGATTTCTATGTCCCTAGAGAGATTTCTAGAGCGTGTTACAGGGTTTTGAGAGGGATATCATGGGTTTTTAGAGTGATTTCAAGGGTTTCTAAAGCGTTATCTTGGGTTTTGAGAGGGATATCTGGAGTTTTAGGAGGGATTTCTTGGTCCCTAGAGGGATTTCTTGGTCCCTAGAGGGATTTCTATGTCCCTAGAGGGATTTTTATGTCCCTACAGGGATTTCTAGGTCCCTAGAGGGATTTCTAGGTCCCTAGAGGGATTTCTATGTCCCTAGAGAGATTTCTAGAGCGTGTTACAGGGTTTTGAGAGGGATATCATGGGTTTTTAGAGTGATTTCAAGGGATTCTAAAGCGTTATCTTGGGTTTTGTGAGGGATATCTGGAATTTTAGGAGGGATTTCTTGGTCCCTAGAGGGATTTCTTGGTCCCTAGAGGGATTTCTGGGTCCCTAGAGGGATTTCTAGGTCCCCAGAGGGATTTCTAGGTCCCCAGAGGGATTTCTAGGTCCCTAGAGGGATTTCTAGGTCCCTAGAGGGATTTCTAGGTCCCTAGAGGGATTTCTTGGTCCCTAGAGGGATTTCTTGGTCCCTAGAGGGATTTCTAGGTCCCTAGAGGGATTTCTAGGTCCGTAGAGGGAGTTGTAGGGATTCTAGAGCGTGTTACAGGGTTTTGAGAGTGATATCTAGGGTTTTTTCAGTGATTTCTAGCTTCCTATAGAGATTTCTAGGTCCCTAGAGGGATTTCTTGGCCCCTAGAGAGATTTCTAGAGCGTGTTACAGGGTTTTGAGAGGGATATCATGGGTTTTTAGAGTGATTTCAAGGGTTTCTAAAGCGTTATCTTGGGTTTTGAGAGGGATATCTGGAGTTTTAGGAGGGATTTCTAGGTCCCTAGAGGGATTTCTAGGTCCCTAGAGGGATTTCTAGGTCCCTAGAGGGATTTCTAGGTCCCTAGAGGGATTTCTTGGCCCCTAGAGAGATTTCTAGGTCCCTAGAGGGATTTCTAGGTCCCTAGAGGGATTTCTAGGTCCCTAGAGGGATTTCTTGGCCCCTAGAGAGATTTCTAGGTCCCTAGAGGGATTTCTTGGTCCCTAGAGGGATTTCTAGGTCCCTAGAGGGATTTCTAGGTCCCTAGAGTGATTTCTTGGTCCCTAGAGGGATTTCTATGTCCCTAGAGGGATTTCTAGGTCCGTAGAGGGAGTTGTAGGGATTCTAGAGCGTGTTACAGGGTTTTGAGAGGGATATCTAGGGTTTTTTCAGTGATTTCTAGCTTCCTATAGAGATTTCTAGGTCCCTAGAGGGATTTCTTGGCCCCTAGAGAGATTTCTAGAGCGTGTTACAGGGTTTTGAGAGGGATATCATGGGTTTTTAGAGTGATTTCAAGGGTATCTAAAGCGTTATCTTGGGTTTTGAGAGGGATATCTAGGGTTTTTTCAGTGATTTCTAGCTTTCTATACAGATTTCTAGGTCCCTAGAGGGATTTCTTGGTCCCTAGAGAGATTTCTAGAGCGTGTTACAGGGTTTTGAGAGGGATATCTAGGGTTTTTTCAGTGATTTCTAGCTTCCTATACAGAGGGAGCTTTCTATCCCTATATTTCTAGCTTCCTATCCCAGAGGGATTTCTAGGTCCCCAGAGGGATTTCTAGGTCCCTAGAGGGATTTCTAGGTCCCTAGAGGGATTTCTAGGTCCCTAGAGGGATTTCTTGGTCCCTAGAGGGATTTCTTGGTCCCTAGAGGGATTTCTAGGTCCCTAGAGGGATTTCTAGGTCCGTAGAGGGAGTTGTAGGGATTCTAGAGCGTGTTACAGGGTTTTGAGAGTGATATCTAGGGTTTTTTCAGTGATTTCTAGCTTCCTATAGAGATTTCTAGGTCCCTAGAGGGATTTCTTGGCCCCTAGAGAGATTTCTAGAGCGTGTTACAGGGTTTTGAGA
Source organism: Troilus luridus (assembly GCA_964056705.1). Lineage (NCBI taxonomy): Eukaryota > Metazoa > Arthropoda > Insecta > Hemiptera > Pentatomidae > Troilus > Troilus luridus. The sequence continues at coordinate 195,658,544 of OZ057412.1, read as the reverse complement.
GGGATATCATGGGTTTTTAGAGTGATTTCAAGGGTTTCTAAAGCGTTATCATGGGTTTTGAGAGGGATATCTGGAGTTTTAGGAGGGATTTCTAGGTCCCTAGAGGGATTTCTAGGTCCCTAGAGGGATTTCTAGGTCCCTAGAGGGATTTCTAGGTCCCTAGAGGGATTTCTAGGTCCCTAGAGGGATTTCTTGGCCCCTAGAGAGATTTCTAGGTCCCTAGAGGGATTTCTAGGTCCCTAGAGGGATTTCTAGGTCCCTAGAGGGATTTCTTGGCCCCTAGAGAGATTTCTAGGTCCCTAGAGGGATTTCTTGGTCCCTAGAGGGATTTCTAGGTCCCTAGAGGGATTTCTAGGTCCCTAGAGGGATTTCTTGGTCCCTAGAGGGATTTCTATGTCCCTAGAGGGATTTCTAGGTCCGTAGAGGGAGTTGTAGGGATTCTAGAGCGTGTTACAGGGTTTTGAGAGGGATTTCTAGGGTTTTTTCAGTGATTTCTAGCTTCCTATAGAGATTTCTAGGTCCCTAGAGGGATTTCTTGGCCCCTAGAGAGATTTCTAGAGCGTGTTACAGGGTTTTGAGAGGGATATCATGGGTTTTTAGAGTGATTTCAAGGGTATCTAAAGCGTTATCTTGGGTTTTGAGAGGGATATCTAGGGTTTTTTCAGTGATTTCTAGCTTTCTATACAGATTTCTAGGTCCCTAGAGGGATTTCTTGGTCCCTAGAGAGATTTCTAGAGCGTGTTACAGGGTTTTGAGAGGGATATCTAGGGTTTTTTCAGTGATTTCTAGCTTCCTATACAGATTTCTAGGTCCCTAGAGGGATTTCTAGGTCCGTAGAGGGATTTCTAGGTCCCTAGAGGGATTTCTAGGTCCCTAGAGGGATTTCTAGGTCCCCAGAGGGATTTCTAGGTCCCCAGAGGGATTTCTAGGTCCCTAGAGGGATTTCTATGTCCCTAGAGGGATTTCTAGGTCCCTAGAGGGATTTCTAGGTCCCTAGAGGGATTTCTAGGTCCCTAGAGGGATTTCTTGGCCCCTAGAGAGATTTCTAGGTCCCTAGAGGGATTTCTTGGTCCCTAGAGGGATTTCTAGGTCCCTAGAGGGATTTCTAGGTCCCTAGAGGGATTTCTTGGTCCCTAGAGGGATTTCTATGTCCCTAGAGGGATTTCTAGGTCCGTAGAGGGAGTTGTAGGGATTCTAGAGCGTGTTACAGGGTTTTGAGAGGGATTTCTAGGGTTTTTTCAGTGATTTCTAGCTTCCTATAGAGATTTCTAGGTCCCTAGAGGGATTTCTTGGCCCCTAGAGAGATTTCTAGAGCGTGTTACAGGGTTTTGAGAGGGATATCATGGGTTTTTAGAGTGATTTCAAGGGTATCTAAAGCGTTATCTTGGGTTTTGAGAGGGATATCTAGGGTTTTTTCAGTGATTTCTAGCTTCCTATACAGATTTCTAGGTCCCTAGAGGGATTTCTAGGTCCGTAGAGGGATTTCTAGGTCCCTAGAGGGATTTCTAGGTCCCTAGAGGGATTTCTAGGTCCCCAGAGGGATTTCTAGGTCCCCAGAGGGATTTCTAGGTCCCTAGAGGGATTTCTATGTCCCTAGAGGGATTTCTAGGTCCCTAGAGGGCATTCTAGGTCCCTAGAGGGATTTCTATGTCCCTAGAGGGATTTGTATGTCCCTACAGGGATTTCTAGGTCCCTAGAGGGATTTCTAGGTCCCTAGAGGGATTTCTAGGTCCCTAGAGGGATTTCTAGGTCCCTAGAGGGATTTCTAGGTCCCTAGAGGGATTTCTTGGTCCCTAGAGGGATTTCTAGGTCCCTAGAGGGATTTCTTGGTCCCTAGAGGGATTTCTTGGTCCCTAGAGGGATTTCTAGGTCCCTAGAGGGATTTCTAGGTCCGTAGAGGGAGTTGTAGGGATTCTAGAGCGTGTTACAGGGTTTTGAGAGGGATATCTAGGGTTTTTTCAGTGATTTCTAGCTTCCTATAGAGATTTCTAGGTCCCTAGAGGGATTTCTTTGCCCCTAGAGAGATTTCTAGAGCGTGTTACAGGGTTTTGAGAGGGATATCATGGGTTTTTAGAGTGATTTCAAGGGTATCTAAAGCGTTATCTTGGGTTTTGAGAGGGATATCTAGGGTTTTTTCAGTGATTTCTAGCTTTCTATACAGATTTCTAGGTCCCTAGAGGGATTTCTTGGCCCCTAGAGAGATTTCTAGAGCGTGTTACAGGGTTTTGAGAGGGATATCATGGGTTTTTAGAGTGATTTCAAGGGTTTCTAAAGCGTTATCTTGGGTTTTGAGAGGGATATCTGGAGTTTTAGGAGGGATTTCTAGGTCCCTAGAGGGATTTCTAGGTCCCTAGAGGGATTTCTAGGTCCCTAGAGGGATTTCTTGGTCCCTAGAGGGATTTCTAGGTCCCTAGAGGGATTTCTAGGTCCGTAGAGGGATTTCTTGGCCCCTAGAGAGATTTCTAGAGCGTGTTACAGGGTTTTGAGAGGGATATCATGGGTTTTTAGAGTGATTTCAAGGGTATCTAAAGCGTTATCTTGGGTTTTGAGAGGGATATCTAGGGTTTTTTCAGTGATTTCTAGCTTTCTATACAGATTTCTAGGTCCCTAGAGGGATTTCGTGGTCCCTAGAGAGATTTCTAGAGCGTGTTACAGGGTTTTGAGAGGGATATCTAGTGTTTTTTCAGTGATTTCTAGCTTCCTATACAGATTTCTAGGTCCCTAGAGGGATTTCTTGGTCCCTAGAGGGATTTCTAGGTCCCTAGAGGGATTTCTTGGTCCCTAGAGGGATTTCTTGGTCCCTAGAGGGATTTCTAGGTCCCTAGAGGGATTTCTAGGTCCCTAGAGGGATTTCTATGTCCCTAGAGGGATTTCTATGTCCCTAGAGGGATTTCTAGGTCCCCAGAGGGATTTCTAGGTCCCCAGAGGGATTTCTAGGTCCCTAGAGGGATTTCTATGTCCCTAGAGAGATTTCTAGAGCGTGTTACAGGGTTTTGAGAGGGATATCATGGGTTTTTAGAGTGATTTCAAGGGTTTCTAAAGCGTTATCTTGGGTTTTGAGAGGGATATCTGGAGTTTTAGGAGGGATTTCTTGGTCCCTAGAGGGATTTCTTGGTCCCTAGAGGGATTTCTAGGTCCCTAGAGGGATTTCTAGGTCCGTAGAGGGAGTTGTAGGGATTCTAGAGCGTGTTACAGGGTTTTGAGAGGGATATCTAGGGTTTTTTCAGTGATTTCTAGCTTCCTATAGAGATTTCTAGGTCCCTAGAGGGATTTCTTGGCCCCTAGAGAGATTTCTAGAGCGTGTTACAGGGTTTTGAGAGGGATATCATGGGTTTTTAGAGTGATTTCAAGGGTATCTAAAGCGTTATCTTGGGTTTTGAGAGGGATATCTAGGGTTTTTTCAGTGATTTCTAGCTTTCTATACAGATTTCTAGGTCCCTAGAGGGATTTCTTGGCCCCTAGAGAGATTTCTAGAGCGTGTTACAGGGTTTTGAGAGGGATATCATGGGTTTTTAGAGTGATTTCAAGGGTTTCTAAAGCGTTATCTTGGGTTTTGAGAGGGATATCTGGAGTTTTAGGAGGGATTTCTAGGTCCCTAGAGGGATTTCTAGGTCCCTAGAGGGATTTCTAGGTCCCTAGAGGGATTTCTTGGTCCGTAGAGGGATTTCTTGGCCCCTAGAGAGATTTCTAGAGCGTGTTACAGGGTTTTGAGAGGGATATCATGGGTTTTTAGAGTGATTTCAAGGGTATCTAAAGCGTTATCTTGGGTTTTGAGAGGGATAACTAGGGTTTTTTCAGTGATTTCTAGCTTTCTATACAAATTTCTAGGTCCCTAGAGGGATTTCTTGGTCCCTAGAGAGATTTCTAGAGCGTGTTACAGGGTTTTGAGAGGGATATCTAGGATTTTTCAGTGATTTCTAGCTTCCTATACAGATTTCTAGGTCCCTAGAGGGATTTCTAGGTCCGTAGAGGGATTTCTAGGTCCCTAGAGGGATTTCTAGGTCCCTAGAGGGATTTCTATGTCCCTAGAGGGATTTCTAGGTCCCTAGAGGGCATTCTAGGTCCCTAGAGGGATTTCTAGGTCCGTAGAGGGAGTTGTAGGGATTCTAGAGCGTGTTACAGGGTTTTGAGAGGGATATCTAGGGTTTTTTCAGTGATTTCTAGCTTCCTATAGAGATTTCTAGGTCCCTAGAGGGATTTCTTGGCCCCTAGAGAGATTTCTAGAGCGTGTTACAGGGTTTTGAGAGGGATATCATGGGTTTTTAGAGTGATTTCAAGGGTATCTAAAGCGTTATCTTGGGTTTTGAGAGGGATATCTAGGGTTTTTTCAGTGATTTCTAGCTTTCTATACAGATTTCTAGGTCCCTAGAGGGATTTCTTGGTCCCTAGAGAGATTTCTAGAGCGTGTTACAGGGTTTTGAGAGGGATATCTAGGGTTTTTTCAGTGATTTCTAGCTTCCTATACAGATTTCTAGGTCCCTAGAGGGATTTCTAGGTCCGTAGAGGGATTTCTAGGTCCCTAGAGGGATTTCTAGGTCCCTAGAGGGATTTCTAGGTCCCCAGAGGGATTTCTAGGTCCCCAGAGGGATTTCTAGGTCCCTAGAGGGATTTCTATGTCCCTAGAGGGATTTCTAGGTCCCTAGAGGGCATTCTAGGTCCCTAGAGGGATTTCTATGTCCCTAGAGGGATTTTTATGTCCCTACAGGGATTTCTAGGTCCCTAGAGGGATTTCTAGGTCCCTAGAGGGATTTCTAGGTCCCTAGAGGGATTTCTAGGTCCCTAGAGGGATTTCTAGGTCCCTAGAGGGATTTCTTGGTCCGTAGAGGGATTTCTTGGCCCCTAGAGAGATTTCTAGAGCGTGTTACAGGGTTTTGAGAGGGATATCATGGGTTTTTAGAGTGATTTCAAGGGTATCTAAAGCGTTATCTTGGGTTTTGAGAGGGATATCTAGGGTTTTTTCAGTGATTTCTAGCTTTCTATACAAATTTCTAGGTCCCTAGAGGGATTTCTTGGTCCCTAGAGAGATTTCTAGAGCGTGTTACAGGGTTTTGAGAGGGATATCTAGGATTTTTCAGTGATTTCTAGCTTCCTATACAGATTTCTAGGTCCCTAGAGGGATTTCTAGGTCCGTAGAGGGATTTCTAGGTCCCTAGAGGGATTTCTAGGTCCCTAGAGGGATTTCTATGTCCCTAGAGGGATTTCTAGGTCCCTAGAGGGCATTCTAGGTCCCTAGAGGGATTTCTAGGTCCGTAGAGGGAGTTGTAGGGATTCTAGAGCGTGTTACAGGGTTTTGAGAGGGATATCTAGGGTTTTTTCAGTGATTTCTAGCTTCCTATAGAGATTTCTAGGTCCCTAGAGGGATTTCTTGGCCCCTAGAGAGATTTCTAGAGCGTGTTACAGGGTTTTGAGAGGGATATCATGGGTTTTTAGAGTGATTTCAAGGGTATCTAAAGCGTTATCTTGGGTTTTGAGAGGGATATCTAGGGTTTTTTCAGTGATTTCTAGCTTTCTATACAGATTTCTAGGTCCCTAGAGGGATTTCTTGGTCCCTAGAGAGATTTCTAGAGCGTGTTACAGGGTTTTGAGAGGGATATCTAGGGTTTTTTCAGTGATTTCTAGCTTCCTATACAGATTTCTAGGTCCCTAGAGGGATTTCTAGGTCCGTAGAGGGATTTCTAGGTCCCTAGAGGGATTTCTAGGTCCCTAGAGGGATTTCTAGGTCCCCAGAGGGATTTCTAGGTCCCCAGAGGGATTTCTAGGTCCCTAGAGGGATTTCTATGTCCCTAGAGGGATTTCTAGGTCCCTAGAGGGCATTCTAGGTCCCTAGAGGGATTTCTATGTCCCTAGAGGGATTTTTATGTCCCTACAGGGATTTCTAGGTCCCTAGAGGGATTTCTAGGTCCCTAGAGGGATTTCTAGGTCCCTAGAGGGATTTCTTGGTCCCTAGAGGGATTTCTAGGTCCCTAGAGGGATTTCTAGGTCCGTAGAGGGAGTTGTAGGGATTCTAGAGCGTGTTACAGGGTTTTGAGAGGGATATCTAGGGTTTTTTCAGTGATTTCTAGCTTCCTATAGAGATTTCTAGGTCCCTAGAGGGATTTCTTGGCCCCTAGAGAGATTTCTAGAGCGTGTTACAGGGTTTTGAGAGGGATATCATGGGTTTTTAGAGTGATTTCAAGGGTATCTAAAGCGTTATCTTGGGTTTTGAGAGGGATATCTAGGGTTTTTTCAGTGATTTCTAGCTTTCTATACAGATTTCTAGGTCCCTAGAGGGATTTCTTGGCCCCTAGAGAGATTTCTAGAGCGTGTTACAGGGTTTTGAGAGGGATATCATGGGTTTTTAGAGTGATTTCAAGGGTTTCTAAAGCGTTATCTTGGGTTTTGAGAGGGATATCTGGAGTTTTAGGAGGGATTTCTAGGTCCCTAGAGGGATTTCTAGGTCCCTAGAGGGATTTCTAGGTCCGTAGAGGGAGTTGTAGGGATTCTAGAGCGTGTTACAGGGTTTTGAGAGGGATATCTAGGGTTTTTTTCAGTGATTTCTAGCTTCCTATAGAGATTTCTAGGTCCCTAGAGGGATTTCTTGGCCCCTAGAGAGATTTCTAGAGCGTGTTACAGGGTTTTGAGAGGGATATCATGGGTTTTTAGAGTGATTTCAAGGGTATCTAAAGCGTTATCTTGGGTTTTGAGAGGGATATCTAGGGTTTTTTCAGTGATTTCTAGCTTTCTATACAGATTTCTAGGTCCCTAGAGGGATTTCTTGGTCCCTAGAGAGATTTCTAGAGCGTGTTACAGGGTTTTGAGAGGGATATCTAGGGTTTTTCAGTGATTTCTAGCTTCCTATACAGATTTCTAGGTCCCTAGAGGGATTTCTAGGTCCGTAGAGGGATTTCTAGGTCCCTAGAGGGATTTCTAGGTCCCTAGAGGGATTTCTAGGTCCCTAGAGGGATTTCTATGTCCCTAGAGGGATTTCTAGGTCCCTAGAGGGCATTCTAGGTCCCTAGAGGGATTTCTATGTCCCTAGAGGGATTTTTATGTCCCTACAGGGATTTCTAGGTCCCTAGAGGGATTTCTAGGTCCCTAGAGGGATTTCTATGTCCCTAGAGAGATTTCTAGAGCGTGTTACAGGGTTTTGAGAGGGATATCATGGGTTTTTAGAGTGATTTCAAGGGTTTCTAAAGCGTTATCTTGGGTTTTGAGAGGGATATCTGGAGTTTTAGGAGGGATTTCTTGGTCCCTAGAGGGATTTCTAGGTCCCTAGAGGGATTTCTAGGTCCCCAGAGGGATTTCTAGGTCCCCAGAGGGATTTCTAGGTCCCTAGAGGGATTTCTAGGTCCCTAGAGGGATTTCTTGGTCCCTAGAGGGATTTCTTGGTCCCTAGAGGGATTTCTAGGTCCCTAGAGGGATTTCTTGGTCCCTAGAGGGATTTCTTGGTCCCTAGAGGGATTTCTAGGTCCCTAGAGGGATTTCTAGGTCCGTAGAGGGAGTTGTAGGGATTCTAGAGCGTGTTACAGGGTTTTGAGAGGGATATCTAGGGTTTTTTTCAGTGATTTCTAGCTTCCTATAGAGATTTCTAGGTCCCTAGAGGGATTTCTTGGCCCCTAGAGAGATTTCTAGAGCGTGTTACAGGGTTTTGAGAGGGATATCATGGGTTTTTAGAGTGATTTCAAGGGTATCTAAAGCGTTATCTTGGGTTTTGAGAGGGATATCTAGGGTTTTTTCAGTGATTTCTAGCTTTCTATACAGATTTCTAGGTCCCTAGAGGGATTTCTTGGCCCCTAGAGAGATTTCTAGAGCGTGTTACAGGGTTTTGAGAGGGATATCATGGGTTTTTAGAGTGATTTCAAGGGTTTCTAAAGCGTTATCTTGGGTTTTGAGAGGGATATCTGGAGTTTTAGGAGGGATTTCTAGGTCCCTAGAGGGATTTCTAGGTCCCTAGAGGGATTTCTAGGTCCCTAGAGGGATTTCTTGGTCCCTAGAGGGATTTCTAGGTCCCTAGAGGGATTTCTAGGTCCGTAGAGGGATTTCTTGGCCCCTAGAGAGATTTCTAGAGCGTGTTACAGGGTTTTGAGAGGGATATCATGGGTTTTTAGAGTGATTTCAAGGGTATCTAAAGCGTTATCTTGGGTTTTGAGAGGGATATCTAGGGTTTTTTCAGTGATTTCTAGCTTTCTATACAGATTTCTAGGTCCCTAGAGGGATTTCGTGGTCCCTAGAGAGATTTCTAGAGCGTGTTACAGGGTTTTGAGAGGGATATCTAGTGTTTTTTCAGTGATTTCTAGCTTCCTATACAGATTTCTAGGTCCCTAGAGGGATTTCTAGGTCCGTAGAGGGATTTCTAGGTCCCTAGAGGGATTTCTTGGTCCCTAGAGGGATTTCTTGGTCCCTAGAGGGATTTCTAGGTCCCTAGAGGGATTTCTAGGTCCCTAGAGGGATTTCTATGTCCCTAGAGGGATTTCTATGTCCCTAGAGGGATTTCTAGGTCCCCAGAGGGATTTCTAGGGCCCCAGAGGGATTTCTAGGTCCCTAGAGGGATTTCTATGTCCCTAGAGAGATTTCTAGAGCGTGTTACAGGGTTTTGAGAGGGATATCATGGGTTTTTAGAGTGATTTCAAGGGTTTCTAAAGCGTTATCTTGGGTTTTGAGAGGGATATCTGGAGTTTTAGGAGGGATTTCTTGGTCCCTAGAGGGATTTCTTGGTCCCTAGAGGGATTTCTAGGTCCCTAGAGGGATTTCTAGGTCCGTAGAGGGAGTTGTAGGGATTCTAGAGCGTGTTACAGGGTTTTGAGAGGGATATCTAGGGTTTTTTCAGTGATTTCTAGCTTCCTATAGAGATTTCTAGGTCCCTAGAGGGATTTCTTGGCCCCTAGAGAGATTTCTAGAGCGTGTTACAGGGTTTTGAGAGGGATATCATGGGTTTTTAGAGTGATTTCAAGGGTATCTAAAGCGTTATCTTGGGTTTTGAGAGGGATATCTAGGGTTTTTTCAGTGATTTCTAGCTTTCTATACAGATTTCTAGGTCCCTAGAGGGATTTCTTGGCTCCTAGAGAGATTTCTAGAGCGTGTTACAGGGTTTTGAGAGGGATATCATGGGTTTTTAGAGTGATTTCAAGGGTTTCTAAAGCGTTATCTTGGGTTTTGAGAGGGATATCTGGAGTTTTAGGAGGGATTTCTAGGTCCCTAGAGGGATTTCTAGGTCCCTAGAGGGATTTCTAGGTCCCTAGAGGGATTTCTTGGTCCGTAGAGGGATTTCTTGGCCCCTAGAGAGATTTCTAGAGCGTGTTACAGGGTTTTGAGAGGGATATCATGGGTTTTTAGAGTGATTTCAAGGGTATCTAAAGCGTTATCATGGGTTTTGAGAGGGATATCTAGGGTTTTTTCAGTGATTTCTAGCTTTCTATACAGATTTCTAGGTCCCTAGAGGGATTTCTTGGTCCCTAGAGAGATTTCTAGAGCGTGTTACAGGGTTTTGAGAGGGATATCTAGGGTTTTTCAGTGATTTCTAGCTTCCTATACAGATTTCTAGGTCCCTAGAGGGATTTCTAGGTCCGTAGAGGGATTTCTAGGTCCCTAGAGGGATTTCTAGGTCCCTAGAGGGATTTCTATGTCCCTAGAGGGATTTCTAGGTCCCTAGAGGGCATTCTAGGTCCCTAGAGGGATTTCTATGTCCCTAGAGGGATTTTTATGTCCCTACAGGGATTTCTAGGTCCCTAGAGGGATTTCTAGGTCCCTAGAGGGATTTCTATGTCCCTAGAGAGATTTCTAGAGCGTGTTACAGGGTTTTGAGAGGGATATCATGGGTTTTTAGAGTGATTTCAAGGGTTTCTAAAGCGTTATCTTGGGTTTTGAGAGGGATATCTGGAGTTTTAGGAGGGATTTCTTGGTCCCTAGAGGGATTTCTAGGTCCCTAGAGGGATTTCTAGGTCCCCAGAGGGATTTCTAGGTCCCCAGAGGGATTTCTAGGTCCCTAGAGGGATTTCTAGGTCCCTAGAGGGATTTCTTGGTCCCTAGAGGGATTTCTTGGTCCCTAGAGGGATTTCTAGGTCCCTAGAGGGATTTCTTGGTCCCTAGAGGGATTTCTTGGTCCCTAGAGGGATTTCTAGGTCCCTAGAGGGATTTCTAGGTCCGTAGAGGGAGTTGTAGGGATTCTAGAGCGTGTTACAGGGTTTTGAGAGGGATATCTAGGGTTTTTTTCAGTGATTTCTAGCTTCCTATAGAGATTTCTAGGTCCCTAGAGGGATTTCTTGGCCCCTAGAGAGATTTCTAGAGCGTGTTACAGGGTTTTGAGAGGGATATCATGGGTTTTTAGAGTGATTTCAAGGGTATCTAAAGCGTTATCTTGGGTTTTGAGAGGGATATCTAGGGTTTTTTCAGTGATTTCTAGCTTTCTATACAGATTTCTAGGTCCCTAGAGGGATTTCTTGGCCCCTAGAGAGATTTCTAGAGCGTGTTACAGGGTTTTGAGAGGGATATCATGGGTTTTTAGAGTGATTTCAAGGGTTTCTAAAGCGTTATCTTGGGTTTTGAGAGGGATATCTGGAGTTTTAGGAGGGATTTCTAGGTCCCTAGAGGGATTTCTAGGTCCCTAGAGGGATTTCTAGGTCCCTAGAGGGATTTCTTGGTCCCTAGAGGGATTTCTAGGTCCCTAGAGGGATTTCTAGGTCCGTAGAGGGATTTCTTGGCCCCTAGAGAGATTTCTAGAGCGTGTTACAGGGTTTTGAGAGGGATATCATGGGTTTTTAGAGTGATTTCAAGGGTATCTAAAGCGTTATCTTGGGTTTTGAGAGGGATATCTAGGGTTTTTTCAGTGATTTCTAGCTTTCTATACAGATTTCTAGGTCCCTAGAGGGATTTCGTGGTCCCTAGAGAGATTTCTAGAGCGTGTTACAGGGTTTTGAGAGGGATATCTAGTGTTTTTTCAGTGATTTCTAGCTTCCTATACAGATTTCTAGGTCCCTAGAGGGATTTCTAGGTCCGTAGAGGGATTTCTAGGTCCCTAGAGGGATTTCTTGGTCCCTAGAGGGATTTCTTGGTCCCTAGAGGGATTTCTAGGTCCCTAGAGGGATTTCTAGGTCCCTAGAGGGATTTCTATGTCCCTAGAGGGATTTCTATGTCCCTAGAGGGATTTCTAGGTCCCCAGAGGGATTTCTAGGTCCCCAGAGGGATTTCTAGGTCCCTAGAGGGATTTCTATGTCCCTAGAGAGATTTCTAGAGCGTGTTACAGGGTTTTGAGAGGGATATCATGGGTTTTTAGAGTGATTTCAAGGGTTTCTAAAGCGTTATCTTGGGTTTTGAGAGGGATATCTGGAGTTTTAGGAGGGATTTCTTGGTCCCTAGAGGGATTTCTTGGTCCCTAGAGGGATTTCTAGGTCCCTAGAGGGATTTCTAGGTCCGTAGAGGGAGTTGTAGGGATTCTAGAGCGTGTTACAGGGTTTTGAGAGGGATATCTAGGGTTTTTTCAGTGATTTCTAGCTTCCTATAGAGATTTCTAGGTCCCTAGAGGGATTTCTTGGCCCCTAGAGAGATTTCTAGAGCGTGTTACAGGGTTTTGAGAGGGATATCATGGGTTTTTAGAGTGATTTCAAGGGTATCTAAAGCGTTATCTTGGGTTTTGAGAGGGATATCTAGGGTTTTTTCAGTGATTTCTAGCTTTCTATACAGATTTCTAGGTCCCTAGAGGGATTTCTTGGCCCCTAGAGAGATTTCTAGAGCGTGTTACAGGGTTTTGAGAGGGATATCATGGGTTTTTAGAGTGATTTCAAGGGTTTCTAAAGCGTTATCTTGGGTTTTGAGAGGGATATCTGGAGTTTTAGGAGGGATTTCTAGGTCCCTAGAGGGATTTCTAGGTCCCTAGAGGGATTTCTAGGTCCCTAGAGGGATTTCTTGGTCCGTAGAGGGATTTCTTGGCCCCTAGAGAGATTTCTAGAGCGTGTTACAGGGTTTTGAGAGGGATATCATGGGTTTTTAGAGTGATTTCAAGGGTATCTAAAGCGTTATCATGGGTTTTGAGAGGGATATCTAGGGTTTTTTCAGTGATTTCTAGCTTTCTATACAGATTTCTAGGTCCCTAGAGGGATTTCTTGGTCCCTAGAGAGATTTCTAGAGCGTGTTACAGGGTTTTGAGAGGGATATCTAGGGTTTTTCAGTGATTTCTAGCTTCCTATACAGATTTCTAGGTCCCTAGAGGGATTTCTAGGTCCGTAGAGGGATTTCTAGGTCCCTAGAGGGATTTCTAGGTCCCTAGAGGGATTTCTATGTCCCTAGAGGGATTTCTAGGTCCCTAGAGGGCATTCTAGGTCCCTAGAGGGATTTCTATGTCCCTAGAGGGATTTTTATGTCCCTACAGGGATTTCTAGGTCCCTAGAGGGATTTCTAGGTCCCTAGAGGGATTTCTATGTCCCTAGAGAGATTTCTAGAGCGTGTTACAGGGTTTTGAGAGGGATATCATGGGTTTTTAGAGTGATTTCAAGGGTTTCTAAAGCGTTATCTTGGGTTTTGAGAGGGATATCTGGAGTTTTAGGAGGGATTTCTTGGTCCCTAGAGGGATTTCTAGGTCCCTAGAGGGATTTCTAGGTCCCCAGAGGGATTTCTAGGTCCCCAGAGGGATTTCTAGGTCCCTAGAGGGATTTCTAGGTCCCTAGAGGGATTTCTTGGTCCCTAGAGGGATTTCTTGGTCCCTAGAGGGATTTCTAGGTCCCTAGAGGGATTTCTTGGTCCCTAGAGGGATTTCTTGGTCCCTAGAGGGATTTCTAGGTCCCTAGAGGGATTTCTAGGTCCGTAGAGGGAGTTGTAGGGATTCTAGAGCGTGTTACAGGGTTTTGAGAGGGATATCTAGGGTTTTTTTCAGTGATTTCTAGCTTCCTATAGAGATTTCTAGGTCCCTAGAGGGATTTCTTGGCCCCTAGAGAGATTTCTAGAGCGTGTTACAGGGTTTTGAGAGGGATATCATGGGTTTTTAGAGTGATTTAAAGGGTATCTAAAGCGTTATCTTGGGTTTTGAGAGGGATATCTAGGGTTTTTTCAGTGATTTCTAGCTTTCTATACAGATTTCTAGGTCCCTAGAGGGATTTCTTGGCCCCTAGAGAGATTTCTAGAGCGTGTTACAGGGTTTTGAGAGGGATATCATGGGTTTTTAGAGTGATTTCAAGGGTTTCTAAAGCGTTATCTTGGGTTTTGAGAGGGATATCTGGAGTTTTAGGAGGGATTTCTAGGTCCCTAGAAGGAATTTCTAGGTCCCTAGAGGGATTTCTAGGTCCCTAGAGGGATTTCTTGGTCCCTAGAGGGATTTCTAGGTCCCTAGAGGGATTTCTAGGTCCGTAGAGGGATTTCTTGGCCCCTAGAGAGATTTCTAGAGCGTGTTACAGGGTTTTGAGAGGGATATCATGGGTTTTTAGAGTGATTTCAAGGGTATCTAAAGCGTTATCTTGGGTTTTGAGAGGGATATCTAGGGTTTTTTCAGTGATTTCTAGCTTTCTATACAGATTTCTAGGTCCCTAGAGGGATTTCTTGGCCCCTAGAGAGATTTCTAGAGCGTGTTACAGGGTTTTGAGAGGGATATCATGGGTTTTTAGAGTGATTTCAAGGGTTTCTAAAGCGTTATCTTGGGTTTTGAGAGGGATATCTGGAGTTTTAGGAGGGATTTCTAGGTCCCTAGAGGGATTTCTAGGTCCCTAGAGGGATTTCTAGGTCCCTAGAGGGATTTCTTGGTCCCTAGAGGGATTTCTAGGTCCCTAGAGGGATTTCTAGGTCCGTAGAGGGATTTCTTGGCCCCTAGAGAGATTTCTAGAGCGTGTTACAGGGTTTTGAGAGGGATATCATGGGTTTTTAGAGTGATTTCAAGGGTATCTAAAGCGTTATCTTGGGTTTTGAGAGGGATATCTAGGGTTTTTTCAGTGATTTCTAGCTTTCTATACAGATTTCTAGGTCCCTAGAGGGATTTCGTGGTCCCTAGAGAGATTTCTAGAGCGTGTTACAGGGTTTTGAGAGGGATATCTAGTGTTTTTTCAGTGATTTCTAGCTTCCTATACAGATTTCTAGGTCCCTAGAGGGATTTCTAGGTCCGTAGAGGGATTTCTAGGTCCCTAGAGGGATTTCTTGGTCCCTAGAGGGATTTCTTGGTCCCTAGAGGGATTTCTAGGTCCCTAGAGGGATTTCTAGGTCCCTAGAGGGATTTCTATGTCCCTAGAGGGATTTCTATGTCCCTAGAGGGATTTCTAGGTCCCCAGAGGGATTTCTAGGTCCCCAGAGGGATTTCTAGGTCCCTAGAGGGATTTCTATGTCCCTAGAGAGATTTCTAGAGCGTGTTACAGGGTTTTGAGAGGGATATCATGGGTTTTTAGAGTGATTTCAAGGGTTTCTAAAGCGTTATCTTGGGTTTTGAGAGGGATATCTGGAGTTTTAGGAGGGATTTCTTGGTCCCTAGAGGGATTTCTTGGTCCCTAGAGGGATTTCTAGGTCCCTAGAGGGATTTCTAGGTCCGTAGAGGGAGTTGTAGGGATTCTAGAGCGTGTTACAGGGTTTTGAGAGGGATATCTAGGGTTTTTTCAGTGATTTCTAGCTTCCTATAGAGATTTCTAGGTCCCTAGAGGGATTTCTTGGCCCCTAGAGAGATTTCTAGAGTGTGTTACAGGGTTTTGAGAGGGATATCATGGGTTTTTAGAGTGATTTCAAGGGTATCTAAAGCGTTATCTTGGGTTTTGAGAGGGATATCTAGGGTTTTTTCAGTGATTTCTAGCTTTCTATACAGATTTCTAGGTCCCTAGAGGGATTTCTTGGCCCCTAGAGAGATTTCTAGAGCGTGTTACAGGGTTTTGAGAGGGATATCATGGGTTTTTAGAGTGATTTCAAGGGTTTCTAAAGCGTTATCTTGGGTTTTGAGAGGGATATCTGGAGTTTTAGGAGGGATTTCTAGGTCCCTAGAGGGATTTCTAGGTCCCTAGAGGGATTTCTAGGTCCCTAGAGGGATTTCTTGGTCCGTAGAGGGATTTCTTGGCCCCTAGAGAGATTTCTAGAGCGTGTTACAGGGTTTTGAGAGGGATATCATGGGTTTTTAGAGTGATTTCAAGGGTATCTAAAGCGTTATCATGGGTTTTGAGAGGGATATCTAGGGTTTTTTCAGTGATTTCTAGCTTTCTATACAGATTTCTAGGTCCCTAGAGGGATTTCTTGGTCCCTAGAGAGATTTCTAGAGCGTGTTACAGGGTTTTGAGAGGGATATCTAGGGTTTTTCAGTGATTTCTAGCTTCCTATACAGATTTCTAGGTCCCTAGAGGGATTTCTAGGTCCGTAGAGGGATTTCTAGGTCCCTAGAGGGATTTCTAGGTCCCTAGAGGGATTTCTATGTCCCTAGAGGGATTTCTAGGTCCCTAGAGGGCATTCTAGGTCCCTAGAGGGATTTCTATGTCCCTAGAGGGATTTTTATGTCCCTACAGGGATTTCTAGGTCCCTAGAGGGATTTCTAGGTCCCTAGAGGGATTTCTATGTCCCTAGAGAGATTTCTAGAGCGTGTTACAGGGTTTTGAGAGGGATATCATGGGTTTTTAGAGTGATTTCAAGGGTTTCTAAAGCGTTATCTTGGGTTTTGAGAGGGATATCTGGAGTTTTAGGAGGGATTTCTTGGTCCCTAGAGGGATTTCTAGGTCCCTAGAGGGATTTCTAGGTCCCCAGAGGGATTTCTAGGTCCCCAGAGGGATTTCTAGGTCCCTAGAGGGATTTCTAGGTCCCTAGAGGGATTTCTTGGTCCCTAGAGGGATTTCTTGGTCCCTAGAGGGATTTCTAGGTCCCTAGAGGGATTTCTTGGTCCCTAGAGGGATTTCTTGGTCCCTAGAGGGATTTCTAGGTCCCTAGAGGGATTTCTAGGTCCGTAGAGGGAGTTGTAGGGATTCTAGAGCGTGTTACAGGGTTTTGAGAGGGATATCTAGGGTTTTTTTCAGTGATTTCTAGCTTCCTATAGAGATTTCTAGGTCCCTAGAGGGATTTCTTGGCCCCTAGAGAGATTTCTAGAGCGTGTTACAGGGTTTTGAGAGGGATATCATGGGTTTTTAGAGTGATTTAAAGGGTATCTAAAGCGTTATCTTGGGTTTTGAGAGGGATATCTAGGGTTTTTTCAGTGATTTCTAGCTTTCTATACAGATTTCTAGGTCCCTAGAGGGATTTCTTGGCCCCTAGAGAGATTTCTAGAGCGTGTTACAGGGTTTTGAGAGGGATATCATGGGTTTTTAGAGTGATTTCAAGGGTTTCTAAAGCGTTATCTTGGGTTTTGAGAGGGATATCTGGAGTTTTAGGAGGGATTTCTAGGTCCCTAGAGGGATTTCTAGGTCCCTAGAGGGATTTCTAGGTCCCTAGAGGGATTTCTTGGTCCCTAGAGGGATTTCTAGGTCCCTAGAGGGATTTCTAGGTCCGTAGAGGGATTTCTTGGCCCCTAGAGAGATTTCTAGAGCGTGTTACAGGGTTTTGAGAGGGATATCATGGGTTTTTAGAGTGATTTCAAGGGTATCTAAAGCGTTATCTTGGGTTTTGAGAGGGATATCTAGGGTTTTTTCAGTGATTTCTAGCTTTCTATACAGATTTCTAGGTCCCTAGAGGGATTTCGTGGTCCCTAGAGAGATTTCTAGGTCCCCAGAGGGATTTCTAGGTCCCCAGAGGGATTTCTAGGTCCCTAGAGGGATTTCTATGTCCCTAGAGAGATTTCTAGAGCGTGTTACAGGGTTTTGAGAGGGATATCATGGGTTTTTAGAGTGATTTCAAGGGTATCTAAAGCGTTATCTTGGGTTTTGAGAGGGATATCTAGGGTTTTTCCAGTGATTTCTAGCTTTCTATACAGATTTCTAGGTCCCTAGAGGGATTTCTTGGCCCCTAGAGAGATTTCTAGAGCGTGTTACAGGGTTTTGAGAGGGATATCATGGGTTTTTAGAGTGATTTCAAGGGTTTCTAAAGCGTTATCTTGGGTTTTGAGAGGGATATCTGGAGTTTTAGGAGGGATTTCTAGGTCCCTAGAGGGATTTCTAGGTCCCTAGAGGGATTTCTTGGTCCGTAGAGGGATTTCTTGGCCCCTAGAGAGATTTCTAGAGCGTGTTACAGGGTTTTGAGAGGGATATCATGGGTTTTTAGAGTGATTTCAAGGGTATCTAAAGCGTTATCATGGGTTTTGAGAGGGATATCTAGGGTTTTTTCAGTGATTTCTAGCTTTCTATACAGATTTCTAGGTCCCTAGAGGGATTTCTTGGTCCCTAGAGAGATTTCTAGAGCGTGTTACAGGGTTTTGAGAGGGATATCTAGGGTTTTTCAGTGATTTCTAGCTTCCTATACAGATTTCTAGGTCCCTAGAGGGATTTCTAGGTCCGTAGAGGGATTTCTAGGTCCCTAGAGGGATTTCTAGGTCCCTAGAGGGATTTCTATGTCCCTAGAGGGATTTCTAGGTCCCTAGAGGGCATTCTAGGTCCCTAGAGGGATTTCTATGTCCCTAGAGGGATTTTTATGTCCCTACAGGGATTTCTAGGTCCCTAGAGGGATTTCTAGGTCCCTAGAGGGATTTCTATGTCCCTAGAGAGATTTCTAGAGCGTGTTACAGGGTTTTGAGAGGGATATCATGGGTTTTTAGAGTGATTTCAAGGGTTTCTAAAGCGTTATCTTGGGTTTTGAGAGGGATATCTGGAGTTTTAGGAGGGATTTCTTGGTCCCTAGAGGGATTTCTAGGTCCCTAGAGGGATTTCTAGGTCCCCAGAGGGATTTCTAGGTCCCCAGAGGGATTTCTAGGTCCCTAGAGGGATTTCTAGGTCCCTAGAGGGATTTCTTGGTCCCTAGAGGGATTTCTTGGTCCCTAGAGGGATTTCTAGGTCCCTAGAGGGATGTCTTGGTCCCTAGAGGGATTTCTTGGTCCCTAGAGGGATTTCTAGGTCCCTAGAGGGATTTCTAGGTCCGTAGAGGGAGTTGTAGGGATTCTAGAGCGTGTTACAGGGTTTTGAGAGGGATATCTAGGGTTTTTTTCAGTGATTTCTAGCTTCCTATAGAGATTTCTAGGTCCCTAGAGGGATTTCTTGGCCCCTAGAGAGATTTCTAGAGCGTGTTACAGGGTTTTGAGAGGGATATCATGGGTTTTTAGAGTGATTTAAAGGGTATCTAAAGCGTTATCTTGGGTTTTGAGAGGGATATCTAGGGTTTTTTCAGTGATTTCTAGCTTTCTATACAGATTTCTAGGTCCCTAGAGGGATTTCTTGGCCCCTAGAGAGATTTCTAGAGCGTGTTACAGGGTTTTGAGAGGGATATCATGGGTTTTTAGAGTGATTTCAAGGGTTTCTAAAGCGTTATCTTGGGTTTTGAGAGGGATATCTGGAGTTTTAGGAGGGATTTCTAGGTCCCTAGAGGGATTTCTAGGTCCCTAGAGGGATTTCTAGGTCCCTAGAGGGATTTCTTGGTCCCTAGAGGGATTTCTAGGTCCCTAGAGGGATTTCTAGGTCCGTAGAGGGATTTCTTGGCCCCTAGAGAGATTTCTAGAGCGTGTTACAGGGTTTTGAGAGGGATATCATGGGTTTTTAGAGTGATTTCAAGGGTATCTAAAGCGTTATCTTGGGTTTTGAGAGGGATATCTAGGGTTTTTTCAGTGATTTCTAGCTTTCTATACAGATTTCTAGGTCCCTAGAGGGATTTCGTGGTCCCTAGAGAGATTTCTAGAGCGTGTTACAGGGTTTTGAGAGGGATATCTAGTGTTTTTTCAGTGATTTCTAGCTTCCTATACAGATTTCTAGGTCCCTAGAGGGATTTCTAGGTCCGTAGAGGGATTTCTAGGTCCCTAGAGGGATTTCTTGGTCCCTAGAGGGATTTCTTGGTCCCTAGAGGGATTTCTAGGTCCCTAGAGGGATTTCTAGGTCCCTAGAGGGATTTCTATGTCCCTAGAGGGATTTCTATGTCCCTAGAGGGATTTCTAGGTCCCCAGAGGGATTTCTAGGTCCCCAGAGGGATTTCTAGGTCCCTAGAGGGATTTCTATGTCCCTAGAGAGATTTCTAGAGCGTGTTACAGGGTTTTGAGAGGGATATCATGGGTTTTTAGAGTGATTTCAAGGGTTTCTAAAGCGTTATCTTGGGTTTTGAGAGGGATATCTGGAGTTTTAGGAGGGATTTCTTGGTCCCTAGAGGGATTTCTTGGTCCCTAGAGGGATTTCTATGTCCCTAGAGGGATTTTTATGTCCCTACAGGGATTTCTAGGTCCCTAGAGGGATTTCTAGGTCCCTAGAGGGATTTCTATGTCCCTAGAGAGATTTCTAGAGCGTGTTACAGGGTTTTGAGAGGGATATCATGGGTTTTTAGAGTGATTTCAAGGGTTTCTAAAGCGTTATCTTGGGTTTTGAGAGGGATATCTGGAATTTTAGGAGGGATTTCTTGGTCCCTAGAGGGATTTCTTGGTCCCTAGAGGGATTTCTGGGTCCCTAGAGGGATTTCTAGGTCCCTAGAGGGATTTCTTGGTCCCTAGAGGGATTTCTTGGTCCCTAGAGGGATTTCTAGGTCCCTAGAGGGATTTCTAGGTCCGTAGAGGGAGTTGTAGGGATTCTAGAGCGTGTTACAGGGTTTTGAGAGGGATATCTAGGGTTTTTTTCAGTGATTTCTAGCTTCCTATAGAGATTTCTAGGTCCCTAGAGGGATTTCTTGGCCCCTAGAGAGATTTCTAGAGCGTGTTACAGGGTTTTGAGAGGGATATCATGGGTTTTTAGAGTGATTTAAAGGGTATCTAAAGCGTTATCTTGGGTTTTGAGAGGGATATCTAGGGTTTTTTCAGTGATTTCTAGCTTTCTATACAGATTTCTAGGTCCCTAGAGGGATTTCTTGGCCCCTAGAGAGATTTCTAGAGCGTGTTACAGGGTTTTGAGAGGGATATCATGGGTTTTTAGAGTGATTTCAAGGGTTTCTAAAGCGTTATCTTGGGTTTTGAGAGGGATATCTGGAGTTTTAGGAGGGATTTCTAGGTCCCTAGAGGGATTTCTAGGTCCCTAGAGGGATTTCTAGGTCCCTAGAGGGATTTCTTGGTCCCTAGAGGGATTTCTAGGTCCCTAGAGGGATTTCTAGGTCCGTAGAGGGATTTCTTGGCCCCTAGAGAGATTTCTAGAGCGTGTTACAGGGTTTTGAGAGGGATATCATGGGTTTTTAGAGTGATTTCAAGGGTATCTAAAGCGTTATCTTGGGTTTTGAGAGGGATATCTAGGGTTTTTTCAGTGATTTCTAGCTTTCTATACAGATTTCTAGGTCCCTAGAGGGATTTCGTGGTCCCTAGAGAGATTTCTAGAGCGTGTTACAGGGTTTTGAGAGGGATATCTAGTGTTTTTTCAGTGATTTCTAGCTTCCTATACAGATTTCTAGGTCCCTAGAGGGATTTCTAGGTCCGTAGAGGGATTTCTAGGTCCCTAGAGGGATTTCTTGGTCCCTAGAGGGATTTCTTGGTCCCTAGAGGGATTTCTAGGTCCCTAGAGGGATTTCTAGGTCCCTAGAGGGATTTCTATGTCCCTAGAGGGATTTCTATGTCCCTAGAGGGATTTCTAGGTCCCCAGAGGGATTTCTAGGTCCCCAGAGGGATTTCTAGGTCCCTAGAGGGATTTCTATGTCCCTAGAGAGATTTCTAGAGCGTGTTACAGGGTTTTGAGAGGGATATCATGGGTTTTTAGAGTGATTTCAAGGGTTTCTAAAGCGTTATCTTGGGTTTTGAGAGGGATATCTGGAGTTTTAGGAGGGATTTCTTGGTCCCTAGAGGGATTTCTTGGTCCCTAGAGGGATTTCTATGTCCCTAGAGGGATTTTTATGTCCCTACAGGGATTTCTAGGTCCCTAGAGGGATTTCTAGGTCCCTAGAGGGATTTCTATGTCCCTAGAGAGATTTCTAGAGCGTGTTACAGGGTTTTGAGAGGGATATCATGGGTTTTTAGAGTGATTTCAAGGGTTTCTAAAGCGTTATCTTGGGTTTTGAGAGGGATATCTGGAATTTTAGGAGGGATTTCTTGGTCCCTAGAGGGATTTCTTGGTCCCTAGAGGGATTTCTGGGTCCCTAGAGGGATTTCTAGGTCCCCAGAGGGATTTCTAGGTCCCCAGAGGGATTTCTAGGTCCCTAGAGGGATTTCTAGGTCCCTAGAGGGATTTCTAGGTCCCTAGAGGGATTTCTTGGTCCCTAGAGGGATTTCTTGGTCCCTAGAGGGATTTCTAGGTCCCTAGAGGGATTTCTAGGTCCGTAGAGGGAGTTGTAGGGATTCTAGAGCGTGTTACAGGGTTTTGAGAGTGATATCTAGGGTTTTTTCAGTGATTTCTAGCTTCCTATAGAGATTTCTAGGTCCCTAGAGGGATTTCTTGGCCCCTAGAGAGATTTCTAGAGCGTGTTACAGGGTTTTGAGAGGGATATCATGGGTTTTTAGAGTGATTTCAAGGGTTTCTAAAGCGTTATCTTGGGTTTTGAGAGGGATATCTGGAGTTTTAGGAGGGATTTCTAGGTCCCTAGAGGGACTTCTAGGTCCCTAGAGGGATTTCTAGGTCCCTAGAGGGATTTCTAGGTCCCTAGAGGGATTTCTAGGTCCCTAGAGGGATTTCTTGGCCCCTAGAGAGATTTCTAGGTCCCTAGAGGGATTTCTAGGTCCCTAGAGAGATTTCTAGGTCCCTAGAGGGATTTCTTGGCCCCTAGAGAGATTTCTAGGTCCCTAGAGGGATTTCTTGGTCCCTAGAGGGATTTCTAGGTCCCTAGAGGGATTTCTAGGTCCCTAGAGGGATTTCTTGGTCCCTAGAGGGATTTCTATGTCCCTAGAGGGATTTCTAGGTCCGTAGAGGGAGTTGTAGGGATTCTAGAGCGTGTTACAGGGTTTTGAGAGGGATATCTAGGGTTTTTTCAGTGATTTCTAGCTTCCTATAGAGATTTCTAGGTCCCTAGAGGGATTTCTTGGCCCCTAGAGAGATTTCTAGAGCGTGTTACAGGGTTTTGAGAGGGATATCATGGGTTTTTAGAGTGATTTCAAGGGTATCTAAAGCGTTATCTTGGGTTTTGAGAGGGATATCTAGGGTTTTTTCAGTGATTTCTAGCTTCCTATACAGATTTCTAGGTCCCTAGAGGGATTTCTAGGTCCGTAGAGGGATTTCTAGGTCCCTAGAGGGATTTCTAGGTCCCTAGAGGGATTTCTAGGTCCCCAGAGGGATTTCTAGGTCCCCAGAGGGATTTCTAGGTCCCTAGAGGGATTTCTATGTCCCTAGAGGGATTTCTAGGTCCCTAGAGGGCATTCTAGGTCCCTAGAGGGATTTCTATGTCCCTAGAGGGATTTTTATGTCCCTACAGGGATTTCTAGGTCCCTAGAGGGATTTCTAGGTCCCTAGAGGGATTTCTAGGTCCCTAGAGGGATTTCTAGGTCCCTAGAGGGATTTCTAGGTCCCTAGAGGGATTTCTTGGTCCCTAGAGGGATTTCTAGGTCCCTAGAGGGATTTCTTGGTCCCTAGAGGGATTTCTTGGTCCCTAGAGGGATTTCTAGGTCCCTAGAGGGATTTCTAGGTCCCTAGAGGGATTTCTAGGTCCGTAGAGGGAGTTGTAGGGATTCTAGAGCGTGTTACAGGGTTTTGAGAGGGATATCTAGGGTTTTTTCAGTGATTTCTAGCTTCCTATAGAGATTTCTAGGTCCCTAGAGGGATTTCTTGGCCCCTAGAGAGATTTCTAGAGCGTGTTACAGGGTTTTGAGAGGGATATCATGGGTTTTTAGAGTGATTTCAAGGGTATCTAAAGCGTTATCTTGGGTTTTGAGAGGGATATCTAGGGTTTTTTCAGTGATTTCTAGCTTTCTATACAGATTTCTAGGTCCCTAGAGGGATTTCTTGGTCCCTAGAGAGATTTCTAGAGCGTGTTACAGGGTTTTGAGAGGGATATCTAGTGTTTTTTCAGTGATTTCTAGCTTCCTATACAGATTTCTAGGTCCCTAGAGGGATTTCTAGGTCCGTAGAGGGATTTCTAGGTCCCTAGAGGGATTTCTTGGTCCCTAGAGGGATTTCTTGGTCCCTAGAGGGATTTCTAGGTCCCTAGAGGGATTTCTAGGTCCCTAGAGGGATTTCTATGTCCCTAGAGGGATTTCTATGTCCCTAGAGGGATTTCTAGGTCCCCAGAGGGATTTCTAGGTCCCCAGAGGGATTTCTAGGTCCCTAGAGGGATTTCTATGTCCCTAGAGAGATTTCTAGAGCGTGTTACAGGGTTTTGAGAGGGATATCATGGGTTTTTAGAGTGATTTCAAGGGTTTCTAAAGCGTTATCTTGGGTTTTGAGAGGGATATCTGGAGTTTTAGGAGGGATTTCTTGGTCCCTAGAGGGATTTCTAGGTCCGTAGAGGGATTTCTAGGTCCCTAGAGGGATTTCTTGGTCCCTAGAGGGATTTCTTGGTCCCTAGAGGGATTTCTAGGTCCCTAGAGGGATTTCTAGGTCCCTAGAGGGATTTCTATGTCCCTAGAGGGATTTCTATGTCCCTAGAGGGATTTCTAGGTCCCCAGAGGGATTTCTAGGTCCCTAGAGGGATTTCTAGGTCCGTAGAGGGAGTTGTAGGGATTCTAGAGCGTGTTACAGGGTTTTGAGAGGGATATCTAGGGTTTTTTCAGTGATTTCTAGCTTCCTATAGAGATTTCTAGGTCCCTAGAGGGATTTCTTGGCCCCTAGAGAGATTTCTAGAGCGTGTTACAGGGTTTTGAGAGGGATATCATGGGTTTTTAGAGTGATTTCAAGGGTATCTAAAGCGTTATCTTGGGTTTTGAGAGGGATATCTAGGGTTTTTTCAGTGATTTCTAGCTTTCTATACAGATTTCTAGGTCCCTAGAGGGATTTCTTGGCCCCTAGAGAGATTTCTAGAGCGTGTTACAGGGTTTTGAGAGGGATATCATGGGTTTTTAGAGTGATTTCAAGGGTTTCTAAAGCGTTATCTTGGGTTTTGAGAGGGATATCTGGAGTTTTAGGAGGGATTTCTAGGTCCCTAGAGGGATTTCTAGGTCCCTAGAGGGATTTCTAGGTCCCTAGAGGGATTTCTTGGTCCGTAGAGGGATTTCTTGGCCCCTAGAGAGATTTCTAGAGCGTGTTACAGGGTTTTGAGAGGGATATCATGGGTTTTTAGAGTGATTTCAAGGGTATCTAAAGCGTTATCTTGGGTTTTGAGAGGGATATCTAGGGTTTTTTCAGTGATTTCTAGCTTTCTATACAGATTTCTAGGTCCCTAGAGGGATTTCATGGTCCCTAGAGAGATTTCTAGAGCGTGTTACAGGGTTTTGAGAGGGATATCTAGTGTTTTTTCAGTGATTTCTAGCTTCCTATACAGATTTCTAGGTCCCTAGAGGGATTTCTAGGTCCGTAGAGGGATTTCTAGGTCCCTAGAGGGATTTCTTGGTCCCTAGAGGGATTTCTTGCTCCCTAGAGGGATTTCTAGGTCCCTAGAGGGATTTCTAGGTCCCTAGAGGGATTTCTATGTCCCTAGAGGGATTTCTATGTCCCTAGAGGGATTTCTAGGTCCCCAGAAGGAATTTCTAGGTCCCCAGAGGGATTTCTATGTCCCTAGAGGGATTTCTATGTCCCTAGAGGGATTTCTAGGTCCCCAGAGGGATTTCTAGGTCCCTAGAGGGATTTCTAGGTCCGTAGAGGGAGTTGTAGGGATTCTAGAGCGTGTTACAGGGTTTTGAGAGGGATATCTAGGGTTTTTTCAGTGATTTCTAGCTTCCTATAGAGATTTCTAGGTCCCTAGAGGGATTTCTTGGCCCCTAGAGAGATTTCTAGAGCGTGTTACAGGGTTTTGAGAGGGATATCATGGGTTTTTAGAGTGATTTCAAGGGTATCTAAAGCGTTATCTTGGGTTTTGAGAGGGATATCTAGGGTTTTTTCAGTGATTTCTAGCTTTCTATACAGATTTCTAGGTCCCTAGAGGGATTTCTTGGCCCCTAGAGAGATTTCTAGAGCGTGTTACAGGGTTTTGAGAGGGATATCATGGGTTTTTAGAGTGATTTCAAGGGTTTCTAAAGCGTTATCTTGGGTTTTGAGAGGGATATCTGGAGTTTTAGGAGGGATTTCTAGGTCCCTAGAGGGATTTCTAGGTCCCTAGAGGGATTTCTAGGTCCCTAGAGGGATTTCTTGGTCCGTAGAGGGATTTCTTGGCCCCTAGAGAGATTTCTAGAGCGTGTTACAGGGTTTTGAGAGGGATATCATGGGTTTTTAGAGTGATTTCAAGGGTATCTAAAGCGTTATCTTGGGTTTTGAGAGGGATATCTAGGGTTTTTTCAGTGATTTCTAGCTTTCTATACAGATTTCTAGGTCCCTAGAGGGATTTCATGGTCCCTAGAGAGATTTCTAGAGCGTGTTACAGGGTTTTGAGAGGGATATCTAGTGTTTTTTCAGTGATTTCTAGCTTCCTATACAGATTTCTAGGTCCCTAGAGGGATTTCTAGGTCCGTAGAGGGATTTCTAGGTCCCTAGAGGGATTTCTTGGTCCCTAGAGGGATTTCTTGGTCCCTAGAGGGATTTCTAGGTCCCTAGAGGGATTTCTAGGTCCCTAGAGGGATTTCTATGTCCCTAGAGGGATTTCTATGTCCCTAGAGGGATTTCTAGGTCCCCAGAGGGATTTCTAGGTCCCCAGAGGGATTTCTAGGTCCCTAGAGGGATTTCTATGTCCCTAGAGAGATTTCTAGAGCGTGTTACAGGGTTTTGAGAGGGATATCATGGGTTTTTAGAGTGATTTCAAGGGTTTCTAAAGCGTTATCTTGGGTTTTGAGAGGGATATCTGGAGTTTTAGGAGGGATTTCTTGGTCCCTAGAGGGATTTCTTGGTCCCTAGAGGGATTTCTATGTCCCTAGAGGGATTTTTATGTCCCTACAGGGATTTCTAGGTCCCTAGAGGGATTTCTAGGTCCCTAGAGGGATTTCTATGTCCCTAGAGAGATTTCTAGGTCCCTAGAGGGATTTCTATGTCCCTAGAGAGATTTCTAGAGCGTGTTACAGGGTTTTGAGAGGGATATCATGGGTTTTTAGAGTGATTTCAAGGGTTTCTAAAGCGTTATCTTGGGTTTTGAGAGGGATATCTGGAGTTTTAGGAGGGATTTCTTGGTCCCTAGAGGGATTTCTTGGTCCCTAGAGGGATTTCTATGTCCCTAGAGGGATTTTTATGTCCCTACAGGGATTTCTAGGTCCCTAGAGGGATTTCTAGGTCCCTAGAGGGATTTCTATGTCCCTAGAGAGATTTCTAGAGCGTGTTACAGGGTTTTGAGAGGGATATCATGGGTTTTTAGAGTGATTTCAAGGGTTTCTAAAGCGTTATCTTGGGTTTTGAGAGGGATATCTGGAATTTTAGGAGGGATTTCTTGGTCCCTAGAGGGATTTCTTGGTCCCTAGAGGGATTTCTGGGTCCCTAGAGGGATTTCTAGGTCCCCAGAGGGATTTCTAGGTCCCCAGAGGGATTTCTAGGTCCCTAGAGGGATTTCTAGGTCCCTAGAGGGATTTCTAGGTCCCTAGAGGGATTTCTTGGTCCCTAGAGGGATTTCT
Source organism: Troilus luridus (assembly GCA_964056705.1). Lineage (NCBI taxonomy): Eukaryota > Metazoa > Arthropoda > Insecta > Hemiptera > Pentatomidae > Troilus > Troilus luridus. The sequence continues at coordinate 195,632,053 of OZ057412.1, read as the reverse complement.
TGGTCCCTAGAGGGATTTCTAGGTCCCTAGAGGGATTTCTAGGTCCGTAGAGGGAGTTGTAGGGATTCTAGAGCGTGTTACAGGGTTTTGAGAGTGATATCTAGGGTTTTTTCAGTGATTTCTAGCTTCCTATAGAGATTTCTAGGTCCCTAGAGGGATTTCTTGGCCCCTAGAGAGATTTCTAGAGCGTGTTACAGGGTTTTGAGAGGGATATCATGGGTTTTTAGAGTGATTTCAAGGGTTTCTAAAGCGTTATCTTGGGTTTTGAGAGGGATATCTGGAGTTTTAGGAGGGATTTCTAGGTCCCTAGAGGGACTTCTAGGTCCCTAGAGGGATTTCTAGGTCCCTAGAGGGATTTCTAGGTCCCTAGAGGGATTTCTAGGTCCCTAGAGGGATTTCTTGGCCCCTAGAGAGATTTCTAGGTCCCTAGAGGGATTTCTAGGTCCCTAGAGAGATTTCTAGGTCCCTAGAGGGATTTCTTGGCCCCTAGAGAGATTTCTAGGTCCCTAGAGGGATTTCTTGGTCCCTAGAGGGATTTCTAGGTCCCTAGAGGGATTTCTAGGTCCCTAGAGGGATTTCTTGGTCCCTAGAGGGATTTCTATGTCCCTAGAGGGATTTCTAGGTCCGTAGAGGGAGTTGTAGGGATTCTAGAGCGTGTTACAGGGTTTTGAGAGGGATATCTAGGGTTTTTTCAGTGATTTCTAGCTTCCTATAGAGATTTCTAGGTCCCTAGAGGGATTTCTTGGCCCCTAGAGAGATTTCTAGAGCGTGTTACAGGGTTTTGAGAGGGATATCATGGGTTTTTAGAGTGACTTCAAGGGTATCTAAAGCGTTATCTTGGGTTTTGAGAGGGATATCTAGGGTTTTTTCAGTGATTTCTAGCTTCCTATACAGATTTCTAGGTCCCTAGAGGGATTTCTAGGTCCGTAGAGGGATTTCTAGGTCCCTAGAGGGATTTCTAGGTCCCTAGAGGGATTTCTAGGTCCCCAGAGGGATTTCTAGGTCCCCAGAGGGATTTCTAGGTCCCTAGAGGGATTTCTATGTCCCTAGAGGGATTTCTAGGTCCCTAGAGGGCATTCTAGGTCCCTAGAGGGATTTCTATGTCCCTAGAGGGATTTTTATGTCCCTACAGGGATTTCTAGGTCCCTAGAGGGATTTCTAGGTCCCTAGAGGGATTTCTAGGTCCCTAGAGGGATTTCTAGGTCCCTAGAGGGATTTCTAGGTCCCTAGAGGGATTTCTTGGTCCCTAGAGGGATTTCTAGGTCCCTAGAGGGATTTCTTGGTCCCTAGAGGGATTTCTTGGTCCCTAGAGGGATTTCTAGGTCCCTAGAGGGATTTCTAGGTCCCTAGAGGGATTTCTAGGTCCGTAGAGGGAGTTGTAGGGATTCTAGAGCGTGTTACAGGGTTTTGAGAGGGATATCTAGGGTTTTTTCAGTGATTTCTAGCTTCCTATAGAGATTTCTAGGTCCCTAGAGGGATTTCTTGGCCCCTAGAGAGATTTCTAGAGCGTGTTACAGGGTTTTGAGAGGGATATCATGGGTTTTTAGAGTGATTTCAAGGGTATCTAAAGCGTTATCTTGGGTTTTGAGAGGGATATCTAGGGTTTTTTCAGTGATTTCTAGCTTTCTATACAGATTTCTAGGTCCCTAGAGGGATTTCTTGGTCCCTAGAGAGATTTCTAGGTCCCTAGAGGGATTTCTAGGTCCCCAGAGGGATTTCTAGGTCCCCAGAGGGATTTCTAGGTCCCTAGAGGGATTTCTATGTCCCTAGAGGGATTTCTAGGTCCCTAGAGGGCATTCTAGGTCCCTAGAGGGATTTCTATGTCCCTAGAGGGATTTTTATGTCCCTACAGGGATTTCTAGGTCCCTAGAGGGATTTCTAGGTCCCTAGAGGGATTTCTAGGTCCCTAGAGGGATTTCTAGGTCCCTAGAGGGATTTCTAGGTCCCTAGAGGGATTTCTTGGTCCCTAGAGGGATTTCTAGGTCCCTAGAGGGATTTCTTGGTCCCTAGAGGGATTTCTTGGTCCCTAGAGGGATTTCTAGGTCCCTAGAGGGATTTCTAGGTCCCTAGAGGGATTTCTAGGTCCGTAGAGGGAGTTGTAGGGATTCTAGAGCGTGTTACAGGGTTTTGAGAGGGATATCTAGGGTTTTTTCAGTGATTTCTAGCTTCCTATAGAGATTTCTAGGTCCCTAGAGGGATTTCTTGGCCCCTAGAGAGATTTCTAGAGCGTGTTACAGGGTTTTGAGAGGGATATCATGGGTTTTTAGAGTGATTTCAAGGGTATCTAAAGCGTTATCTTGGGTTTTGAGAGGGATATCTAGGGTTTTTTCAGTGATTTCTAGCTTTCTATACAGATTTCTAGGTCCCTAGAGGGATTTCTTGGTCCCTAGAGAGATTTCTAGAGCGTGTTACAGGGTTTTGAGAGGGATATCTAGTGTTTTTTCAGTGATTTCTAGCTTCCTATACAGATTTCTAGGTCCCTAGAGGGATTTCTAGGTCCGTAGAGGGATTTCTAGGTCCCTAGAGGGATTTCTTGGTCCCTAGAGGGATTTCTTGGTCCCTAGAGGGATTTCTAGGTCCCTAGAGGGATTTCTAGGTCCCTAGAGGGATTTCTATGTCCCTAGAGGGATTTCTATGTCCCTAGAGGGATTTCTAGGTCCCCAGAGGGATTTCTAGGTCCCCAGAGGGATTTCTAGGTCCCTAGAGGGATTTCTATGTCCCTAGAGAGATTTCTAGAGCGTGTTACAGGGTTTTGAGAGGGATATCATGGGTTTTTAGAGTGATTTCAAGGGTTTCTAAAGCGTTATCTTGGGTTTTGAGAGGGATATCTGGAGTTTTAGGAGGGATTTCTTGGTCCCTAGAGGGATTTCTAGGTCCGTAGAGGGATTTCTAGGTCCCTAGAGGGATTTCTTGGTCCCTAGAGGGATTTCTTGGTCCCTAGAGGGATTTCTAGGTCCCTAGAGGGATTTCTAGGTCCCTAGAGGGATTTCTATGTCCCTAGAGGGATTTCTATGTCCCTAGAGGGATTTCTAGGTCCCCAGAGGGATTTCTAGGTCCCTAGAGGGATTTCTAGGTCCGTAGAGGGAGTTGTAGGGATTCTAGAGCGTGTTACAGGGTTTTGAGAGGGATATCTAGGGTTTTTTCAGTGATTTCTAGCTTCCTATAGAGATTTCTAGGTCCCTAGAGGGATTTCTTGGCCCCTAGAGAGATTTCTAGAGCGTGTTACAGGGTTTTGAGAGGGATATCATGGGTTTTTAGAGTGATTTCAAGGGTATCTAAAGCGTTATCTTGGGTTTTGAGAGGGATATCTAGGGTTTTTTCAGTGATTTCTAGCTTTCTATACAGATTTCTAGGTCCCTAGAGGGATTTCTTGGCCCCTAGAGAGATTTCTAGAGCGTGTTACAGGGTTTTGAGAGGGATATCATGGGTTTTTAGAGTGATTTCAAGGGTTTCTAAAGCGTTATCTTGGGTTTTGAGAGGGATATCTGGAGTTTTAGGAGGGATTTCTAGGTCCCTAGAGGGATTTCTAGGTCCCTAGAGGGATTTCTAGGTCCCTAGAGGGATTTCTTGGTCCGTAGAGGGATTTCTTGGCCCCTAGAGAGATTTCTAGAGCGTGTTACAGGGTTTTGAGAGGGATATCATGGGTTTTTAGAGTGATTTCAAGGGTATCTAAAGCGTTATCTTGGGTTTTGAGAGGGATATCTAGGGTTTTTTCAGTGATTTCTAGCTTTCTATACAGATTTCTAGGTCCCTAGAGGGATTTCATGGTCCCTAGAGAGATTTCTAGAGCGTGTTACAGGGTTTTGAGAGGGATATCTAGTGTTTTTTCAGTGATTTCTAGCTTCCTATACAGATTTCTAGGTCCCTAGAGGGATTTCTAGGTCCGTAGAGGGATTTCTAGGTCCCTAGAGGGATTTCTTGGTCCCTAGAGGGATTTCTTGGTCCCTAGAGGGATTTCTAGGTCCCTAGAGGGATTTCTAGGTCCCTAGAGGGATTTCTATGTCCCTAGAGGGATTTCTATGTCCCTAGAGGGATTTCTAGGTCCCCAGAGGGATTTCTAGGTCCCCAGAGGGATTTCTATGTCCCTAGAGGGATTTCTATGTCCCTAGAGGGATTTCTAGGTCCCCAGAGGGATTTCTAGGTCCCTAGAGGGATTTCTAGGTCCGTAGAGGGAGTTGTAGGGATTCTAGAGCGTGTTACAGGGTTTTGAGAGGGATATCTAGGGTTTTTTCAGTGATTTCTAGCTTCCTATAGAGATTTCTAGGTCCCTAGAGGGATTTCTTGGCCCCTAGAGAGATTTCTAGAGCGTGTTACAGGGTTTTGAGAGGGATATCATGGGTTTTTAGAGTGATTTCAAGGGTATCTAAAGCGTTATCTTGGGTTTTGAGAGGGATATCTAGGGTTTTTTCAGTGATTTCTAGCTTTCTATACAGATTTCTAGGTCCCTAGAGGGATTTCTTGGCCCCTAGAGAGATTTCTAGAGCGTGTTACAGGGTTTTGAGAGGGATATCATGGGTTTTTAGAGTGATTTCAAGGGTTTCTAAAGCGTTATCTTGGGTTTTGAGAGGGATATCTGGAGTTTTAGGAGGGATTTCTAGGTCCCTAGAGGGATTTCTAGGTCCCTAGAGGGATTTCTAGGTCCCTAGAGGGATTTCTTGGTCCGTAGAGGGATTTCTTGGCCCCTAGAGAGATTTCTAGAGCGTGTTACAGGGTTTTGAGAGGGATATCATGGGTTTTTAGAGTGATTTCAAGGGTATCTAAAGCGTTATCTTGGGTTTTGAGAGGGATATCTAGGGTTTTTTCAGTGATTTCTAGCTTTCTATACAGATTTCTAGGTCCCTAGAGGGATTTCATGGTCCCTAGAGAGATTTCTAGAGCGTGTTACAGGGTTTTGAGAGGGATATCTAGTGTTTTTTCAGTGATTTCTAGCTTCCTATACAGATTTCTAGGTCCCTAGAGGGATTTCTAGGTCCGTAGAGGGATTTCTAGGTCCCTAGAGGGATTTCTTGGTCCCTAGAGGGATTTCTTGGTCCCTAGAGGGATTTCTAGGTCCCTAGAGGGATTTCTAGGTCCCTAGAGGGATTTCTATGTCCCTAGAGGGATTTCTATGTCCCTAGAGGGATTTCTAGGTCCCCAGAGGGATTTCTAGGTCCCCAGAGGGATTTCTAGGTCCCTAGAGGGATTTCTATGTCCCTAGAGAGATTTCTAGAGCGTGTTACAGGGTTTTGAGAGGGATATCATGGGTTTTTAGAGTGATTTCAAGGGTTTCTAAAGCGTTATCTTGGGTTTTGAGAGGGATATCTGGAGTTTTAGGAGGGATTTCTTGGTCCCTAGAGGGATTTCTTGGTCCCTAGAGGGATTTCTATGTCCCTAGAGGGATTTTTATGTCCCTACAGGGATTTCTAGGTCCCTAGAGGGATTTCTAGGTCCCTAGAGGGATTTCTATGTCCCTAGAGAGATTTCTAGGTCCCTAGAGGGATTTCTATGTCCCTAGAGAGATTTCTAGAGCGTGTTACAGGGTTTTGAGAGGGATATCATGGGTTTTTAGAGTGATTTCAAGGGTTTCTAAAGCGTTATCTTGGGTTTTGAGAGGGATATCTGGAGTTTTAGGAGGGATTTCTTGGTCCCTAGAGGGATTTCTTGGTCCCTAGAGGGATTTCTATGTCCCTAGAGGGATTTTTATGTCCCTACAGGGATTTCTAGGTCCCTAGAGGGATTTCTAGGTCCCTAGAGGGATTTCTATGTCCCTAGAGAGATTTCTAGAGCGTGTTACAGGGTTTTGAGAGGGATATCATGGGTTTTTAGAGTGATTTCAAGGGTTTCTAAAGCGTTATCTTGGGTTTTGAGAGGGATATCTGGAATTTTAGGAGGGATTTCTTGGTCCCTAGAGGGATTTCTTGGTCCCTAGACGGATTTCTGGGTCCCTAGAGGGATTTCTAGGTCCCCAGAGGGATTTCTAGGTCCCCAGAGGGATTTCTAGGTCCCTAGAGGGATTTCTAGGTCCCTAGAGGGATTTCTAGGTCCCTAGAGGGATTTCTTGGTCCCTAGAGGGATTTCTTGGTCCCTAGAGGGATTTCTAGGTCCCTAGAGGGATCTCTAGGTCCGTAGAGGGAGTTGTAGGGATTCTAGAGCGTGTTACAGGGTTTTGAGAGTGATATCTAGGGTTTTTTCAGTGATTTCTAGCTTCCTATAGAGATTTCTAGGTCCCTAGAGGGATTTCTTGGCCCCTAGAGAGATTTCTAGAGCGTGTTACAGGGTTTTGAGAGGGATATCATGGGTTTTTAGAGTGATTTCAAGGGTTTCTAAAGCGTTATCTTGGGTTTTGAGAGGGATATCTGGAGTTTTAGGAGGGATTTCTAGGTCCCTAGAGGGATTTCTAGGTCCCTAGAGGGATTTCTAGGTCCCTAGAGGGATTTCTAGGTCCCTAGAGGGATTTCTAGGTCCCTAGAGGGATTTCTTGGCCCCTAGAGAGATTTCTAGGTCCCTAGAGGGATTTCTAGGTCCCTAGAGAGATTTCTAGTTCCCTAGAGGGATTTCTTGGCCCCTAGAGAGATTTCTAGGTCCCTAGAGGGATTTCTTGGTCCCTAGAGGGATTTCTAGGTCCCTAGAGGGATTTCTAGGTCCCTAGAGGGATTTCTTGGTCCCTAGAGGGATTTCTATGTCCCTAGAGGGATTTCTAGGTCCGTAGAGGGAGTTGTAGGGATTCTAGAGCGTGTTACAGGGTTTTGAGAGGGATATCTAGGGTTTTTTCAGTGATTTCTAGCTTCCTATAGAGATTTCTAGGTCCCTAGAGGGATTTCTTGGCCCCTAGAGAGATTTCTAGAGCGTGTTACAGGGTTTTGAGAGGGATATCATGGGTTTTTAGAGTGATTTCAAGGGTATCTAAAGCGTTATCTTGGGTTTTGAGAGGGATATCTAGGGTTTTTTCAGTGATTTCTAGCTTCCTATACAGATTTCTAGGTCCCTAGAGGGATTTCTAGGTCCGTAGAGGGATTTCTAGGTCCCTAGAGGGATTTCTAGGTCCCTAGAGGGATTTCTAGGTCCCCAGAGGGATTTCTAGGTCCCCAGAGGGATTTCTAGGTCCCTAGAGGGATTTCTATGTCCCTAGAGGGATTTCTAGGTCCCTAGAGGGCATTCTAGGTCCCTAGAGGGATTTCTATGTCCCTAGAGGGATTTTTATGTCCCTACAGGGATTTCTAGGTCCCTAGAGGGATTTCTAGGTCCCTAGAGGGATTTCTAGGTCCCTAGAGGGATTTCTAGGTCCCTAGAGGGATTTCTAGGTCCCTAGAGGGATTTCTTGGTCCCTAGAGGGATTTCTAGGTCCCTAGAGGGATTTCTTGGTCCCTAGAGGGATTTCTAGGTCCCTAGAGGGATTTCTAGGTCCGTAGAGGGAGTTGTAGGGATTCTAGAGCGTGTTACAGGGTTTTGAGAGGGATATCTAGGGTTTTTTCAGTGATTTCTAGCTTCCTATAGAGATTTCTAGGTCCCTAGAGGGATTTCTTGGCCCCTAGAGAGATTTCTAGAGCGTGTTACAGGGTTTTGAGAGGGATATCATGGGTTTTTAGAGTGATTTCAAGGGTATCTAAAGCGTTATCTTGGGTTTTGAGAGGGATATCTAGGGTTTTTTCAGTGATTTCTAGCTTCCTATACAGATTTCTAGGTCCCTAGAGGGATTTCTAGGTCCGTAGAGGGATTTCTAGGTCCCTAGAGGGATTTCTAGGTCCCTAGAGGGATTTCTAGGTCCCCAGAGGGATTTCTAGGTCCCCAGAGGGATTTCTAGGTCCCTAGAGGGATTTCTATGTCCCTAGAGGGATTTCTAGGTCCCTAGAGGGCATTCTAGGTCCCTAGAGGGATTTCTATGTCCCTAGAGGGATTTTTATGTCCCTACAGGGATTTCTAGGTCCCTAGAGGGATTTCTAGGTCCCTAGAGGGATTTCTAGGTCCCTAGAGGGATTTCTAGGTCCCTAGAGGGATTTCTAGGTCCCTAGAGGGATTTCTTGGTCCCTAGAGGGATTTCTAGGTCCCTAGAGGGATTTCTTGGTCCCTAGAGGGATTTCTAGGTCCCTAGAGGGATTTCTAGGTCCGTAGAGGGAGTTGTAGGGATTCTAGAGCGTGTTACAGGGTTTTGAGAGGGATATCTAGGGTTTTTTCAGTGATTTCTAGCTTCCTATAGAGATTTCTAGGTCCCTAGAGGGATTTCTTGGCCCCTAGAGAGATTTCTAGAGCGTGTTACAGGGTTTTGAGAGGGATATCATGGGTTTTTAGAGTGATTTCAAGGGTATCTAAAGCGTTATCTTGGGTTTTGAGAGGGATATCTAGGGTTTTTTCAGTGATTTCTAGCTTTCTATACAGATTTCTAGGTCCCTAGAGGGATTTCTTGGTCCCTAGAGAGATTTCTAGAGCGTGTTACAGGGTTTTGAGAGGGATATCTAGTGTTTTTTCAGTGATTTCTAGCTTCCTATACAGATTTCTAGGTCCCTAGAGGGATTTCTAGGTCCGTAGAGGGATTTCTAGGTCCCTAGAGGGATTTCTTGGTCCCTAGAGGGATTTCTTGGTCCCTAGAGGGATTTCTAGGTCCCTAGAGGGATTTCTAGGTCCCTAGAGGGATTTCTATGTCCCTAGAGGGATTTCTATGTCCCTAGAGGGATTTCTAGGTCCCCAGAGGGATTTCTAGGTCCCCAGAGGGATTTCTAGGTCCCTAGAGGGATTTCTATGTCCCTAGAGAGATTTCTAGAGCGTGTTACAGGGTTTTGAGAGGGATATCATGGGTTTTTAGAGTGATTTCAAGGGTTTCTAAAGCGTTATCTTGGGTTTTGAGAGGGATATCTGGAGTTTTAGGAGGGATTTCTTGGTCCCTAGAGGGATTTCTAGGTCCGTAGAGGGATTTCTAGGTCCCTAGAGGGATTTCTTGGTCCCTAGAGGGATTTCTTGGTCCCTAGAGGGATTTCTAGGTCCCTAGAGGGATTTCTAGGTCCCTAGAGGGATTTCTAGGTCCGTAGAGGGAGTTGTAGGGATTCTAGAGCGTGTTACAGGGTTTTGAGAGGGATATCATGGGTTTTTAGAGTGATTTCAAGGGTATCTAAAGCGTTATCTTGGGTTTTGAGAGGGATATCTAGGGTTTTTTCAGTGATTTCTAGCTTTCTATACAGATTTCTAGGTCCCTAGAGGGATTTCTTGGCCCCTAGAGAGATTTCTAGAGCGTGTTACAGGGTTTTGAGAGGGATATCATGGGTTTTTAGAGTGATTTCAAGGGTTTCTAAAGCGTTATCTTGGGTTTTGAGAGGGATATCTGGAGTTTTAGGAGGGATTTCTAGGTCCCTAGAGGGATTTCTAGGTCCCTAGAGGGATTTCTAGGTCCCTAGAGGGATTTCTTGGTCCGTAGAGGGATTTCTTGGCCCCTAGAGAGATTTCTAGAGCGTGTTACAGGGTTTTGAGAGGGATATCATGGGTTTTTAGAGTGATTTCAAGGGTATCTAAAGCGTTATCTTGGGTTTTGAGAGGGATATCTAGGGTTTTTTCAGTGATTTCTAGCTTTCTATACAGATTTCTAGGTCCCTAGAGGGATTTCTTGGTCCCTAGAGAGATTTCTAGAGCGTGTTACAGGGTTTTGAGAGGGATATCTAGTGTTTTTTCAGTGATTTCTAGCTTCCTATACAGATTTCTAGGTCCCTAGAGGGATTTCTAGGTCCGTAGAGGGATTTCTAGGTCCCTAGAGGGATTTCTTGGTCCCTAGAGGGATTTCTTGGTCCCTAGAGGGATTTCTAGGTCCCTAGAGGGATTTCTAGGTCCCTAGAGGGATTTCTATGTCCCTAGAGGGATTTCTATGTCCCTAGAGGGCATTCTAGGTCCCTAGAGGGATTTCTATGTCCCTAGAGGGATTTTTATGTCCCTACAGGGATTTCTAGGTCCCTAGAGGGATTTCTAGGTCCCTAGAGGGATTTCTAGGTCCCTAGAGGGATTTCTAGGTCCCTAGAGGGATTTCTAGGTCCCTAGAGGGATTTCTTGGTCCCTAGAGGGATTTCTAGGTCCCTAGAGGGATTTCTTGGTCCCTAGAGGGATTTCTAGGTCCCTAGAGGGATTTCTAGGTCCGTAGAGGGAGTTGTAGGGATTCTAGAGCGTGTTACAGGGTTTTGAGAGGGATATCTAGGGTTTTTTCAGTGATTTCTAGCTTCCTATAGAGATTTCTAGGTCCCTAGAGGGATTTCTTGGCCCCTAGAGAGATTTCTAGAGCGTGTTACAGGGTTTTGAGAGGGATATCATGGGTTTTTAGAGTGATTTCAAGGGTATCTAAAGCGTTATCTTGGGTTTTGAGAGGGATATCTAGGGTTTTTTCAGTGATTTCTAGCTTTCTATACAGATTTCTAGGTCCCTAGAGGGATTTCTTGGTCCCTAGAGAGATTTCTAGAGCGTGTTACAGGGTTTTGAGAGGGATATCTAGTGTTTTTTCAGTGATTTCTAGCTTCCTATACAGATTTCTAGGTCCCTAGAGGGATTTCTAGGTCCGTAGAGGGATTTCTAGGTCCCTAGAGGGATTTCTTGGTCCCTAGAGGGATTTCTTGGTCCCTAGAGGGATTTCTAGGTCCCTAGAGGGATTTCTAGGTCCCTAGAGGGATTTCTATGTCCCTAGAGGGATTTCTATGTCCCTAGAGGGATTTCTAGGTCCCCAGAGGGATTTCTAGGTCCCCAGAGGGATTTCTAGGTCCCTAGAGGGATTTCTATGTCCCTAGAGAGATTTCTAGAGCGTGTTACAGGGTTTTGAGAGGGATATCATGGGTTTTTAGAGTGATTTCAAGGGTTTCTAAAGCGTTATCTTGGGTTTTGAGAGGGATATCTGGAGTTTTAGGAGGGATTTCTTGGTCCCTAGAGGGATTTCTAGGTCCGTAGAGGGATTTCTAGGTCCCTAGAGGGATTTCTTGGTCCCTAGAGGGATTTCTTGGTCCCTAGAGGGATTTCTAGGTCCCTAGAGGGATTTCTAGGTCCCTAGAGGGATTTCTATGTCCCTAGAGGGATTTCTATGTCCCTAGAGGGATTTCTAGGTCCCCAGAGGGATTTCTAGGTCCCTAGAGGGATTTCTAGGTCCGTAGAGGGAGTTGTAGGGATTCTAGAGCGTGTTACAGGGTTTTGAGAGGGATATCATGGGTTTTTAGAGTGATTTCAAGGGTATCTAAAGCGTTATCTTGGGTTTTGAGAGGGATATCTAGGGTTTTTTCAGTGATTTCTAGCTTTCTATACAGATTTCTAGGTCCCTAGAGGGATTTCTTGGCCCCTAGAGAGATTTCTAGAGCGTGTTACAGGGTTTTGAGAGGGATATCATGGGTTTTTAGAGTGATTTCAAGGGTTTCTAAAGCGTTATCTTGGGTTTTGAGAGGGATATCTGGAGTTTTAGGAGGGATTTCTAGGTCCCTAGAGGGATTTCTAGGTCCCTAGAGGGATTTCTAGGTCCCTAGAGGGATTTCTTGGTCCGTAGAGGGATTTCTTGGCCCCTAGAGAGATTTCTAGAGCGTGTTACAGGGTTTTGAGAGGGATATCATGGGTTTTTAGAGTGATTTCAAGGGTATCTAAAGCGTTATCTTGGGTTTTGAGAGGGATATCTAGGGTTTTTTCAGTGATTTCTAGCTTTCTATACAGATTTCTAGGTCCCTAGAGGGATTTCTTGGTCCCTAGAGAGATTTCTAGAGCGTGTTACAGGGTTTTGAGAGGGATATCTAGTGTTTTTTCAGTGATTTCTAGCTTCCTATACAGATTTCTAGGTCCCTAGAGGGATTTCTAGGTCCGTAGAGGGATTTCTAGGTCCCTAGAGGGATTTCTTGGTCCCTAGAGGGATTTCTTGGTCCCTAGAGGGATTTCTAGGTCCCTAGAGGGATTTCTAGGTCCCTAGAGGGATTTCTATGTCCCTAGAGGGATTTCTATGTCCCTAGAGGGATTTCTAGGTCCCCAGAGGGATTTCTAGGTCCCCAGAGGGATTTCTAGGTCCCTAGAGGGATTTCTATGTCCCTAGAGAGATTTCTAGAGCGTGTTACAGGGTTTTGAGAGGGATATCATGGGTTTTTAGAGTGATTTCAAGGGTTTCTAAAGCGTTATCTTGGGTTTTGAGAGGGATATCTGGAGTTTTAGGAGGGATTTCTTGGTCCCTAGAGGGATTTCTTGGTCCCTAGAGGGATTTCTATGTCCCTAGAGGGATTTTTATGTCCCTACAGGGATTTCTAGGTCCCTAGAGGGATTTCTAGGTCCCTAGAGGGATTTCTATGTCCCTAGAGAGATTTCTAGGTCCCTAGAGGGATTTCTAGGTCCCTAGAGGGATTTCTTGGCCCCTAGAGAGATTTCTAGGTCCCTAGAGGGATTTCTTGGTCCCTAGAGGGATTTCTAGGTCCCTAGAGGGATTTCTAGGTCCCTAGAGGGATTTCTTGGTCCCTAGAGGGATTTCTATGTCCCTAGAGGGATTTCTAGGTCCGTAGAGGGAGTTGTAGGGATTCTAGAGCGTGTTACAGGGTTTTGAGAGGGATATCTAGGGTTTTTTCAGTGATTTCTAGCTTCCTATAGAGATTTCTAGGTCCCTAGAGGGATTTCTTGGCCCCTAGAGAGATTTCTAGAGCGTGTTACAGGGTTTTGAGAGGGATATCATGGGTTTTTAGAGTGATTTCAAGGGTATCTAAAGCGTTATCTTGGGTTTTGAGAGGGATATCTAGGGTTTTTTCAGTGATTTCTAGCTTTCTATACAGATTTCTAGGTCCCTAGAGGGATTTCTTGGTCCCTAGAGAGATTTCTAGAGCGTGTTACAGGGTTTTGAGAGGGATATCTAGTGTTTTTTCAGTGATTTCTAGCTTCCTATACAGATTTCTAGGTCCCTAGAGGGATTTCTAGGTCCGTAGAGGGATTTCTAGGTCCCTAGAGGGATTTCTTGGTCCCTAGAGGGATTTCTTGGTCCCTAGAGGGATTTCTAGGTCCCTAGAGGGATTTCTAGGTCCCTAGAGGGATTTCTATGTCCCTAGAGGGATTTCTATGTCCCTAGAGGGATTTCTAGGTCCCCAGAGGGATTTCTAGGTCCCCAGAGGGATTTCTAGGTCCCTAGACGGATTTCTATGTCCCTAGAGAGATTTCTAGAGCGTGTTACAGGGTTTTGAGAGGGATATCATGGGTTTTTAGAGTGATTTCAAGGGTTTCTAAAGCGTTATCTTGGGTTTTGAGAGGGATATCTGGAGTTTTAGGAGGGATTTCTTGGTCCCTAGAGGGATTTCTAGGTCCGTAGAGGGATTTCTAGGTCCCTAGAGGGATTTCTTGGTCCCTAGAGGGATTTCTTGGTCCCTAGAGGGATTTCTAGGTCCCTAGAGGGATTTCTAGGTCCCTAGAGGGATTTCTATGTCCCTAGAGGGATTTCTATGTCCCTAGAGGGATTTCTAGGTCCCCAGAGGGATTTCTAGGTCCCTAGAGGGATTTCTAGGTCCGTAGAGGGAGTTGTAGGGATTCTAGAGCGTGTTACAGGGTTTTGAGAGGGATATCTAGGGTTTTTTCAGTGATTTCTAGCTTCCTATAGAGATTTCTAGGTCCCTAGAGGGATATCTTGGCCCCTAGAGAGATTTCTAGAGCGTGTTACAGGGTTTTGAGAGGGATATCATGGGTTTTTAGAGTGATTTCAAGGGTATCTAAAGCGTTATCTTGGGTTTTGAGAGGGATATCTAGGGTTTTTTCAGTGATTTCTAGCTTTCTATACAGATTTCTAGGTCCCTAGAGGGATTTCTTGGCCCCTAGAGAGATTTCTAGAGCGTGTTACAGGGTTTTGAGAGGGATATCATGGGTTTTTAGAGTGATTTCAAGGGTTTCTAAAGCGTTATCTTGGGTTTTGAGAGGGATATCTGGAGTTTTAGGAGGGATTTCTAGGTCCCTAGAGGGATTTCTAGGTCCCTAGAGGGATTTCTAGGTCCCTAGAGGGATTTCTTGGTCCGTAGAGGGATTTCTTGGCCCCTAGAGAGATTTCTAGAGCGTGTTACAGGGTTTTGAGAGGGATATCATGGGTTTTTAGAGTGATTTCAAGGGTATCTAAAGCGTTATCTTGGGTTTTGAGAGGGATATCTAGGGTTTTTTCAGTGATTTCTAGCTTTCTATACAGATTTCTAGGTCCCTAGAGGGATTTCTTGGTCCCTAGAGAGATTTCTAGAGCGTGTTACAGGGTTTTGAGAGGGATATCTAGTGTTTTTTCAGTGATTTCTAGCTTCCTATACAGATTTCTAGGTCCCTAGAGGGATTTCTAGGTCCGTAGAGGGATTTCTAGGTCCCTAGAGGGATTTCTTGGTCCCTAGAGGGATTTCTTGGTCCCTAGAGGGATTTCTAGGTCCCTAGAGGGATTTCTAGGTCCCTAGAGGGATTTCTATGTCCCTAGAGGGATTTCTATGTCCCTAGAGGGATTTCTAGGTCCCCAGAGGGATTTCTAGGTCCCCAGAGGGATTTCTAGGTCCCTAGAGGGATTTCTATGTCCCTAGAGAGATTTCTAGAGCGTGTTACAGGGTTTTGAGAGGGATATCATGGGTTTTTAGAGTGATTTCAAGGGTTTCTAAAGCGTTATCTTGGGTTTTGAGAGGGATATCTGGAGTTTTAGGAGGGATTTCTTGGTCCCTAGAGGGATTTCTTGGTCCCTAGAGGGATTTCTATGTCCCTAGAGGGATTTTTATGTCCCTACAGGGATTTCTAGGTCCCTAGAGGGACTTCTAGGTCCCTAGAGGGATTTCTATGTCCCTAGAGAGATTTCTAGGTCCCTAGAGGGATTTCTAGGTCCCTAGAGGGATTTCTTGGCCCCTAGAGAGATTTCTAGGTCCCTAGAGGGATTTCTTGGTCCCTAGAGGGATTTCTAGGTCCCTAGAGGGATTTCTAGGTCCCTAGAGGGATTTCTTGGTCCCTAGAGGGATTTCTATGTCCCTAGAGGGATTTCTAGGTCCGTAGAGGGAGTTGTAGGGATTCTAGAGCGTGTTACAGGGTTTTGAGAGGGATATCTAGGGTTTTTTCAGTGATTTCTAGCTTCCTATAGAGATTTCTAGGTCCCTAGAGGGATTTTTTGGCCCCTAGAGAGATTTCTAGAGCGTGTTACAGGGTTTTGAGAGGGATATCATGGGTTTTTAGAGTGATTTCAAGGGTATCTAAAGCGTTATCTTGGGTTTTGAGAGGGATATCTAGGGTTTTTTCAGTGATTTCTAGCTTTCTATACAGATTTCTAGGTCCCTAGAGGGATTTCTTGGTCCCTAGAGAGATTTCTAGAGCGTGTTACAGGGTTTTGAGAGGGATATCTAGGGTTTTTTCAGTGATTTCTAGCTTCCTATACAGATTTCTAGGTCCCTAGAGGGATTTCTAGGTCCGTAGAGGGATTTCTAGGTCCCTAGAGGGATTCCTAGGTCCCTAGAGGGATTTCTAGGTCCCCAGAGGGATTTCTAGGTCCCCAGAGGGATTTCTAGGTCCCTAGAGGGATTTCTATGTCCCTAGAGGGATTTCTAGGTCCCTAGAGGGCATTCTAGGTCCCTAGAGGGATTTCTATGTCCCTAGAGGGATTTTTATGTCCCTACAGGGATTTCTAGGTCCCTAGAGGGATTTCTAGGTCCCTAGAGGGATTTCTAGGTCCCTAGAGGGATTTCTAGGTCCCTAGAGGGATTTCTAGGTCCCTAGAGGGATTTCTTGGTCCCTAGAGGGATTTCTAGGTCCCTAGAGGGATTTCTTGGTCCCTAGAGGGATTTCTTGGTCCCTAGAGGGATTTCTAGGTCCCTAGAGGGATTTCTAGGTCCGTAGAGGGAGTTGTAGGGATTCTAGAGCGTGTTACAGGGTTTTGAGAGGGATATCTAGGGTTTTTTCAGTGATTTCTAGCTTCCTATAGAGATTTCTAGGTCCCTAGAGGGATTTCTTGGCCCCTAGAGAGATTTCTAGAGCGTGTTACAGGGTTTTGAGAGGGATATCATGGGTTTTTAGAGTGATTTCAAGGGTATCTAAAGCGTTATCTTGGGTTTTGAGAGGGATATCTAGGGTTTTTTCAGTGATTTCTAGCTTTCTATACAGATTTCTAGGTCCCTAGAGGGATTTCTTGGCCCCTAGAGAGATTTCTAGAGCGTGTTACAGGGTTTTGAGAGGGATATCATGGGTTTTTAGAGTGATTTCAAGGGTTTCTAAAGCGTTATCTTGGGTTTTGAGAGGGATATCTGGAGTTTTAGGAGGGATTTCTTGGTCCCTAGAGGGATTTCTTGGTCCCTAGAGGGATTTCTATGTCCCTAGAGGGATTTTTATGTCCCTACAGGGATTTCTAGGTCCCTAGAGGGATTTCTAGGTCCCTAGAGGGATTTCTATGTCCCTAGAGAGATTTCTAGGTCCCTAGAGGGATTTCTAGGTCCCTAGAGGGATTTCTTGGCCCCTAGAGAGATTTCTAGGTCCCTAGAGGGATTTCTTGGTCCCTAGAGGGATTTCTAGGTCCCTAGAGGGATTTCTAGGTCCCTAGAGGGATTTCTTGGTCCCTAGAGGGATTTCTATGTCCCTAGAGGGATTTCTAGGTCCGTAGAGGGAGTTGTAGGGATTCTAGAGCGTGTTACAGGGTTTTGAGAGGGATATCTAGGGTTTTTTCAGTGATTTCTAGCTTCCTATAGAGATTTCTAGGTCCCTAGAGGGATTTCTTGGCCCCTAGAGAGATTTCTAGAGCGTGTTACAGGGTTTTGAGAGGGATATCATGGGTTTTTAGAGTGATTTCAAGGGTATCTAAAGCGTTATCTTGGGTTTTGAGAGGGATATCTAGGGTTTTTTCAGTGATTTCTAGCTTTCTATACAGATTTCTAGGTCCCTAGAGGGATTTCTTGGTCCCTAGAGAGATTTCTAGAGCGTGTTACAGGGTTTTGAGAGGGATATCTAGTGTTTTTTCAGTGATTTCAAGGGTTTCTAAAGCGTTATCTTGGGTTTTGAGAGGGATATCTGGAGTTTTAGGAGGGATTTCTTGGTCCCTAGAGGGATTTCTTGGTCCCTAGAGGGATTTCTATGTCCCTAGAGGGATTTTTATGTCCCTACAGGGATTTCTAGGTCCCTAGAGGGATTTCTAGGTCCCTAGAGGGATTTCTATGTCCCTAGAGAGATTTCTAGGTCCCTAGAGGGATTTCTAGGTCCCTAGAGGGATTTCTTGGCCCCTAGAGAGATTTCTAGGTCCCTAGAGGGATTTCTTGGTCCCTAGAGGGATTTCTAGGTCCCTAGAGGGATTTCTAGGTCCCTAGAGGGATTTCTTGGTCCCTAGAGGGATTTCTATGTCCCTAGAGGGATTTCTAGGTCCGTAGAGGGAGTTGTAGGGATTCTAGAGCGTGTTACAGGGTTTTGAGAGGGATATCTAGGGTTTTTTCAGTGATTTCTAGCTTCCTATAGAGATTTCTAGGTCCCTAGAGGGATTTCTTGGCCCCTAGAGAGATTTCTAGAGCGTGTTACAGGGTTTTGAGAGGGATATCATGGGTTTTTAGAGTGATTTCAAGGGTATCTAAAGCGTTATCTTGGGTTTTGAGAGGGATATCTAGGGTTTTTTCAGTGATTTCTAGCTTTCTATACAGATTTCTAGGTCCCTAGAGGGATTTCTTGGTCCCTAGAGAGATTTCTAGAGCGTGTTACAGGGTTTTGAGAGGGATATCTAGTGTTTTTTCAGTGATTTCTAGCTTCCTATACAGATTTCTAGGTCCCTAGAGGGATTTCTAGGTCCGTAGAGGGATTTCTAGGTCCCTAGAGGGATTTCTTGGTCCCTAGAGGGATTTCTTGGTCCCTAGAGGGATTTCTAGGTCCCTAGAGGGATTTCTAGGTCCCTAGAGGGATTTCTATGTCCCTAGAGGGATTTCTATGTCCCTAGAGGGATTTCTAGGTCCCCAGAGGGATTTCTAGGTCCCCAGAGGGATTTCTAGGTCCCTAGAGGGATTTCTATGTCCCTAGAGGGATTTCTTGGTCCCTAGAGGGATTTCTTGGTCCCTAGAGGGATTTCTAGGTCCCTAGAGGGATTTCTAGGTCCCTAGAGGGATTTCTATGTCCCTAGAGGGATTTCTATGTCCCTAGAGGGATTTCTAGGTCCCCAGAGGGATTTCTAGGTCCCCAGAGGGATTTCTAGGTCCCTAGAGGGATTTCTATGTCCCTAGAGAGATTTCTAGAGCGTGTTACAGGGTTTTGAGAGGGATATCATGGGTTTTTAGAGTGATTTCAAGGGTTTCTAAAGCGTTATCTTGGGTTTTGAGAGGGATATCTGGAGTTTTAGGAGGGATTTCTTGGTCCCTAGAGGGATTTCTTGGTCCCTAGAGGGATTTCTATGTCCCTAGAGGGATTTTTATGTCCCTACAGGGATTTCTAGGTCCCTAGAGGGATTTCTAGGTCCCTAGAGGGATTTCTATGTCCCTAGAGAGATTTCTAGGTCCCTAGAGGGATTTCTAGGTCCCTAGAGGGATTTCTTGGCCCCTAGAGAGATTTCTAGGTCCCTAGAGGGATTTCTTGGTCCCTAGAGGGATTTCTAGGTCCCTAGAGGGATTTCTAGGTCCCTAGAGGGATTTCTTGGTCCCTAGAGGGATTTCTATGTCCCTAGAGGGATTTCTAGGTCCGTAGAGGGAGTTGTAGGGATTCTAGAGCGTGTTACAGGGTTTTGAGAGGGATATCTAGGGTTTTTTCAGTGATTTCTAGCTTCCTATAGAGATTTCTAGGTCCCTAGAGGGATTTCTTGGCCCCTAGAGAGATTTCTAGAGCGTGTTACAGGGTTTTGAGAGGGATATCATGGGTTTTTAGAGTGATTTCAAGGGTATCTAAAGCGTTATCTTGGGTTTTGAGAGGGATATCTAGGGTTTTTTCAGTGATTTCTAGCTTTCTATACAGATTTCTAGGTCCCTAGAGGGATTTCTTGGTCCCTAGAGAGATTTCTAGAGCGTGTTACAGGGTTTTGAGAGGGATATCTAGTGTTTTTTCAGTGATTTCTAGCTTCCTATACAGATTTCTAGGTCCCTAGAGGGATTTCTAGGTCCGTAGAGGGATTTCTAGGTCCCTAGAGGGATTTCTTGGTCCCTAGAGGGATTTCTTGGTCCCTAGAGGGATTTCTAGGTCCCTAGAGGGATTTCTAGGTCCCTAGAGGGATTTCTATGTCCCTAGAGGGATTTCTATGTCCCTAGAGGGATTTCTAGGTCCCCAGAGGGATTTCTAGGTCCCCAGAGGGATTTCTAGGTCCCTAGAGGGATTTCTATGTCCCTAGAGAGATTTCTAGAGCGTGTTACAGGGTTTTGAGAGGGATATCATGGGTTTTTAGAGTGATTTCAAGGGTTTCTAAAGCGTTATCTTGGGTTTTGAGAGGGATATCTGGAGTTTTAGGAGGGATTTCTTGGTCCCTAGAGGGATTTCTAGGTCCGTAGAGGGATTTCTAGGTCCCTAGAGGGATTTCTTGGTCCCTAGAGGGATTTCTTGGTCCCTAGAGGGATTTCTAGGTCCCTAGAGGGATTTCTAGGTCCCTAGAGGGATTTCTATGTCCCTAGAGGGATTTCTATGTCCCTAGAGGGATTTCTAGGTCCCCAGAGGGATTTCTAGGTCCCTAGAGGGATTTCTAGGTCCGTAGAGGGAGTTGTAGGGATTCTAGAGCGTGTTACAGGGTTTTGAGAGGGATATCTAGGGTTTTTTCAGTGATTTCTAGCTTCCTATAGAGATTTCTAGGTCCCTAGAGGGATTTCTTGGCCCCTAGAGAGATTTCTAGAGCGTGTTACAGGGTTTTGAGAGGGATATCATGGGTTTTTAGAGTGATTTCAAGGGTATCTAAAGCGTTATCTTGGGTTTTGAGAGGGATATCTAGGGTTTTTTCAGTGATTTCTAGCTTTCTATACAGATTTCTAGGTCCCTAGAGGGATTTCTTGGCCCCTAGAGAGATTTCTAGAGCGTGTTACAGGGTTTTGAGAGGGATATCATGGGTTTTTAGAGTGATTTCAAGGGTTTCTAAAGCGTTATCTTGGGTTTTGAGAGGGATATCTGGAGTTTTAGGAGGGATTTCTAGGTCCCTAGAGGGATTTCTAGGTCCCTAGAGGGATTTCTAGGTCCCTAGAGGGATTTCTTGGTCCGTAGAGGGATTTCTTGGCCCCTAGAGAGATTTCTAGAGCGTGTTACAGGGTTTTGAGAGGGATATCATGGGTTTTTAGAGTGATTTCAAGGGTATCTAAAGCGTTATCTTGGGTTTTGAGAGGGATATCTAGGGTTTTTTCAGTGATTTCTAGCTTTCTATACAGATTTCTAGGTCCCTAGAGGGATTTCTTGGTCCCTAGAGAGATTTCTAGAGCGTGTTACAGGGTTTTGAGAGGGATATCTAGTGTTTTTTCAGTGATTTCTAGCTTCCTATACAGATTTCTAGGTCCCTAGAGGGATTTCTAGGTCCGTAGAGGGATTTCTAGGTCCCTAGAGGGATTTCTTGGTCCCTAGAGGGATTTCTTGGTCCCTAGAGGGATTTCTAGGTCCCTAGAGGGATTTCTAGGTCCCTAGAGGGATTTCTATGTCCCTAGAGGGATTTCTATGTCCCTAGAGGGATTTCTAGGTCCCCAGAGGGATTTCTAGGTCCCCAGAGGGATTTCTAGGTCCCTAGAGGGATTTCTATGTCCCTAGAGAGATTTCTAGAGCGTGTTACAGGGTTTTGAGAGGGATATCATGGGTTTTTAGAGTGATTTCAAGGGTTTCTAAAGCGTTATCTTGGGTTTTGAGAGGGATATCTGGAGTTTTAGGAGGGATTTCTTGGTCCCTAGAGGGATTTCTTGGTCCCTAGAGGGATTTCTATGTCCCTAGAGGGATTTTTATGTCCCTACAGGGATTTCTAGGTCCCTAGAGGGATTTCTAGGTCCCTAGAGGGATTTCTATGTCCCTAGAGAGATTTCTAGGTCCCTAGAGGGATTTCTAGGTCCCTAGAGGGATTTCTTGGCCCCTAGAGAGATTTCTAGGTCCCTAGAGGGATTTCTTGGTCCCTAGAGGGATTTCTAGGTCCCTAGAGGGATTTCTAGGTCCCTAGAGGGATTTCTTGGTCCCTAGAGGGATTTCTATGTCCCTAGAGGGATTTCTAGGTCCGTAGAGGGAGTTGTAGGGATTCTAGAGCGTGTTACAGGGTTTTGAGAGGGATATCTAGGGTTTTTTCAGTGATTTCTAGCTTCCTATAGAGATTTCTAGGTCCCTAGAGGGATTTCTTGGCCCCTAGAGAGATTTCTAGAGCGTGTTACAGGGTTTTGAGAGGGATATCATGGGTTTTTAGAGTGATTTCAAGGGTATCTAAAGCGTTATCTTGGGTTTTGAGAGGGATATCTAGGGTTTTTTCAGTGATTTCTAGCTTTCTATACAGATTTCTAGGTCCCTAGAGGGATTTCTTGGTCCCTAGAGAGATTTCTAGAGCGTGTTACAGGGTTTTGAGAGGGATATCTAGGGTTTTTTCAGTGATTTCTAGCTTCCTATACAGATTTCTAGGTCCCTAGAGGGATTTCTAGGTCCGTAGAGGGATTTCTAGGTCCCTAGAGGGATTTCTAGGTCCCTAGAGGGATTTCTAGGTCCCCAGAGGGATTTCTAGGTCCCCAGAGGGATTTCTAGGTCCCTAGAGGGATTTCTATGTCCCTAGAGGGATTTCTAGGTCCCTAGAGGGCATTCTAGGTCCCTAGAGGGATTTCTATGTCCCTAGAGGGATTTTTATGTCCCTACAGGGATTTCTAGGTCCCTAGAGGGATTTCTAGGTCCCTAGAGGGATTTCTAGGTCCCTAGAGGGATTTCTAGGTCCCTAGAGGGATTTCTAGGTCCCTAGAGGGATTTCTTGGTCCCTAGAGGGATTTCTAGGTCCCTAGAGGGATTTCATGGTCCCTAGAGGGATTTCTTGGTCCCTAGAGGGATTTCTAGGTCCCTAGAGGGATTTCTAGGTCCGTAGAGGGAGTTGTAGGGATTCTAGAGCGTGTTACAGGGTTTTGAGAGGGATATCTAGGGTTTTTTCAGTGATTTCTAGCTTCCTATAGAGATTTCTAGGTCCCTAGAGGGATTTCTTGGCCCCTAGAGAGATTTCTAGAGCGTGTTACAGGGTTTTGAGAGGGATATCATGGGTTTTTAGAGTGATTTCAAGGGTATCTAAAGCGTTATCTTGGGTTTTGAGAGGGATATCTAGGGTTTTTTCAGTGATTTCTAGCTTTCTATACAGATTTCTAGGTCCCTAGAGGGATTTCTTGGCCCCTAGAGAGATTTCTAGAGCGTGTTACAGGGTTTTGAGAGGGATATCATGGGTTTTTAGAGTGATTTCAAGGGTTTCTAAAGCGTTATCTTGGGTTTTGAGAGGGATATCTGGAGTTTTAGGAGGGATTTCTAGGTCCCTAGAGGGATTTCTAGGTCCCTAGAGGGATTTCTAGGTCCCTAGAGGGATTTCTTGGTCCGTAGAGGGATTTCTTGGCCCCTAGAGAGATTTCTAGAGCGTGTTACAGGGTTTTGAGAGGGATATCATGGGTTTTTAGAGTGATTTCAAGGGTATCTAAAGCGTTATCTTGGGTTTTGAGAGGGATATCTAGGGTTTTTTCAGTGATTTCTAGCTTTCTATACAGATTTCTAGGTCCCTAGAGGGATTTCTTGGTCCCTAGAGAGATTTCTAGAGCGTGTTACAGGGTTTTGAGAGGGATATCTAGTGTTTTTTCAGTGATTTCTAGCTTCCTATACAGATTTCTAGGTCCCTAGAGGGATTTCTAGGTCCGTAGAGGGATTTCTAGGTCCCTAGAGGGATTTCTATGTCCCTAGAGGGATTTCTATGTCCCTAGAGGGATTTCTAGGTCCCCAGAGGGATTTCTAGGTTCCCAGAGGGATTTCTAGGTCCCTAGAGGGATTTCTATGTCCCTAGAGAGATTTCTAGAGCGTGTTACAGGGTTTTGAGAGGGATATCATGGGTTTTTAGAGTGATTTCAAGGGTTTCTAAAGCGTTATCTTGGGTTTTGAGAGGGATATCTGGAGTTTTAGGAGGGATTTCTAGCTTTCTATACAGATTTCTAGGTCCCTAGAGGGATTTCTTGGCCCCTAGAGAGATTTCTAGAGCGTGTTACAGGGTTTTGAGAGGGATATCATGGGTTTTTAGAGTGATTTCAAGGGTTTCTAAAGCGTTATCTTGGGTTTTGAGAGGGATATCTGGAGTTTTAGGAGGGATTTCTAGGTCCCTAGAGGGATTTCTAGGTCCCTAGAGGGATTTCTAGGTCCCTAGAGGGATTTCTAGGTCCCTAGAGGGATTTCTTGGTCCGTAGAGGGATTTCTTGGCCCCTAGAGAGATTTCTAGAGCGTGTTACAGGGTTTTGAGAGGGATATCATGGGTTTTTAGAGTGATTTCAAGGGTATCTAAAGCGTTATCTTGGGTTTTGAGAGGGATATCTAGGGTTTTTTCAGTGATTTCTAGCTTTCTATACAGATTTCTAGGTCCCTAGAGGGATTTCTTGGTCCCTAGAGAGATTTCTAGAGCGTGTTACAGGGTTTTGAGAGGGATATCTAGTGTTTTTTCAGTGATTTCTAGCTTCCTATACAGATTTCTAGGTCCCTAGAGGGATTTCTAGGTCCGTAGAGGGATTTCTAGGTCCCTAGAGGGATTTCTTGGTCCCTAGAGGGATTTCTTGGTCCCTAGAGGGATTTCTAGGTCCCTAGAGGGATTTCTAGGTCCCTAGAGGGATTTCTATGTCCCTAGAGGGATTTCTATGTCCCTAGAGGGATTTCTAGGTCCCCAGAGGGATTTCTAGGTCCCCAGAGGGATTTCTAGGTCCCTAGAGGGATTTCTATGTCCCTAGAGAGATTTCTAGAGCGTGTTACAGGGTTTTGAGAGGGATATCATGGGTTTTTAGAGTGATTTCAAGGGTTTCTAAAGCGTTATCTTGGGTTTTGAGAGGGATATCTGGAGTTTTAGGAGGGATTTCTTGGTCCCTAGAGGGATTTCTTGGTCCCTAGAGGGATTTCTATGTCCCTAGAGGGATTTTTATGTCCCTACAGGGATTTCTAGGTCCCTAGAGGGATTTCTAGGTCCCTAGAGGGATTTCTATGTCCCTAGAGAGATTTCTAGGTCCCTAGAGGGATTTCTAGGTCCCTAGAGGGATTTCTTGGCCCCTAGAGAGATTTCTAGGTCCCTAGAGGGATTTCTTGGTCCCTAGAGGGATTTCTAGGTCCCTAGAGGGATTTCTAGGTCCCTAGAGGGATTTCTTGGTCCCTAGAGGGATTTCTATGTCCCTAGAGGGATTTCTAGGTCCGTAGAGGGAGTTGTAGGGATTCTAGAGCGTGTTACAGGGTTTTGAGAGGGATATCTAGGGTTTTTTCAGTGATTTCTAGCTTCCTTTAGAGATTTCTAGGTCCCTAGAGGGATTTCTTGGCCCCTAGAGAGATTTCTAGAGCGTGTTACAGGGTTTTGAGAGGGATATCATGGGTTTTTAGAGTGATTTCAAGGGTATCTAAAGCGTTATCTTGGGTTTTGAGAGGGATATCTAGGGTTTTTTCAGTGATTTCTAGCTTTCTATACAGATTTCTAGGTCCCTAGAGGGATTTCTTGGTCCCTAGAGAGATTTCTAGAGCGTGTTACAGGGTTTTGAGAGGGATATCTAGGGTTTTTTCAGTGATTTCTAGCTTCCTATACAGATTTCTAGGTCCCTAGAGGGATTTCTAGGTCCGTAGAGGGATTTCTAGGTCCCTAGAGGGATTTCTAGGTCCCTAGAGGGATTTCTAGGTCCCCAGAGGGATTTCTAGGTCCCCAGAGGGATTTCTAGGTCCCTAGAGGGATTTCTATGTCCCTAGAGGGATTTCTAGGTCCCTAGAGGGCATTCTAGGTCCCTAGAGGGATTTCTATGTCCCTAGAGGGATTTTTATGTCCCTACAGGGATTTCTAGGTCCCTAGAGGGATTTCTAGGTCCCTAGAGGGATTTCTAGGTCCCTAGAGGGATTTCTAGGTCCCTAGAGGGATTTCTAGGTCCCTAGAGGGATTTCTTGGTCCCTAGAGGGATTTCTAGGTCCCTAGAGGGATTTCTTGGTCCCTAGAGGGATTTCTAGGTCCCTAGAGGGATTTCTAGGTCCGTAGAGGGAGTTGTAGGGATTCTAGAGCGTGTTACAGGGTTTTGAGAGGGATATCTAGGGTTTTTTCAGTGATTTCTAGCTTCCTATAGAGATTTCTAGGTCCCTAGAGGGATTTCTTGGCCCCTAGAGAGATTTCTAGAGCGTGTTACAGGGTTTTGAGAGGGATATCATGGGTTTTTAGAGTGATTTCAAGGGTATCTAAAGCGTTATCTTGGGTTTTGAGAGGGATATCTAGGGTTTTTTCAGTGATTTCTAGCTTTCTATACAGATTTCTAGGTCCCTAGAGGGATTTCTTGGCCCCTAGAGAGATTTCTAGAGCGTGTTACAGGGTTTTGAGAGGGATATCATGGGTTTTTAGAGTGATTTCAAGGGTTTCTAAAGCGTTATCTTGGGTTTTGAGAGGGATATCTGGAGTTTTAGGAGGGATTTCTAGGTCCCTAGAGGGATTTCTAGGTCCCTAGAGGGATTTCTAGGTCCCTAGAGGGATTTCTTGGTCCGTAGAGGGATTTCTTGGCCCCTAGAGAGATTTCTAGAGCGTGTTACAGGGTTTTGAGAGGGATATCATGGGTTTTTAGAGTGATTTCAAGGGTATCTAAAGCGTTATCTTGGGTTTTGAGAGGGATATCTAGGGTTTTTTCAGTGATTTCTAGCTTTCTATACAGATTTCTAGGTCCCTAGAGGGATTTCTTGGTCCCTAGAGAGATTTCTAGAGCGTGTTACAGGGTTTTGAGAGGGATATCTAGTGTTTTTTCAGTGATTTCTAGCTTCCTATACAGATTTCTAGGTCCCTAGAGGGATTTCTAGGTCCGTAGAGGGATTTCTAGGTCCCTAGAGGGATTTCTATGTCCCTAGAGGGATTTCTATGTCCCTAGAGGGATTTCTAGGTCCCCAGAGGGATTTCTAGGTTCCCAGAGGGATTTCTAGGTCCCTAGAGGGATTTCTATGTCCCTAGAGAGATTTCTAGAGCGTGTTACAGGGTTTTGAGAGGGATATCATGGGTTTTTAGAGTGATTTCAAGGGTTTCTAAAGCGTTATCTTGGGTTTTGAGAGGGATATCTGGAGTTTTAGGAGGGATTTCTTGGTCCCTAGAGGGATTTCTTGGTCCCTAGAGGGATTTCTATGTCCCTAGAGGGATTTTTATGTCCCTACAGGGATTTCTAGGTCCCTAGAGGGATTTCTAGGTCCCTAGAGGGATTTCTATGTCCCTAGAGAGATTTCTAGAGCGTGTTACAGGGTTTTGAGAGGGATATCATGGGTTTTTAGAGTGATTTCAAGGGTTTCTAAAGCGTTATCTTGGGTTTTGAGAGGGATATCTGGAATTTTAGGAGGGATTTCTTGGTCCCTACAGGGATTTCTTGGTCCCTAGAGGGATTTCTGGGTCCCTAGAGGGATTTCTAGGTCCCCAGAGGGATTTCTAGGTCCCCAGAGGGATTTCTAGGTCCCTAGAGGGATTTCAGGCACTAAAGTTGGCATTTGAGACATAATATTTGGCATTTCAGGCACTATAGGTGGCATTTCAGGCACTAAAATTTTCATTTTTGACATTATATTTGGCATTTCAGGCACTATAATCGGCATTTCAGGCACTAAAAATGGCATTTGTGACATTATATTTGGCATTTCAGGCACTAAAATTGGCATTTTTGACATTATATTTGGCATTTCAGGCACTATAATCGGTATTTAAGGCACTAAAATTGGCATTTGTGACATTATATTTGGCATTTCAGGCACTAAAATTGGCATTTGAGACATAATATTTGGCATTTCAGGCACTATAATCGGCATTTCAGGGACTAAAATTGGCTTTTGAGACATAATATTTGGCATTTCAGGCACTATAATTGGCATTTCAGGCACTAAAATTGGCATTTGTGACATTATATTTGGCATTTCAGGCACTAAAATTGGAATTTGAGACATAATATTTGGCATTTCAGGCACTATAGGTGGCATTTCAGGCACTAAAATTTTCATTTTTGACATTATATTTGGCATTTCAGGCACTATAATCGGCATTTCAGGCACTAAAAATGGCATTTGTGACATTATATTTGGCATTTCAGGCACTAAAATTGGCATTTGAGCCATAATTTTAGGCATTTCAGGCACTATAATTGGCATTTAAGGCACTAAAATTGGCATTTTTGACATTATATTTGGCATTTCAGGCACTAAAATTGGCATTTTTGACATTATATTTGGCATTTCAGGCACTATAATTGGCATTTCAGGCACTAAAATTGGCATTTGTGACATTATATTTGGCATTTCAGGCACTAAAATTGGCATTTGAGACATAATATTTGGCATTTCAGGCACTATAGGTGGCATTTCAGGCACTAAAATTTTCATTTTTGACATTATATTTGGCATTTCAGGCACTATAATCGGCATTTCAGGCACTAAAAATGGCATTTGTGACATTATATTTGGCATTTCAGGCACTAAAATTGGCATTTGAGACATAATTTTAGGCATTTCAGGCACTATAATTGGCATTTAAGGCACTAAAATTGGCATTTTTGACATTATATTTGGCATTTCAGGCACTAAAATTGGCATTTGTGAGATAATATTTGGCATTTCAGGCACTAAATTTGGCATTTGTGACATAATATTTGGCATTTCAGGCACTGAAATTGGCATTTTTGACATTATATTTGGCATTTCAGGCACTAAAATTGGCATTTGTGACATAATATTTGGCATTTCTGGCACTAAAATTGGCATTTGTGACATTATATTTGGCATTTCAGGCACTAAAATTGGTATTTTTGACATTATATTTGGCATTTCAGGAACTAAAATTGGCATTTTTGACATTATATTTGGCATTTCAGGCACTAAAATTGGCATTTGTGACATAATATTTGGCATTTCAGGCACTAAAATTGGCATTTTTGACATTATATTTTTCATTTCAGGCACTATAATCGGCATTTCAGGCACTATAATCGGCATTTCAGGCACTATAATTGGCATTTCAGGCACTAAAATTGGCATTTGAGACATAATATTTGGCATTTCAGGCACTAAAATTGGCATTTTTTACATTATATTTGGCATTTCAGGCACTATAATTGGCATTTCAGGCACTAAAATTGGCATTTGTGACATTATATTTGGCATTTCAGGCACTAATCAAATAAGTCAAAAATGCCAATTTTAGTGCCTGAAATGCCAAATATTATGTCACAAATGCCAAATTTAGTGCCTGAAATGCCAAATATTATGTCTCAAATGCCAATTTTAGTGCCTGAAATGCCAATTATAGTGCCTGAAATGCCAAATATAATGTCACAAATGCCAATTTTAGTGCCTGAAATGCCGATTATAGTGCCTGAAATGCCAAATATAATGTCAAAAATGCCAATTTTAGTGCCTGAAATGCCAATTATAGTGCCTGAAATGCCAAATATTATGTCTCAAATGCCAATTTTAGTGCCTGAAATGCCAAATATAATGTCACAAATGCCAATTTTAGTGCCTGAAATGCCAATTATAGTGCCTGAAATGCCAAATATAATGTAAAAAATGCCAATTTTAGTGCCTGAAATGCCAAATATTATGTCTCAAATGCCAATTTTAGTGCCTGAAATGCCAATTATAGTGCCTGAAATGCCGATTATAGTGCCTGAAATGCCGATTATAGTGCCTGAAATGAAAAATATAATGTCAAAAATGCCAATTTTAGTGCCTGAAATGCCAAATATTATGTCACAAATGCCAATTTTAGTGCCTGAAATGCCAAATATAATGTCAAAAATGCCAATTTTAGTTCCTGAAATGCCAAATATAATGTCAAAAATGCCAATTTTAGTGCCTGAAATGCCAAATATTATGTCACAAATGCCAATTTTAGTGCCTGAAATGCCAAATATAATGTCAAAAATGCCAATTTTAGTTCCTGAAATGCCAAATATAATGTCAAAAATGCCAATTTTAGTGCCTGAAATGCCAAATATAATGTCACAAATGCCAATTTTAGTGCCAGAAATGCCAAATATTATGTCACAAATGCCAATTTTAGTGCCTGAAATGCCAAATATAATGTCAAAAATGCCAATTTTAGTGCCTGAAATGCCAAATATTATGTCACAAATGCCAAATTTAGTGCCTGAAATGCCAAATATTATGTCACAAATGCCAATTTTAGTGCCTGAAATGCCAATTTTAGTGCCTGAAATGCCAAATACAATGTCACAAATGCCAATTTTAGTGCCTGAAATGCCTATTATAGTGCCTGAAATGCCAATTATAGTGCCTGAAATGCCAAATATAATGTCAAAAATGCCAATTTTAGTGCCTGAAATGCCAAATATAATGTCAAAAATGCCAATTTTAGTGCCTGAAATGCCAATTATAGTGCCTGAAATGCCTAAAATTATGTCTCAAATGCCAATTTTAGTGCCTGAAATGCCAAATATAATGTCACAAATGCCATTTTTAGTGCCTGAAATGCCGATTATAGTGCTTGAAATGCCAAATATAATGTCAAAAATGAAAATTTTAGTGCCTGAAATGCCACCTATAGTGCCTGAAATGCCAAATATTATTTCTCAAATGCCAATTTTAGTGCCTGAAATGCCAAATATAATGTCACAAATGCCAATTTTAGTGCCTGAAATGCCAATTATAGTGCCTGAAATGCCAAATATTATGTCTCAAAAGCCAATTTTAGTCCCTGAAATGCCGATTATAGTGCCTGAAATGCCAAATATTATGTCTCAAATGCCAATTTTAGTGCCTGAAATGCCAAATATAATGTCACAAATGCCAATATTAGTGCCTGAAATGCCAAATATAATGTCACAAATGCCATTTTTAGTGCCTGAAATGCCGATTATAGTGCCTGAAATGCCAAATATAATGTCAAAAATGAAAATTTTAGTGCCTGAAATGCCACCTATAGTGCCTGAAATGCCAAATATTATGTCTCAAATGCCAATTTTAGTGCCTGAAATCCCTCTAGGGACCTAGAAATCCCTCTAGGGACCTAGAAATCCCTCTAGGGACCTAGAAATCCCTCTGGGGACCTAGAAATCCCTCTAGGGACCCAGAAATCCCTCTAGGGACCAAGAAATCCCTCTAGGGACCAAGAAATCCCTCCTAAAATTCCAGATATCCCTCTCAAAACCCAAGATAACGCTTTAGAAACCCTTGAAATCACTCTAAAAACCCATGATATCCCTCTCAAAACCCTGTAACACGCTCTAGAAATCTCTCTAGGGACATAGAAATCCCTCTAGGGACCTAGAAATCCCTCTAGGGACCTAGAAATCCCTGTAGGGACATAAAAATCCCTCTAGGGACATAGAAATCCCTCTAGGGACCAAGAAATCCCTCTAGGGACCAAGAAATCCCTCCTAAAACTCCAGATATCCCTCTCAAAACCCAAGATAACGCTTTAGAAACCCTTGAAATCACTCTAAAAACCCATGATATCCCTCTCAAAACCCTGTAACACGCTCTAGAAATCTCTCTAGGGACATAGAAATCCCTCTAGGGACCTAGAAATCCCTCTGGGGACCTAGAAATCCCTCTGGGGACCTAGAAATCCCTCTAGGGACATAGAAATCCCTCTAGGGACATAGAAATCCCTCTAGGGACCTAGAAATTCCTCTAGGGACCTAGAAATCCCTCTAGGGACCAAGAAATCCCTCTAGGGACCAAGAAATCCCTCTAGGGACCTAGAAATCCCTCTACGGACCTAGAAATCCCTCTAGGGACCTAGAAATCTGTATAGGAAGCTAGAAATCACTGAAAAAACACTAGATATCCCTCTCAAAACCCTGTAACACGCTCTAGAAATCTCTCTAGGGACCAAGAAATCCCTCTAGGGACCTAGAAATCTGTATAGAAAGCTAGAAATCACTGAAAAAACCCTAGATATCCCTCTCAAAACCCAAGATAACGCTTTAGATACCCTTGAAATCACTCTAAAAACCCATGATATCCCTCTCAAAACCCTGTAACACGCTCTAGAAATCTCTCTAGGGGCCAAGAAATCCCTCTACGGACCTAGAAATCCCTCTAGGGACCTAGAAATCCCTCTAGGGACCTAGAAATCCCTCTAGGGACCAAGAAATCCCTCTAGGGACCTAGAAATCCCTCTAGGGACCTAGAAATCCCTCTAGGGACCTAGAAATCCCTCCTAAAACTCCAGATATCCCTCTCAAAACCCAAGATAACGCTTTAGAAACCCTTGAAATCACTCTAAAAACCCATGATATCCCTCTCAAAACCCTGTAACACGCTCTAGAAATCTCTCTAGGGGCCAAGAAATCCCTCTAGGGACCTAGAAATCTGTATAGAAAGCTAGAAATCACTGAAAAAACCCTAGATATCCCTCTCAAAACCCAAGATAACGCTTTAGATACCCTTGAAATCACTCTAAAAACCCATGATATCCCTCTCAAAACCCTGTAACACGCTCTAGAAATCTCTCTAGGGGCCAAGAAATCCCTCTAGGGACCTAGAAATCTCTATAGGAAGCTAGAAATCACTGAAAAAACCCTAGATATCCCTCTCTAAACCCTGTAACACGCTCTAGAATCCCTACAACTCCCTCTACGGACCTAGAAATCCCTCTAGGGACCTAGAAATCCCTCTAGGGACCAAGAAATCCCTCTAGGGACCAAGAAATCCCTTTAGGGACCTAGAAATCCCTCTAGGGACCAAGAAATCCCTCTAGGGACCTAGAAATCCCTCTAGGGACCTAGAAATCCCTCTAGGGACCTAGAAATCCCTCTAGGGACCTAGAAATCCCTCCTAAAATTCCAGATATCCCTCTCAAAACCCAAGATAACGCTTTAGAAACCCTTGAAATCACTCTAAAAACCCATGATATCCCTCTCAAAACCCTGTAACACGCTCTAGAAATCTCTCTAGGGACATAGAAATCCCTCTAGGGACCTAGAAATCCCTCTAGGGACCTAGAAATCCCTGTAGGGACATAAAAATCCCTCTAGGGACATAGAAATCCCTCTAGGGACCAAGAAATCCCTCTAGGGACCAAGAAATCCCTCCTAAAACTCCAGATATCCCTCTCAAAACCCAAGATAACGCTTTAGAAACCCTTGAAATCACTCTAAAAACCCATGATATCCCTCTCAAAACCCTGTAACACGCTCTAGAAATCTCTCTAGGGACATAGAAATCCCTCTAGGGACCTAGAAATCCCTCTGGGGACCTAGAAATCCCTCTGGGGACCTAGAAATCCCTCTAGGGACATAGAAATCCCTCTAGGGACATAGAAATCCCTCTAGGGACCTAGAAATCCCTCTAGGGACCTAGAAATCCCTCTAGGGACCAAGAAATCCCTCTAGGGACCAAGAAATCCCTCTAGGGACCTAGAAATCCCTCTACGGACCTAGAAATCCCTCTAGGGACCTAGAAATCTGTATAGGAAGCTAGAAATCACTGAAAAAACACTAGATATCCCTCTCAAAACCCTGTAACACGCTCTAGAAATCTCTCTAGGGACCAAGAAATCCCTCTAGGGACCTAGAAATCTGTATAGAAAGCTAGAAATCACTGAAAAAACCCTAGATATCCCTCTCAAAACCCAAGATAACGCTTTAGATACCCTTGAAATCACTCTAAAAACCCATGATATCCCTCTCAAAACCCTGTAACACGCTCTAGAAATCTCTCTAGGGGCCAAGAAATCCCTCTACGGACCTAGAAATCCCTCTAGGGACCTAGAAATCCCTCTAGGGACCTAGAAATCCCTCTAGGGACCAAGAAATCCCTCTAGGGACCTAGAAATCCCTCTAGGGACCTAGAAATCCCTCTAGGGACCTAGAAATCCCTCCTAAAACTCCAGATATCCCTCTCAAAACCCAAGATAACGCTTTAGAAACCCTTGAAATCACTCTAAAAACCCATGATATCCCTCTCAAAACCCTGTAACACGCTCTAGAAATCTCTCTAGGGGCCAAGAAATCCCTCTAGGGACCTAGAAATCTGTATAGAAAGCTAGAAATCACTGAAAAAACCCTAGATATCCCTCTCAAAACCCAAGATAACGCTTTAGATACCCTTGAAATCACTCTAAAAACCCATGATATCCCTCTCAAAACCCTGTAACACGCTCTAGAAATCTCTCTAGGGGCCAAGAAATCCCTCTAGGGACCTAGAAATCTCTATAGGAAGCTAGAAATCACTGAAAAAACCCTAGATATCCCTCTCTAAACCCTGTAACACGCTCTAGAATCCCTACAACTCCCTCTACGGACCTAGAAATCCCTCTAGGGACCTAGAAATCCCTCTAGGGACCTAGAAATCCCTCTAGGGACCAAGAAATCCCTCTAGGGACCAAGAAATCCCTCTAGGGACCTAGAAATCCCTCTAGGGACCAAGAAATCCCTCTAGGGACCTAGAAATCCCTCTAGGGACCTAGAAATCCCTCTAGGGACCTAGAAATCCCTCTAGGGACCTAGAAATCCCTCTATTGACCTAGAAATCCCTGTAGGGACATTAAAATCCCTCTAGGGACATAGAAATCCCTCTAGGGACCTAGAATGCCCTCTAGGGACCTAGAAATCCCTCTAGGGACATAGAAATCCCTCTAGGGACCTAGAAATCCCTCTGGGGACCTAGAAATCCCTCTGGGGACCTAGAAATCCCTCTAGGGACCTAGAAATCCCTCTAGGGACCTAGAAATCCCTCTACGGACCTAGAAATCCCTCTAGGGACCTAGAAATCTGTATAGGAAGCTAGAAATCACTGAAAAAACCCTAGATATCCCTCTCAAAACCCTGTAACACGCTCTAGAAATCTCTCTAGGGACCAAGAAATCCCTCTAGGGACCTAGAAATCTGTATAGAAAGCTAGAAATCACTGAAAAAACCCTAGATATCCCTCTCAAAACCCAAGATAACGCTTTAGATACCCTTGAAATCACTCTAAAAACCCATGATATCCCTCTCAAAACCCTGTAACACGCTCTAGAAATCTCTCTAGGGGCCAAGAAATCCCTCTAGGGACCTAGAAATCTCTATAGGAAGCTAGAAATCACTGAAAAAACCCTAGATATCACTCTCAAAACCCTGTAACACGCTCTAGAATCCCTACAACTCCCTCTACGGACCTAGAAATCCCTCTAGGGACCTAGAAATCCCTCTAGGGACCAAGAAATCCCTCTAGGGACCAAGAAATCCCTCTAGGGACCTAGAAATCCCTCTAGGGACCTAGAAATCCCTCTAGGGACCTAGAAATCCCTCTGGGGACCTAGAAATCCCTCTGGGGACCTAGAAATCCCTCTAGGGACCCAGAAATCCCTCTAGGGACCAAGAAATCCCTCTAGGGACCAAGAAATCCCTCCTAAAATTCCAGATATCCCTCTCAAAACCCAAGATAACGCTTTAGAAACCCTTGAAATCACTCTAAAAACCCATGATATCCCTCTCAAAACCCTGTAACACGCTCTAGAAATCTCTCTAGGGACCTAGAAATCCCTCTAGGGACCTAGAAATCCCTGTAGGGACATAAAAATCCCTCTAGGGACATAGAAATCCCTCTAGGGACCAAGAAATCCCTCTAGGGACCAAGAAATCCCTCCTAAAACTCCAGATATCCCTCTCAAAACCCAAGATAACGCTTTAGAAACCCTTGAAATCACTCTAAAAACCCATGATATCCCTCTCAAAACCCTGTAACACGCTCTAGAAATCTCTCTAGGGACATAGAAATCCCTCTAGGGATCTAGAAATCCCTCTGGGGACCTAGAAATCCCTCTGGGGACCTAGAAATCCCTCTAGGGACATAGAAATCCCTCTAGGGACATAGAAATCCCTCTAGGGACCTAGAAATCCCTCTAGGGACCTAGAAATCCCTCTAGGGACCAAGAAATCCCTCTAGGGACCAAGAAATCCCTCTAGGGACCTAGAAATCCCTCTACGGACCTAGAAATCCCTCTAGGGACCTAGAAATCTGTATAGGAAGCTAGAAATCACTGAAAAAACACTAGATATCCCTCTCAAAACCCTGTAACACGCTCTAGAAATCTCTCTAGGGACCAAGAAATCCCTCTAGGGACCTAGAAATCTGTATAGAAAGCTAGAAATCACTGAAAAAACCCTAGATATCCCTCTCAAAACCCAAGATAACGCTTTAGATACCCTTGAAATCACTCTAAAAACCCATGATATCCCTCTCAAAACCCTGTAACACGCTCTAGAAATCTCTCTAGGGGCCAAGAAATACCTCTACGGACCTAGAAATCCCTCTAGGGACCTAGAAATCCCTCTAGGGACCAAGAAATCCCTCTAGGGACCTAGAAATCCCTCTAGGGACCTAGAAATCCCTCTAGGGACCTAGAAATCCCTCCTAAAACTCCAGATATCCCTCTCAAAACCCAAGATAACGCTTTAGAAACCCTTGAAATCACTCTAAAAACCCATGATATCCCTCTCAAAACCCTGTAACACGCTCTAGAAATCTCTCTAGGGGCCAAGAAATCCCTCTAGGGACCTAGAAATCTGTATAGAAAGCTAGAAATCACTGAAAAAACCCTAGATATCCCTCTCAAAACCCAAGATAACGCTTTAGATACCCTTGAAATCACTCTAAAAACCCATGATATCCCTCTCAAAACCCTGTAACACGCTCTAGAAATCTCTCTAGGGGCCAAGAAATCCCTCTAGGGACCTAGAAATCTCTATAGGAAGCTAGAAATCACTGAAAAAACCCTAGATATCCCTCTCAAAACCCTGTAACACGCTCTAGAATCCCTGCAACTCCCTCTACGGACCTAGAAATCCCTCTAGGGACCAAGAAATCCCTCTAGGGACCAAGAAATCCCTCTAGGGACCTAGAAATCCCTCTAGGGACCAAGAAATCCCTCTAGGGACCAAGAAATCCCTCTAGGGACCTAGAAATCCCTCTAGGGACCTAGAAATCCCTCTGGGGACCTAGAAATCCCTCTGGGGACCTAGAAATCCCTCTAGGGACCTAGAAATCCCTCTAGGGACCAAGAAATCCCTCCTAAAACTCCAGATATCCCTCTCAAAACCCAAGATAACGCTTTAGAAACCCTTGAAATCACTCTAAAAACCCATGATATCCCTCTCAAAACCCTGTAACACGCTCTAGAAATCTCTCTAGGGACATAGAAATCCCTCTAGGGACCTAGAAATCCCGCTAGGGACCTAGAAATCCCTGTAGGGACATAAAAATCCCTCTAGGGACATAGAAATCCCTCTAGGGACCTAGAAATCCCTCTGGGGACCTAGAAATCCCTCTGGGGACCTAGAAATCCCTCTAGGGACCTAGAAATCCCTCTAGGGACCAAGAAATCCCTCTAGGGACCAAGAAATCCCTCTAGGGACCAAGAAATCCCTCCTAAAACTCCAGATATCCCTCTCAAAACCCAAGATAACGCTTTAGAAACCCTTGAAATCACTCTAAAAACCCATGATATCCCTCTCAAAACCCTGTAACACGCTCTAGAAATCTCTCTAGGGACATAGAAATCCCTCTAGGGACCTAGAAATCCCTCTAGGGACCTAGAAATCTCTCAAGGGACCTAGAAATCCCTGTAGGGACATAAAAATCCCTCTAGGGACATAGAAATCCCTCTAGGGACCTAGAAATCCCTCTAGGGACCTAGAAATCCCTCTAGGGACCTAGAAATCCCTCTAGGGACCTAGAAATCCCTCTAGGGACATAGAAATCCCTCTAGGGACCTAGAAATCCCTCTAGGGACCTAGAAATCCCTCTAGGGACCTAGAAATCCCTCTAGGGACCTAGAAATCCCTCTAGGGACCTAGAAATCCCTCTGGGGACCTAGAAATCCCTCTAGGGACCTAGAAATCCCTCTAGGGACCTAGAAATCCCTCCTAAAACTCCAGATATCCCTCTCAAAACCCAAGATAACGCTTTAGAAACCCTTGAAATCACTCTAAAAACCCATGATATTCCTCTCAAAACCCTGTAACACGCTCTAGAAATCTCTCTAGGGGCCAAGAAATCCCTCTAGGGACCTAGAAATCTCTATAGGAAGCTAGAAATCACTGAAAAAACCCTAGATATCCCTCTCAAAACCCTGTAACACGCTCTAGAAATCTCTCTACGGGCCTAGAAATCCCTCTAGGGACCTAGAAATCCCTCTAGGGACCAAGAAATCCCTCTAGGGACCAAGAAATCCCTCTAGGGACCTAGAAATCCCTCTAGGGACCAAGAAATCCCTCTAGGGACCAAGAAATCCCTCTAGGGACCTAGAAATCCCTCTAGGGACCTAGAAATCCCTGTAGGGACATAAAAATCCCTCTAGGGACATAGAAATCCCTCTAGGGACCTAGAATGCCCTCTAGGGACCTAGAAATCCCTCTAGGGACATAGAAATCCCTCTAGGGACCTAGAAATCCCTCTACGGACCTAGAAATCCCTCTAGGGACCTAGAAATCCCTCTAGGGACCAAGAAATCCCTCTAGGGACCAAGAAATCCTTCTAGGGACCTAGAAATCCCTCTAGGGACCAAGAAATCCCTCTAGGGACCAAGAAATCCCTCTAGGGACCAAGAAATCCCTCTAGGGACCTAGAAATCCCTCTAGGGACCTAGAAATCCCTCTGGGGACCTAGAAATCCCTCTGGGGACCTAGAAATCCCTCTAGGGACCTAGAAATCCCTCTAGGGACCTAGAAATCCCTCTAGGGACCTAGAAATCCCTCTAGGGACCTAGAAATCCCTCCTAAAACTCCAGATATCCCTCTCAAAACCCAAGATAACGCTTTAGAAACCCTTGAAATCACTCTAAAAACCCATGGTATCCCTCTCAAAACCCTGTAACACGCTCTAGAAATCTCTCTAGGGGCCAAGAAATCCCTCTAGGGACCTAGAAATCTCTATAGGAAGCTAGAAATCACTGAAAAAACCCTAGATATCCCTCTCAAAACCCTGTAACACGCTCTAGAATCCCTACAACTCCCTCTGCGGACCTAGAAATCCCTCTAGGGACCTAGAAATCCCTCTAGGGACCAAGAAATCCCTCTAGGGACCAAGAAATCCCTCTAGGGACCTAGAAATCCTTCTAGGGACCTAGAAATCCCTCTAGGGACCTAGAAATCCCTCTAGGGACCTAGAAATCCCTGTAGGGACATAAAAATCCCTCTAGGGACATAAAAATCCCTCTAGGGACATAGAAATCCCTCTAGGGACCTAGAATGCCCTCTGGGGACCTAGAAATCCCTCTAGGGACCTAGAAATCCCTCTAGGGACCAAGAAATCCCTCTAGGGACCAAGAAATCCCTCCTAAAACTCCAGATATCCCTCTCAAAACCCAAGATAACGCTTTAGAAACCCTTGAAATCACTCTAAAAACCCATGATATCCCTCTCAAAACCCTGTAACACGCTCTAGAAATCTCTCTAGGGACATAGAAATCCCTCTAGGGACCTAGAAATCCCTCTAGGGACCTAGAAATCCCTCTAGGGACCTAGAAATCCCTCTAGGGACCTAGAAATCCCTGTAGGGACATAAAAATCCCTCTAGGGACATAGAAATCCCTCTAGGGACCAAGAAATCCCTCTAGGGACCAAGAAATCCCTCCTAAAACTCCAGATATCCCTCTCAAAACCCAAGATAACGCTTTAGAAACCCTTGAAATCACTCTAAAAACCCATGATATCCCTCTCAAAACCCTGTAACACGCTCTAGAAATCTCTCTAGGGACATAGAAATCCCTCTAGGGACCTAGAAATCCCTCTGGGGACCTAGAAATCCCTCTGGGGACCTAGAAATCCCTCTAGGGACATAGAAATCCCTCTAGGGACATAGAAATCCCTCTAGGGACCTAGAAATTCCTCTAGGGACCTAGAAATCCCTCTAGGGACCAAGAAATCCCTCTAGGGACCAAGAAATCCCTCTAGGGACCTAGAAATCCCTCTACGGACCTAGAAATCCCTCTAGGGACCTAGAAATCTGTATAGGAAGCTAGAAATCACTGAAAAAACACTAGATATCCCTCTCAAAACCCTGTAACACGCTCTAGAAATCTCTCTAGGGACCAAGAAATCCCTCTAGGGACCTAGAAATCTGTATAGAAAGCTAGAAATCACTGAAAAAACCCTAGATATCCCTCTCAAAACCCAAGATAACGCTTTAGATACCCTTGAAATCACTCTAAAAACCCATGATATCCCTCTCAAAACCCTGTAACACGCTCTAGAAATCTCTCTAGGGGCCAAGAAATCCCTCTACGGACCTAGAAATCCCTCTAGGGACCTAGAAATCCCTCTAGGGACCTAGAAATCCCTCTAGGGACCAAGAAATCCCTCTAGGGACCTAGAAATCCCTCTAGGGACCTAGAAATCCCTCTAGGGACCTAGAAATCCCTCCTAAAACTCCAGATATCCCTCTCAAAACCCAAGATAACGCTTTAGAAACCCTTGAAATCACTCTAAAAACCCATGATATCCCTCTCAAAACCCTGTAACACGCTCTAGAAATCTCTCTAGGGGCCAAGAAATCCCTCTAGGGACCTAGAAATCTGTATAGAAAGCTAGAAATCACTGAAAAAACCCTAGATATCCCTCTCAAAACCCAAGATAACGCTTTAGATACCCTTGAAATCACTCTAAAAACCCATGATATCCCTCTCAAAACCCTGTAACACGCTCTAGAAATCTCTCTAGGGGCCAAGAAATCCCTCTAGGGACCTAGAAATCTCTATAGGAAGCTAGAAATCACTGAAAAAACCCTAGATATCCCTCTCTAAACCCTGTAACACGCTCTAGAATCCCTACAACTCCCTCTACGGACCTAGAAATCCCTCTAGGGACCTAGAAATCCCTCTAGGGACCAAGAAATCCCTCTAGGGACCAAGAAATCCCTTTAGGGACCTAGAAATCCCTCTAGGGACCAAGAAATCCCTCTAGGGACCTAGAAATCCCTCTAGGGACCTAGAAATCCCTCTAGGGACCTAGAAATCCCTCTAGGGACCTAGAAATCCCTCCTAAAATTCCAGATATCCCTCTCAAAACCCAAGATAACGCTTTAGAAACCCTTGAAATCACTCTAAAAACCCATGATATCCCTCTCAAAACCCTGTAACACGCTCTAGAAATCTCTCTAGGGACATAGAAATCCCTCTAGGGACCTAGAAATCCCTCTAGGGACCTAGAAATCCCTGTAGGGACATAAAAATCCCTCTAGGGACATAGAAATCCCTCTAGGGACCAAGAAATCCCTCTAGGGACCAAGAAATCCCTCCTAAAACTCCAGATATCCCTCTCAAAACCCAAGATAACGCTTTAGAAACCCTTGAAATCACTCTAAAAACCCATGATATCCCTCTCAAAACCCTGTAACACGCTCTAGAAATCTCTCTAGGGACATAGAAATCCCTCTAGGGACCTAGAAATCCCTCTGGGGACCTAGAAATCCCTCTGGGGACCTAGAAATCCCTCTAGGGACATAGAAATCCCTCTAGGGACATAGAAATCCCTCTAGGGACCTAGAAATCCCTCTAGGGACCTAGAAATCCCTCTAGGGACCAAGAAATCCCTCTAGGGACCAAGAAATCCCTCTAGGGACCTAGAAATCCCTCTACGGACCTAGAAATCCCTCTAGGGACCTAGAAATCTGTATAGGAAGCTAGAAATCACTGAAAAAACACTAGATATCCCTCTCAAAACCCTGTAACACGCTCTAGAAATCTCTCTAGGGACCAAGAAATCCCTCTAGGGACCTAGAAATCTGTATAGAAAGCTAGAAATCACTGAAAAAACCCTAGATATCCCTCTCAAAACCCAAGATAACGCTTTAGATACCCTTGAAATCACTCTAAAAACCCATGATATCCCTCTCAAAACCCTGTAACACGCTCTAGAAATCTCTCTAGGGGCCAAGAAATCCCTCTACGGACCTAGAAATCCCTCTAGGGACCTAGAAATCCCTCTAGGGACCTAGAAATCCCTCTAGGGACCAAGAAATCCCTCTAGGGACCTAGAAATCCCTCTAGGGACCTAGAAATCCCTCTAGGGACCTAGAAATCCCTCCTAAAACTCCAGATATCCCTCTCAAAACCCAAGATAACGCTTTAGAAACCCTTGAAATCACTCTAAAAACCCATGATATCCCTCTCAAAACCCTGTAACACGCTCTAGAAATCTCTCTAGGGGCCAAGAAATCCCTCTAGGGACCTAGAAATCTGTATAGAAAGCTAGAAATCACTGAAAAAACCCTAG
The DNA here is from genome assembly GCA_964056705.1 of Troilus luridus. Taxonomy (NCBI): domain Eukaryota; kingdom Metazoa; phylum Arthropoda; class Insecta; order Hemiptera; family Pentatomidae; genus Troilus; species Troilus luridus. The sequence goes on along the minus strand of OZ057412.1, from coordinate 195,590,840 downwards.
ATATCCCTCTCAAAACCCAAGATAACGCTTTAGATACCCTTGAAATCACTCTAAAAACCCATGATATCCCTCTCAAAACCCTGTAACACGCTCTAGAAATCTCTCTAGGGGCCAAGAAATCCCTCTAGGGACCTAGAAATCTCTATAGGAAGCTAGAAATCACTGAAAAAACCCTAGATATCCCTCTCTAAACCCTGTAACACGCTCTAGAATCCCTACAACTCCCTCTACGGACCTAGAAATCCCTCTAGGGACCTAGAAATCCCTCTAGGGACCTAGAAATCCCTCTAGGGACCAAGAAATCCCTCTAGGGACCAAGAAATCCCTCTAGGGACCTAGAAATCCCTCTAGGGACCAAGAAATCCCTCTAGGGACCTAGAAATCCCTCTAGGGACCTAGAAATCCCTCTAGGGACCTAGAAATCCCTCTAGGGACCTAGAAATCCCTCTATTGACCTAGAAATCCCTGTAGGGACATTAAAATCCCTCTAGGGACATAGAAATCCCTCTAGGGACCTAGAATGCCCTCTAGGGACCTAGAAATCCCTCTAGGGACATAGAAATCCCTCTAGGGACCTAGAAATCCCTCTGGGGACCTAGAAATCCCTCTGGGGACCTAGAAATCCCTCTAGGGACCTAGAAATCCCTCTAGGGACCTAGAAATCCCTCTACGGACCTAGAAATCCCTCTAGGGACCTAGAAATCTGTATAGGAAGCTAGAAATCACTGAAAAAACCCTAGATATCCCTCTCAAAACCCTGTAACACGCTCTAGAAATCTCTCTAGGGACCAAGAAATCCCTCTAGGGACCTAGAAATCTGTATAGAAAGCTAGAAATCACTGAAAAAACCCTAGATATCCCTCTCAAAACCCAAGATAACGCTTTAGATACCCTTGAAATCACTCTAAAAACCCATGATATCCCTCTCAAAACCCTGTAACACGCTCTAGAAATCTCTCTAGGGGCCAAGAAATCCCTCTAGGGACCTAGAAATCTCTATAGGAAGCTAGAAATCACTGAAAAAACCCTAGATATCACTCTCAAAACCCTGTAACACGCTCTAGAATCCCTACAACTCCCTCTACGGACCTAGAAATCCCTCTAGGGACCTAGAAATCCCTCTAGGGACCAAGAAATCCCTCTAGGGACCAAGAAATCCCTCTAGGGACCTAGAAATCCCTCTAGGGACCTAGAAATCCCTCTAGGGACCTAGAAATCCCTCTGGGGACCTAGAAATCCCTCTGGGGACCTAGAAATCCCTCTAGGGACCCAGAAATCCCTCTAGGGACCAAGAAATCCCTCTAGGGACCAAGAAATCCCTCCTAAAATTCCAGATATCCCTCTCAAAACCCAAGATAACGCTTTAGAAACCCTTGAAATCACTCTAAAAACCCATGATATCCCTCTCAAAACCCTGTAACACGCTCTAGAAATCTCTCTAGGGACCTAGAAATCCCTCTAGGGACCTAGAAATCCCTGTAGGGACATAAAAATCCCTCTAGGGACATAGAAATCCCTCTAGGGACCAAGAAATCCCTCTAGGGACCAAGAAATCCCTCCTAAAACTCCAGATATCCCTCTCAAAACCCAAGATAACGCTTTAGAAACCCTTGAAATCACTCTAAAAACCCATGATATCCCTCTCAAAACCCTGTAACACGCTCTAGAAATCTCTCTAGGGACATAGAAATCCCTCTAGGGATCTAGAAATCCCTCTGGGGACCTAGAAATCCCTCTGGGGACCTAGAAATCCCTCTAGGGACATAGAAATCCCTCTAGGGACATAGAAATCCCTCTAGGGACCTAGAAATCCCTCTAGGGACCTAGAAATCCCTCTAGGGACCAAGAAATCCCTCTAGGGACCAAGAAATCCCTCTAGGGACCTAGAAATCCCTCTACGGACCTAGAAATCCCTCTAGGGACCTAGAAATCTGTATAGGAAGCTAGAAATCACTGAAAAAACACTAGATATCCCTCTCAAAACCCTGTAACACGCTCTAGAAATCTCTCTAGGGACCAAGAAATCCCTCTAGGGACCTAGAAATCTGTATAGAAAGCTAGAAATCACTGAAAAAACCCTAGATATCCCTCTCAAAACCCAAGATAACGCTTTAGATACCCTTGAAATCACTCTAAAAACCCATGATATCCCTCTCAAAACCCTGTAACACGCTCTAGAAATCTCTCTAGGGGCCAAGAAATACCTCTACGGACCTAGAAATCCCTCTAGGGACCTAGAAATCCCTCTAGGGACCAAGAAATCCCTCTAGGGACCTAGAAATCCCTCTAGGGACCTAGAAATCCCTCTAGGGACCTAGAAATCCCTCCTAAAACTCCAGATATCCCTCTCAAAACCCAAGATAACGCTTTAGAAACCCTTGAAATCACTCTAAAAACCCATGATATCCCTCTCAAAACCCTGTAACACGCTCTAGAAATCTCTCTAGGGGCCAAGAAATCCCTCTAGGGACCTAGAAATCTGTATAGAAAGCTAGAAATCACTGAAAAAACCCTAGATATCCCTCTCAAAACCCAAGATAACGCTTTAGATACCCTTGAAATCACTCTAAAAACCCATGATATCCCTCTCAAAACCCTGTAACACGCTCTAGAAATCTCTCTAGGGGCCAAGAAATCCCTCTAGGGACCTAGAAATCTCTATAGGAAGCTAGAAATCACTGAAAAAACCCTAGATATCCCTCTCAAAACCCTGTAACACGCTCTAGAATCCCTGCAACTCCCTCTACGGACCTAGAAATCCCTCTAGGGACCAAGAAATCCCTCTAGGGACCAAGAAATCCCTCTAGGGACCTAGAAATCCCTCTAGGGACCAAGAAATCCCTCTAGGGACCAAGAAATCCCTCTAGGGACCTAGAAATCCCTCTAGGGACCTAGAAATCCCTCTGGGGACCTAGAAATCCCTCTGGGGACCTAGAAATCCCTCTAGGGACCTAGAAATCCCTCTAGGGACCAAGAAATCCCTCCTAAAACTCCAGATATCCCTCTCAAAACCCAAGATAACGCTTTAGAAACCCTTGAAATCACTCTAAAAACCCATGATATCCCTCTCAAAACCCTGTAACACGCTCTAGAAATCTCTCTAGGGACATAGAAATCCCTCTAGGGACCTAGAAATCCCGCTAGGGACCTAGAAATCCCTGTAGGGACATAAAAATCCCTCTAGGGACATAGAAATCCCTCTAGGGACCTAGAAATCCCTCTGGGGACCTAGAAATCCCTCTGGGGACCTAGAAATCCCTCTAGGGACCTAGAAATCCCTCTAGGGACCAAGAAATCCCTCTAGGGACCAAGAAATCCCTCTAGGGACCAAGAAATCCCTCCTAAAACTCCAGATATCCCTCTCAAAACCCAAGATAACGCTTTAGAAACCCTTGAAATCACTCTAAAAACCCATGATATCCCTCTCAAAACCCTGTAACACGCTCTAGAAATCTCTCTAGGGACATAGAAATCCCTCTAGGGACCTAGAAATCCCTCTAGGGACCTAGAAATCTCTCAAGGGACCTAGAAATCCCTGTAGGGACATAAAAATCCCTCTAGGGACATAGAAATCCCTCTAGGGACCTAGAAATCCCTCTAGGGACCTAGAAATCCCTCTAGGGACCTAGAAATCCCTCTAGGGACCTAGAAATCCCTCTAGGGACATAGAAATCCCTCTAGGGACCTAGAAATCCCTCTAGGGACCTAGAAATCCCTCTAGGGACCTAGAAATCCCTCTAGGGACCTAGAAATCCCTCTAGGGACCTAGAAATCCCTCTGGGGACCTAGAAATCCCTCTAGGGACCTAGAAATCCCTCTAGGGACCTAGAAATCCCTCCTAAAACTCCAGATATCCCTCTCAAAACCCAAGATAACGCTTTAGAAACCCTTGAAATCACTCTAAAAACCCATGATATTCCTCTCAAAACCCTGTAACACGCTCTAGAAATCTCTCTAGGGGCCAAGAAATCCCTCTAGGGACCTAGAAATCTCTATAGGAAGCTAGAAATCACTGAAAAAACCCTAGATATCCCTCTCAAAACCCTGTAACACGCTCTAGAAATCTCTCTACGGGCCTAGAAATCCCTCTAGGGACCTAGAAATCCCTCTAGGGACCAAGAAATCCCTCTAGGGACCAAGAAATCCCTCTAGGGACCTAGAAATCCCTCTAGGGACCAAGAAATCCCTCTAGGGACCAAGAAATCCCTCTAGGGACCTAGAAATCCCTCTAGGGACCTAGAAATCCCTGTAGGGACATAAAAATCCCTCTAGGGACATAGAAATCCCTCTAGGGACCTAGAATGCCCTCTAGGGACCTAGAAATCCCTCTAGGGACATAGAAATCCCTCTAGGGACCTAGAAATCCCTCTACGGACCTAGAAATCCCTCTAGGGACCTAGAAATCCCTCTAGGGACCAAGAAATCCCTCTAGGGACCAAGAAATCCTTCTAGGGACCTAGAAATCCCTCTAGGGACCAAGAAATCCCTCTAGGGACCAAGAAATCCCTCTAGGGACCAAGAAATCCCTCTAGGGACCTAGAAATCCCTCTAGGGACCTAGAAATCCCTCTGGGGACCTAGAAATCCCTCTGGGGACCTAGAAATCCCTCTAGGGACCTAGAAATCCCTCTAGGGACCTAGAAATCCCTCTAGGGACCTAGAAATCCCTCTAGGGACCTAGAAATCCCTCCTAAAACTCCAGATATCCCTCTCAAAACCCAAGATAACGCTTTAGAAACCCTTGAAATCACTCTAAAAACCCATGGTATCCCTCTCAAAACCCTGTAACACGCTCTAGAAATCTCTCTAGGGGCCAAGAAATCCCTCTAGGGACCTAGAAATCTCTATAGGAAGCTAGAAATCACTGAAAAAACCCTAGATATCCCTCTCAAAACCCTGTAACACGCTCTAGAATCCCTACAACTCCCTCTGCGGACCTAGAAATCCCTCTAGGGACCTAGAAATCCCTCTAGGGACCAAGAAATCCCTCTAGGGACCAAGAAATCCCTCTAGGGACCTAGAAATCCTTCTAGGGACCTAGAAATCCCTCTAGGGACCTAGAAATCCCTCTAGGGACCTAGAAATCCCTGTAGGGACATAAAAATCCCTCTAGGGACATAAAAATCCCTCTAGGGACATAGAAATCCCTCTAGGGACCTAGAATGCCCTCTGGGGACCTAGAAATCCCTCTAGGGACCTAGAAATCCCTCTAGGGACCAAGAAATCCCTCTAGGGACCAAGAAATCCCTCCTAAAACTCCAGATATCCCTCTCAAAACCCAAGATAACGCTTTAGAAACCCTTGAAATCACTCTAAAAACCCATGATATCCCTCTCAAAACCCTGTAACACGCTCTAGAAATCTCTCTAGGGACATAGAAATCCCTCTAGGGACCTAGAAATCCCTCTAGGGACCTAGAAATCCCTCTAGGGATCTAGAAATCCCTCTAGGGACCTAGAAATCCCTCTAGGGACCTAGAAATCCCTGTAGGGACATAAAAATCCCTCTAGGGACATAGAAATCCCTGTAGGGACATAAAAATCCCTCTAGGGACCTAGAATGCCCTCTGGGGACCTAGAAATCCCTCTGGGGACCTAGAAATCCCTCTAGGGACCTAGAAATCCCTCTAGGGACCAAGAAATCCCTCTAGGGACCAAGAAATCCCTCCTAAAACTCCAGATATCCCTCTCAAAACCCAAGATAACGCTTTAGAAACCCTTGAAATCACTCTAAAAACCCATGATATCCCTCTCAAAACCCTGTAACACGCTCTAGAAATCTCTCTAGGGACATAGAAATCCCTCTAGGGACCTAGAAATCCCTCTGGGGACCTAGAAATCCCTCTGGGGACCTAGAAATCCCTCTAGGGACATAGAAATCCCTCTAGGGACATAGAAATCCCTCTAGGGACCTAGAAATCCCTCTAGGGACCTAGAAATCCCTCTAGGGACCAAGAAATCCCTCTAGGGACCAAGAAATCCCTCTAGGGACCTAGAAATCCCTCTACGGACCTAGAAATCCCTCTAGGGACCTAGAAATCTGTATAGGAAGCTAGAAATCACTGAAAAAACACTAGATATCCCTCTCAAAACCCTGTAACACGCTCTAGAAATCTCTCTAGGGGCCAAGAAATCCCTCTACGGACCTAGAAATCCCTCTAGGGACCTAGAAATCCCTCTAGGGACCAAGAAATCCCTCTAGGGACCTAGAAATCCCTCTAGGGACCTAGAAATCCCTCTAGGGACCAAGAAATCCCTCTAGGGACCTAGAAATCCCTCTAGGGACCTAGAAATCCCTCCTAAAACTCCAGATATCCCTCTCAAAACCCAAGATAACGCTTTAGAAACCCTTGAAATCACTCTAAAAACCCATGATATCCCTCTCAAAACCCTGTAACACGCTCTAGAAATCTCTCTAGGGGCCAAGAAATCCCTCTAGGGACCTAGAAATCTCTATAGGAAGCTAGGAATCACTGAAAAAACCCTAGATATCCCTCTCAAAACCCTGTAACACGCTCTAGAATCCCTACAACTCCCTCTACGGACCTAGAAATCCCTCTAGGGACCTAGAAATCCCTCTAGGGACCAAGAAATCCCTCTAGGGACCAAGAAATCCCTCTAGGGACCTAGAAATCCCTCTAGGGACCAAGAAATCCCTCTAGGGACCAAGAAATCCCTCTAGGGACCAAGAAATCCCTCTAGGGACCTAGAAATCCCTCTAGGGACCTAGAAATCCCTCTAGGGACCAAGAAATCCCTCTAGGGACCAAGAAATCCCTCTAGGGACCTAGAAATCCCTCTAGGGACCTAGAAATCCCTCTAGGGACCTAGAAATCCCTCTAGGGACCTAGAAATCCCTCCTAAAACTCCAGATATCCCTCTCAAAACCCAAGATAACGCTTTAGAAACCCTTGAAATCACTCTAAAAACCCATGGTATCCCTCTCAAAACCCTGTAACACGCTCTAGAAATCTCTCTAGGGGCCAAGAAATCCCTCTAGGGACCTAGAAATCTCTATAGGAAGCTAGAAATCACTGAAAAAACCCTAGATATCCCTCTCAAAACCCTGTAACACGCTCTAGAATCCCTACAACTCCCTCTGCGGACCTAGAAATCCCTCTAGGGACCTAGAAATCCCTCTAGGGACCAAGAAATCCCTCTAGGGACCAAGAAATCCCTCTAGGGACCTAGAAATCCCTCTAGGGACCTAGAAATCCCTCTGGGGACCTAGAAATCCCTCTGGGGACCTAGAAATCCCTCTAGGGACCTAGAAATCCCTCTAGGGACCAAGAAATCCCTCTAGGGACCAAGAAATCCCTCCTAAAACTCCAGATATCCCTCTCAAAACCCAAGATAACGCTTTAGAAACCCTTGAAATCACTCTAAAAACCCATGATATCCCTCTCAAAACCCTGTAACACGCTCTAGAAATCTCTCTAGGGACATAGAAATCCCTCTAGGGACCTAGAAATCCCTCTAGGGACCTAGAAATCCCTCTAGGGACCTAGAAATCCCTGTAGGGACATAAAAATCCCTCTAGGGACATAGAAATCCCTCTAGGGACCTAGAATGCCCTCTGGGGACCTAGAAATCCCTCTGGGGACCTAGAAATCCCTCTAGGGACCTAGAAATCCCTCTAGGGACCAAGAAATCCCTCTAGGGACCAAGAAATCCCTCCTAAAACTCCAGATATCCCTCTCAAAACCCAAGATAACGCTTTAGAAACCCTTGAAATCACTCTAAAAACCCATGATATCCCTCTCAAAACCCTGTAACACGCTCTAGAAATCTCTCTAGGGACATAGAAATCCCTCTAGGGACCTAGAAATCCCTCTAGGGACCTAGAAATCCCTCTAGGGATCTAGAAATCCCTCTAGGGACCTAGAAATCCCTCTAGGGACCTAGAAATCCCTGTAGGGACATAAAAATCCCTCTAGGGACATAGAAATCCCTGTAGGGACATAAAAATCCCTCTAGGGACCTAGAATGCCCTCTGGGGACCTAGAAATCCCTCTGGGGACCTAGAAATCCCTCTAGGGACCTAGAAATCCCTCTAGGGACCAAGAAATCCCTCTAGGGACCAAGAAATCCCTCCTAAAACTCCAGATATCCCTCTCAAAACCCAAGATAACGCTTTAGAAACCCTTGAAATCACTCTAAAAACCCATGATATCCCTCTCAAAACCCTGTAACACGCTCTAGAAATCTCTCTAGGGACATAGAAATCCCTCTAGGGACCTAGAAATCCCTCTGGGGACCTAGAAATCCCTCTGGGGACCTAGAAATCCCTCTAGGGACATAGAAATCCCTCTAGGGACATAGAAATCCCTCTAGGGACCTAGAAATCCCTCTAGGGACCTAGAAATCCCTCTAGGGACCAAGAAATCCCTCTAGGGACCAAGAAATCCCTCTAGGGACCTAGAAATCCCTCTACGGACCTAGAAATCCCTCTAGGGACCTAGAAATCTGTATAGGAAGCTAGAAATCACTGAAAAAACACTAGATATCCCTCTCAAAACCCAAGATAACGCTTTAGATACCCTTGAAATCACTCTAAAAACCCATGATATCCCTCTCAAAACCCTGTAACACGCTCTAGAAATCTCTCTAGGGGCCAAGAAATCCCTCTACGGACCTAGAAATCCCTCTAGGGACCTAGAAATCCCTCTAGGGACCAAGAAATCCCTCTAGGGACCTAGAAATCCCTCTAGGGACCTAGAAATCCCTCCTAAAACTCCAGATATCCCTCTCAAAACCCAAGATAACGCTTTAGAAACCCTTGAAATCACTCTAAAAACCCATGATATCCCTCTCAAAACCCTGTAACACGCTCTAGAAATCTCTCTAGGGGCCAAGAAATCCCTCTAGGGACCTAGAAATCTCTATAGGAAGCTAGGAATCACTGAAAAAACCCTAGATATCCCTCTCAAAACCCTGTAACACGCTCTAGAATCCCTACAACTCCCTCTACGGACCTAGAAATCCCTCTAGGGACCTAGAAATCCCTCTAGGGACCAAGAAATCCCTCTAGGGACCTAGAAATCCCTCTAGGGACCAAGAAATCCCTCTAGGGACCTAGAAATCCCTCTAGGGACCTAGAAATCCCTCTGGGGACCTAGAAATCCCTCTGGGGACCTAGAAATCCCTCTAGGGACCAAGAAATCCCTCTAGGGACCAAGAAATCCCTCTAGGGACCTAGAAATCCCTCTGGGGACCTAGAAATCCCTCTGGGGACCTAGAAATCCCTCTAGGGACCTAGAAATCCCTCTAGGGACCTAGAAATCCCTCTAGGGACCAAGAAATCCCTCCTAAAACTCCAGATATCCCTCTCAAAACCCAAGATAACGCTTTAGAAACCCTTGAAATCACTCTAAAAACCCATGATATCCCTCTCAAAACCCTGTAACACGCTCTAGAAATCCCTCTAGGGACATAGAAATCCCTCTAGAATCCCTACAACTCCCTCTGCGGACCTAGAAATCCCTCTAGGGACCTAGAAATCCCTCTAGGGACCAAGAAATCCCTCTAGGGACCAAGAAATCCCTCTAGGGACCTAGAAATCCCTCTAGGGACCTAGAAATCCCTCTAGGGACCTAGAAATCCCTCTAGGGACCTAGAAATCCCTCCTAAAACTCCAGATATCCCTCTCAAAACCCAAGATAACGCTTTAGAAACCCTTGAAATCACTCTAAAAACCCATGATATTCCTCTCAAAACCCTGTAACACGCTCTAGAAATCTCTCTAGGGGCCAAGAAATCCCTCTAGGGACCTAGAAATCTCTATAGGAAGCTAGAAATCACTGAAAAAACCCTAGATATCCCTCTCAAAACCCTGTAACACGCTCTAGAATCCCTACAACTCCCTCTACGGACCTAGAAATCCCTCTAGGGACCTAGAAATCCCTCTAGGGACCAAGAAATCCCTCTAGGGACCAAGAAATCCCTCTAGGGACCTAGAAATCCCTCTAGGGACCAAGAAATCCCTCTAGGGACCAAGAAATCCCTTTAGGGACCAAGAAATCCCTCTAGGGACCTAGAAATCCCTCTAGGGACCTAGAAATCCCTCTGGGGACCTAGAAATCCCTCTGGGGACCTAGAAATCCCTCTAGGGACCTAGAAATCCCTCTAGGGACCAAGAAATCCCTCCTAAAACTCCAGATATCCCTCTCAAAACCCAAGATAACGCTTTAGAAACCCTTGAAATCACTCTAAAAACCCATGATATCCCTCTCAAAACCCTGTAACACGCTCTAGAAATCTCTCTAGGGACATAGAAATCCCTCTAGGGACCTAGAAATCCCTCTAGGGACCTAGAAATCCCTGTAGGGACATAAAAATCCCTCTAGGGACATAGAAATCCCTCTAGGGACCTAGAATGCCCTCTAGGGACCTAGAAATCCCTCTAGGGACATAGAAATCCCTCTAGAATCCCTACAACTCCCTCTGCGGACCTAGAAATCCCTCTAGGGACCTAGAAATCCCTCTAGGGACCAAGAAATCCCTCTAGGGACCAAGAAATCCCTCTAGGGACCTATAAATCCCTCTAGGGACCTAGAAATCCCTCTAGGGACCTAGAAATCCCTCTAGGGACCTAGAAATCCCTCCTAAAACTCCAGATATCCCTCTCAAAACCCAAGATAACGCTTTAGAAACCCTTGAAATCACTCTAAAAACCCATGATATTCCTCTCAAAACCCTGTAACACGCTCTAGAAATCTCTCTAGGGGCCAAGAAATCCCTCTAGGGACCTAGAAATCTCTATAGGAAGCTAGAAATCACTGAAAAAACCCTAGATATCCCTCTCAAAACCCTGTAACACGCTCTAGAATCCCTACAACTCCCTCTACGGACCTAGAAATCCCTCTAGGGACCTAGAAATCCCTCTAGGGACCAAGAAATCCCTCTAGGGACCAAGAAATCCCTCTAGGGACCTAGAAATCCCTTTAGGGACCAAGAAATCCCTCTAGGGACCAAGAAATCCCTCTAGGGACCAAGAAATCCCTCTAGGGACCTAGAAATCCCTCTAGGGACCTAGAAATCCCTCTGGGGACCTAGAAATCCCTCTGGGGACCTAGAAATCCCTCTAGGGACCTAGAAATCCCTCTAGGGACCAAGAAATCCCTCTAGGGACCTAGAAATCCCTCTAGGGACCAAGAAATCCCTCCTAAAACTCCAGATATCCCTCTCAAAACCCAAGATAACGCTTTAGAAACCCTTGAAATCACTCTAAAAACCCATGATATCCCTCTCAAAACCCTGTAACACGCTCTAGAAATCCCTCTAGGGACATAGAAATCCCTCTAGAATCCCTACAACTCCCTCTGCGGACCTAGAAATCCCTCTAGGGACCTAGAAATCCCTCTAGGGACCAAGAAATCCCTCTAGGGACCAAGAAATCCCTCTAGGGACCTAGAAATCCCTCTAGGGACCTAGAAATCCCTCTAGGGACCTAGAAATCCCTCTAGGGACCTAGAAATCCCTCCTAAAACTCCAGATATCCCTCTCAAAACCCAAGATAACGCTTTAGAAACCCTTGAAATCACTCTAAAAACCCATGATATTCCTCTCAAAACCCTGTAACACGCTCTAGAAATCTCTCTAGGGGCCAAGAAATCCCTCTAGGGACCAAGAAATCCCTCTAGGGACCTAGAAATCCCTCTAGGGACCAAGAAATCCCTCTAGGGACCAAGAAATCCCTCTAGGGACCAAGAAATCCCTCTAGGGACCTAGAAATCCCTCTAGGGACCTAGAAATCCCTCTGGGGACCTAGAAATCCCTCTGGGGACCTAGAAATCCCTCTAGGGACCTAGAAATCCCTCTAGGGACCAAGAAATCCCTCCTAAAACTCCAGATATCCCTCTCAAAACCCAAGATAACGCTTTAGAAACCCTTGAAATCACTCTAAAAACCGATGATATCCCTCTCAAAACCCTGTAACACGCTCTAGAAATCTCTCTAGGGACATAGAAATCCCTCTAGGGACCTAGAAATCCCTGTAGGGACATAAAAATCCCTCTAGGGACATAGAAATCCCTCTAGGGACCTAGAATGCCCTCTAGGGACCTAGAAATCCCTCTAGGGACATAGAAATCCCTCTAGAATCCCTACAACTCCCTCTGCGGACCTAGAAATCCCTCTAGGGACCTAGAAATCCCTCTAGGGACCAAGAAATCCCTCTAGGGACCAAGAAATCCCTCTAGGGACCTAGAAATCCCTCTAGGGACCTAGAAATCCCTCTAGGGACCTAGAAATCCCTCTAGGGACCTAGAAATCCCTCCTAAAACTCCAGATATCCCTCTCAAAACCCAAGATAACGCTTTAGAAACCCTTGAAATCACTCTAAAAACCCATGATATTCCTCTCAAAACCCTGTAACACGCTCTAGAAATCTCTCTAGGGGCCAAGAAATCCCTCTAGGGACCTAGAAATCTCTATAGGAAGCTAGAAATCACTGAAAAAACCCTAGATATCCCTCTCAAAACCCTGTAACACGCTCTAGAATCCCTACAACTCCCTCTACGGACCTAGAAATCCCTCTAGGGACCTAGAAATCCCTCTAGGGACCAAGAAATCCCTCTAGGGACCTAGAAATCCCTTTAGGGACCAAGAAATCCCTCTAGGGACCAAGAAATCCCTCTAGGGACCAAGAAATCCCTCTAGGGACCTAGAAATCCCTCTAGGGACCTAGAAATCCCTCTGGGGACCTAGAAATCCCTCTGGGGACCTAGAAATCCCTCTAGGGACCTAGAAATCCCTCTAGGGACCAAGAAATCCCTCCTAAAACTCCAGATATCCCTCTCAAAACCCAAGATAACGCTTTAGAAATCTCTCTAGGGACATAGAAATCCCTCTAGGGACCTAGAAATCCCTCTAGGGACCTAGAAATCCCTGTAGGGACATAAAAATCCCTCTTGGGACATAGAAATCCCTCTAGGGACCTAGAATGCCCTCTAGGGACCTAGAAATCCCTCTAGGGACATAGAAATCCCTCTAGGGACCTAGAAATCCCTCTGGGGACCTAGAAATCCCTCTGGGGACCTAGAAATCCCTCTAGGGACCTAGAAATCCCTCTAGGGACCTAGAAATCCCTCTACCGACCTAGAAATCCCTCTAGGGACCTAGAAATCTGTATAGGAAGCTAGAAATCACTGAAAAACCCTAGATATCCCTCTCAAAACCCTGTAACACGCTCTAGAAATCTCTCTAGGGACCAAGAAATCCCTCTAGGGACCTAGAAATCTGTATAGAAAGCTAGAAATCACTGAAAAAACCCTAGATATCCCTCTCAAAACCCAAGATAACGCTTTAGATACCCTTGAAATCACTCTAAAAACCCATGATATCCCTCTCAAAACCCTATAACACGCTCTAGAAATCTCTCTAGGGGCCAAGAAATCCCTCTAGGGACCTAGAAATCTCTATAGGAAGCTAGAAATCACTGAAAAAACCCTAGATATCCCTCTCAAAACCCTGTAACACGCTCTAGAATCCCTACAACTCCCTCTACGGACCTAGAAATCCCTCTACGGACCTAGAAATCCCTCTAGGGACCTAGAAATCTGTATAGGAAGCTAGAAATCACTGAAAAAACCCTAGATATCCCTCTCAAAACCCTGTAACACGCTCTAGAAATCTCTCTAGGGACCAAGAAATCCCTCTAGGGACCAAGAAATCCCTCTAGGGACCTAGAAATCTGTATAGAAAGCTAGAAATCACTGAAAAAACCCTAGATATCCCTCTCAAAACCCAAGATAACGCTTTAGATACCCTTGAAATCACTCTAAAAACCCATGATATCCCTCTCAAAACCCTGTAACACGCTCTAGAAATCTCTCTAGGGGCCAAGAAATCCCTCTAGGGACCTAGAAATCTCTATAGGAAGCTAGAAATCACTGAAAAAACCCTAGATATCCCTCTCAAAACCCTGTAACACGCTCTAGAATCCCTACAACTCCCTCTACGGACCAAGAAATCCCTCTAGGGACCAAGAAATCCCTCTAGGGACCTAGAAATCCCTCTAGGGACCTAGAAATCCCTCTAGGGACCTAGAAATCCCTCTGGGGACCTAGAAATCCCTCTGGGGACCTAGAAATCCCTCTAGGGACCTAGAAATCCCTCTAGGGACCAAGAAATCCCTCCTAAAACTCCAGATATCCCTCTCAAAACCCAAGATAACGCTTTAGAAACCCTTGAAATCACTCTAAAAACCCATGATATCCCTCTCAAAACCCTGTAACACGCTCTAGAAATCTCTCTAGGGACATAGAAATCCCTCTAGGGACCTAGAAATCCCTCTAGGGACCTAGAAATCCCTGTAGGGACATAAAAATCCCTCTAGGGACATAGAAATCCCTCTAGGGACCTAGAATGCCCTCTAGGGACCTAGAAATCCCTCTAGGGACATAGAAATCCCTCTAGAATCCCTACAACTCCCTCTGCGGACCTAGAAATCCCTCTAGGGACCTAGAAATCCCTCTAGGGACCAAGAAATCCCTCTAGGGACCAAGAAATCCCTCTAGGGACCTAGAAATCCCTCTAGGGACCTAGAAATCCCTCTAGGGACCTAGAAATCCCTCCTAAAACTCCAGATATCCCTCTCAAAACCCAAGATAACGCTTTAGAAACCCTTGAAATCACTCTAAAAACCCATGATATTCCTCTCAAAACCCTGTAACACGCTCTAGAAATCTCTCTAGGGGCCAAGAAATCCCTCTAGGGACCTAGAAATCTCTATAGGAAGCTAGAAATCACTGAAAAAACCCTAGATATCCCTCTCAAAACCCTGTAACACGCTCTAGAATCCCTACAACTCCCTCTACGGACCTAGAAATCCCTCTAGGGACCTAGAAATCCCTCTAGGGACCAAGAAATCCCTCTAGGGACCAAGAAATCCCTCTAGGGACCTAGAAATCCCTTTAGGGACCAAGAAATCCCTCTAGGGACCAAGAAATCCCTCTAGGGACCAAGAAATCCCTCTAGGGACCTAGAAATCCCTCTAGGGACCTAGAAATCCCTCTGGGGACCTAGAAATCCCTCTGGGGACCTAGAAATCCCTCTAGGGACCTAGAAATCCCTCTAGGGACCAAGAAATCCCTCCTAAAACTCCAGATATCCCTCTCAAAACCCAAGATAACGCTTTAGAAACCCTTGAAATCACTCTAAAAACCCATGATATCCCTCTCAAAACCCTGTAACACGCTCTAGAAATCTCTCTAGGGACATAGAAATCCCTCTAGGGACCTAGAAATCCCTCTAGGGACCTAGAAATCCCTGTAGGGACATAAAAATCCCTCTTGGGACATAGAAATCCCTCTAGGGACCTAGAATGCCCTCTAGGGACCTAGAAATCCCTCTAGGGACATAGAAATCCCTCTAGGGACCTAGAAATCCCTCTGGGGACCTAGAAATCCCTCTGGGGACCTAGAAATCCCTCTAGGGACCTAGAAATCCCTCTAGGGACCTAGAAATCCCTCTACGGACCTAGAAATCCCTCTAGGGACCTAGAAATCTGTATAGGAAGCTAGAAATCACTGAAAAACCCTAGATATCCCTCTCAAAACCCTGTAACACGCTCTAGAAATCTCTCTAGGGACCAAGAAATCCCTCTAGGGACCTAGAAATCTGTATAGAAAGCTAGAAATCACTGAAAAAACCCTAGATATCCCTATCAAAACCCAAGATAACGCTTTAGATACCCTTGAAATCACTCTAAAAACCCATGATATCCCTCTCAAAACCCTATAACACGCTCTAGAAATCTCTCTAGGGGCCAAGAAATCCCTCTAGGGACCTAGAAATCTCTATAGGAAGCTAGAAATCACTGAAAAAACCCTAGATATCCCTCTCAAAACCCTGTAACACGCTCTAGAATCCCTACAACTCCCTCTACGGACCTAGAAATCCCTCTACGGACCTAGAAATCCCTCTAGGGACCTAGAAATCTGTATAGGAAGCTAGAAATCACTGAAAAAACCCTAGATATCCCTCTCAAAACCCTGTAACACGCTCTAGAAATCTCTCTAGGGACCAAGAAATCCCTCTAGGGACCTAGAAATCTGTATAGAAAGCTAGAAATCACTGAAAAAACCCTAGATATCCCTCTCAAAACCCAAGATAACGCTTTAGATACCCTTGAAATCACTCTAGAATCCCTACAACTCCCTCTGCGGACCTAGAAATCCCTCTAGGGACCTAGAAATCCCTCTAGGGACCAAGAAATCCCTCTAGGGACCAAGAAATCCCTCTAGGGACCTAGAAATCCCTCTAGGGACCTAGAAATCCCTCTAGGGACCTAGAAATCCCTCTAGGGACCTAGAAATCCCTCCTAAAACTCCAGATATCCCTCTCAAAACCCAAGATAACGCTTTAGAAACCCTTGAAATCACTCTAAAAACCCATGATATTCCTCTCAAAACCCTGTAACACGCTCTAGAAATCTCTCTAGGGGCCAAGAAATCCCTCTAGGGACCAAGAAATCCCTCTAGGGACCTAGAAATCCCTCTAGGGACCAAGAAATCCCTCTAGGGACCAAGAAATCCCTCTAGGGACCAAGAAATCCCTCTAGGGACCTAGAAATCCCTCTAGGGACCTAGAAATCCCTCTGGGGACCTAGAAATCCCTCTGGGGACCTAGAAATCCCTCTAGGGACCTAGAAATCCCTCTAGGGACCAAGAAATCCCTCCTAAAACTCCAGATATCCCTCTCAAAACCCAAGATAACGCTTTAGAAACCCTTGAAATCACTCTAAAAACCGATGATATCCCTCTCAAAACCCTGTAACACGCTCTAGAAATCTCTCTAGGGACATAGAAATCCCTCTAGGGACCTAGAAATCCCTGTAGGGACATAAAAATCCCTCTAGGGACATAGAAATCCCTCTAGGGACCTAGAATGCCCTCTAGGGACCTAGAAATCCCTCTAGGGACATAGAAATCCCTCTAGAATCCCTACAACTCCCTCTGCGGACCTAGAAATCCCTCTAGGGACCTAGAAATCCCTCTAGGGACCAAGAAATCCCTCTAGGGACCAAGAAATCCCTCTAGGGACCTAGAAATCCCTCTAGGGACCTAGAAATCCCTCTAGGGACCTAGAAATCCCTCTAGGGACCTAGAAATCCCTCCTAAAACTCCAGATATCCCTCTCAAAACCCAAGATAACGCTTTAGAAACCCTTGAAATCACTCTAAAAACCCATGATATTCCTCTCAAAACCCTGTAACACGCTCTAGAAATCTCTCTAGGGGCCAAGAAATCCCTCTAGGGACCTAGAAATCTCTATAGGAAGCTAGAAATCACTGAAAAAACCCTAGATATCCCTCTCAAAACCCTGTAACACGCTCTAGAATCCCTACAACTCC
The DNA here is from genome assembly GCA_964056705.1 of Troilus luridus. Taxonomy (NCBI): domain Eukaryota; kingdom Metazoa; phylum Arthropoda; class Insecta; order Hemiptera; family Pentatomidae; genus Troilus; species Troilus luridus. Next base: position 195,573,487 of record OZ057412.1, on the reverse strand, counting down.
CTCTACGGACCTAGAAATCCCTCTAGGGACCTAGAAATCCCTCTAGGGACCAAGAAATCCCTCTAGGGACCTAGAAATCCCTTTAGGGACCAAGAAATCCCTCTAGGGACCAAGAAATCCCTCTAGGGACCAAGAAATCCCTCTAGGGACCTAGAAATCCCTCTAGGGACCTAGAAATCCCTCTGGGGACCTAGAAATCCCTCTGGGGACCTAGAAATCCCTCTAGGGACCTAGAAATCCCTCTAGGGACCAAGAAATCCCTCCTAAAACTCCAGATATCCCTCTCAAAACCCAAGATAACGCTTTAGAAATCTCTCTAGGGACATAGAAATCCCTCTAGGGACCTAGAAATCCCTCTAGGGACCTAGAAATCCCTGTAGGGACATAAAAATCCCTCTTGGGACATAGAAATCCCTCTAGGGACCTAGAATGCCCTCTAGGGACCTAGAAATCCCTCTAGGGACATAGAAATCCCTCTAGGGACCTAGAAATCCCTCTGGGGACCTAGAAATCCCTCTGGGGACCTAGAAATCCCTCTAGGGACCTAGAAATCCCTCTAGGGACCTAGAAATCCCTCTACGGACCTAGAAATCCCTCTAGGGACCTAGAAATCTGTATAGGAAGCTAGAAATCACTGAAAAACCCTAGATATCCCTCTCAAAACCCTGTAACACGCTCTAGAAATCTCTCTAGGGACCAAGAAATCCCTCTAGGGACCTAGAAATCTGTATAGAAAGCTAGAAATCACTGAAAAAACCCTAGATATCCCTCTCAAAACCCAAGATAACGCTTTAGATACCCTTGAAATCACTCTAAAAACCCATGATATCCCTCTCAAAACCCTATAACACGCTCTAGAAATCTCTCTAGGGGCCAAGAAATCCCTCTAGGGACCTAGAAATCTCTATAGGAAGCTAGAAATCACTGAAAAAACCCTAGATATCCCTCTCAAAACCCTGTAACACGCTCTAGAATCCCTACAACTCCCTCTACGGACCTAGAAATCCCTCTACGGACCTAGAAATCCCTCTAGGGACCTAGAAATCTGTATAGGAAGCTAGAAATCACTGAAAAAACCCTAGATATCCCTCTCAAAACCCTGTAACACGCTCTAGAAATCTCTCTAGGGACCAAGAAATCCCTCTAGGGACCAAGAAATCCCTCTAGGGACCTAGAAATCTGTATAGAAAGCTAGAAATCACTGAAAAAACCCTAGATATCCCTCTCAAAACCCAAGATAACGCTTTAGATACCCTTGAAATCACTCTAAAAACCCATGATATCCCTCTCAAAACCCTGTAACACGCTCTAGAAATCTCTCTAGGGGCCAAGAAATCCCTCTAGGGACCTAGAAATCTCTATAGGAAGCTAGAAATCACTGAAAAAACCCTAGATATCCCTCTCAAAACCCTGTAACACGCTCTAGAATCCCTACAACTCCCTCTACGGACCAAGAAATCCCTCTAGGGACCAAGAAATCCCTCTAGGGACCTAGAAATCCCTCTAGGGACCTAGAAATCCCTCTAGGGACCTAGAAATCCCTCTGGGGACCTAGAAATCCCTCTGGGGACCTAGAAATCCCTCTAGGGACCTAGAAATCCCTCTAGGGACCAAGAAATCCCTCCTAAAACTCCAGATATCCCTCTCAAAACCCAAGATAACGCTTTAGAAACCCTTGAAATCACTCTAAAAACCCATGATATCCCTCTCAAAACCCTGTAACACGCTCTAGAAATCTCTCTAGGGACATAGAAATCCCTCTAGGGACCTAGAAATCCCTCTAGGGACCTAGAAATCCCTGTAGGGACATAAAAATCCCTCTAGGGACATAGAAATCCCTCTAGGGACCTAGAATGCCCTCTAGGGACCTAGAAATCCCTCTAGGGACATAGAAATCCCTCTAGAATCCCTACAACTCCCTCTGCGGACCTAGAAATCCCTCTAGGGACCAAGAAATCCCTCTAGGGACCAAGAAATCCCTCTAGGGACCTAGAAATCCCTCTAGGGACCTAGAAATCCCTCTAGGGACCTAGAAATCCCTCTAGGGACCTAGAAATCCCTCCTAAAACTCCAGATATCCCTCTCAAAACCCAAGATAACGCTTTAGAAACCCTTGAAATCACTCTAAAAACCCATGATATTCCTCTCAAAACCCTGTAACACGCTCTAGAAATCTCTCTAGGGGCCAAGAAATCCCTCTAGGGACCTAGAAATCTCTATAGGAAGCTAGAAATCACTGAAAAAACCCTAGATATCCCTCTCAAAACCCTGTAACACGCTCTAGAATCCCTACAACTCCCTCTACGGACCTAGAAATCCCTCTAGGGACCTAGAAATCCCTCTAGGGACCAAGAAATCCCTCTAGGGACCAAGAAATCCCTCTAGGGACCTAGAAATCCCTTTAGGGACCAAGAAATCCCTCTAGGGACCAAGAAATCCCTCTAGGGACCAAGAAATCCCTCTAGGGACCTAGAAATCCCTCTAGGGACCTAGAAATCCCTCTGGGGACCTAGAAATCCCTCTGGGGACCTAGAAATCCCTCTAGGGACCTAGAAATCCCTCTAGGGACCAAGAAATCCCTCCTAAAACTCCAGATATCCCTCTCAAAACCCAAGATAACGCTTTAGAAACCCTTGAAATCACTCTAAAAACCCATGATATCCCTCTCAAAACCCTGTAACACGCTCTAGAAATCTCTCTAGGGACATAGAAATCCCTCTAGGGACCTAGAAATCCCTCTAGGGACCTAGAAATCCCTGTAGGGACATAAAAATCCCTCTTGGGACATAGAAATCCCTCTAGGGACCTAGAATGCCCTCTAGGGACCTAGAAATCCCTCTAGGGACATAGAAATCCCTCTAGGGACCTAGAAATCCCTCTGGGGACCTAGAAATCCCTCTGGGGACCTAGAAATCCCTCTAGGGACCTAGAAATCCCTCTAGGGACCTAGAAATCCCTCTACGGACCTAGAAATCCCTCTAGGGACCTAGAAATCTGTATAGGAAGCTAGAAATCACTGAAAAACCCTAGATATCCCTCTCAAAACCCTGTAACACGCTCTAGAAATCTCTCTAGGGACCAAGAAATCCCTCTAGGGACCTAGAAATCTGTATAGAAAGCTAGAAATCACTGAAAAAACCCTAGATATCCCTATCAAAACCCAAGATAACGCTTTAGATACCCTTGAAATCACTCTAAAAACCCATGATATCCCTCTCAAAACCCTATAACACGCTCTAGAAATCTCTCTAGGGGCCAAGAAATCCCTCTAGGGACCTAGAAATCTCTATAGGAAGCTAGAAATCACTGAAAAAACCCTAGATATCCCTCTCAAAACCCTGTAACACGCTCTAGAATCCCTACAACTCCCTCTACGGACCTAGAAATCCCTCTACGGACCTAGAAATCCCTCTAGGGACCTAGAAATCTGTATAGGAAGCTAGAAATCACTGAAAAAACCCTAGATATCCCTCTCAAAACCCTGTAACACGCTCTAGAAATCTCTCTAGGGACCAAGAAATCCCTCTAGGGACCTAGAAATCTGTATAGAAAGCTAGAAATCACTGAAAAAACCCTAGATATCCCTCTCAAAACCCAAGATAACGCTTTAGATACCCTTGAAATCACTCTAAAAACCCATGATATCCCTCTCAAAACCCTGTAACACGCTCTAGAAATCTCTCTAGGGGCCAAGAAATCCCTCTAGGGACCTAGAAATCTCTATAGGAAGCTAGAAATCACTGAAAAAACCCTAGATATCCCTCTCAAAACCCTGTAACACGCTCTAGAATCCCTACAACTCCCTCTACGGACCAAGAAATCCCTCTAGGGACCAAGAAATCCCTCTAGGGACCTAGAAATCCGTCTAGGGACCTAGAAATCCCTCTAGGGACCTAGAAATCCCTCTGGGGACCTAGAAATCCCTCTGGGGACCTAGAAATCCCTCTAGGGACCTAGAAATCCCTCTAGGGACCAAGAAATCCCTCCTAAAACTCCAGATATCCCTCTCAAAACCCAAGATAACGCTTTAGAAACCCTTGAAATCACTCTAAAAACCCATGATATCCCTCTCAAAACCCTGTAACACGCTCTAGAAATCTCTCTAGGGACATAGAAATCCCTCTAGGGACCTAGAAATCCCTCTAGGGACCTAGAAATCCCTGTAGGGACATAAAAATCCCTCTAGGGACATAGAAATCCCTCTAGGGACCTAGAATGCCCTCTAGGGACCTAGAAATCCCTCTAGGGACATAGAAATCCCTCTAGAATCCCTACAACTCCCTCTGCGGACCTAGAAATCCCTCTAGGGACCTAGAAATCCCTCTAGGGACCAAGAAATCCCTCTAGGGACCAAGAAATCCCTCTAGGGACCTAGAAATCCCTCTAGGGACCTAGAAATCCCTCTAGGGACCTAGAAATCCCTCTAGGGACCTAGAAATCCCTCCTAAAACTCCAGATATCCCTCTCAAAACCCAAGATAACGCTTTAGAAACCCTTGAAATCACTCTAAAAACCCATGATATTCCTCTCAAAACCCTGTAACACGCTCTAGAAATCTCTCTAGGGGCCAAGAAATCCCTCTAGGGACCTAGAAATCTCTATAGGAAGCTAGAAATCACTGAAAAAACCCTAGATATCCCTCTCAAAACCCTGTAACACGCTCTAGAATCCCTACAACTCCCTCTACGGACCTAGAAATCCCTCTAGGGACCTAGAAATCCCTCTAGGGACCAAGAAATCCCTCTAGGGACCAAGAAATCCCTCTAGGGACCTAGAAATCCCTTTAGGGACCAAGAAATCCCTCTAGGGACCAAGAAATCCCTCTAGGGACCAAGAAATCCCTCTAGGGACCTAGAAATCCCTCTAGGGACCTAGAAATCCCTCTGGGGACCTAGAAATCCCTCTGGGGACCTAGAAATCCCTCTAGGGACCTAGAAATCCCTCTAGGGACCAAGAAATCCCTCCTAAAACTCCAGATATCCCTCTCAAAACCCAAGATAACGCTTTAGAAACCCTTGAAATCACTCTAAAAACCCATGATATCCCTCTCAAAACCCTGTAACACGCTCTAGAAATCTCTCTAGGGACATAGAAATCCCTCTAGGGACCTAGAAATCCCTCTAGGGACCTAGAAATCCCTGTAGGGACATAAAAATCCCTCTTGGGACATAGAAATCCCTCTAGGGACCTAGAATGCCCTCTAGGGACCTAGAAATCCCTCTAGGGACATAGAAATCCCTCTAGGGACCTAGAAATCCCTCTGGGGACCTAGAAATCCCTCTGGGGACCTAGAAATCCCTCTAGGGACCTAGAAATCCCTCTAGGGACCTAGAAATCCCTCTACGGACCTAGAAATCCCTCTAGGGACCTAGAAATCTGTATAGGAAGCTAGAAATCACTGAAAAACCCTAGATATCCCTCTCAAAACCCTGTAACACGCTCTAGAAATCTCTCTAGGGACCAAGAAATCCCTCTAGGGACCTAGAAATCTGTATAGAAAGCTAGAAATCACTGAAAAAACCCTAGATATCCCTATCAAAACCCAAGATAACGCTTTAGATACCCTTGAAATCACTCTAAAAACCCATGATATCCCTCTCAAAACCCTATAACACGCTCTAGAAATCTCTCTAGGGGCCAAGAAATCCCTCTAGGGACCTAGAAATCTCTATAGGAAGCTAGAAATCACTGAAAAAACCCTAGATATCCCTCTCAAAACCCTGTAACACGCTCTAGAATCCCTACAACTCCCTCTACGGACCTAGAAATCCCTCTACGGACCTAGAAATCCCTCTAGGGACCTAGAAATCTGTATAGGAAGCTAGAAATCACTGAAAAAACCCTAGATATCCCTCTCAAAACCCTGTAACACGCTCTAGAAATCTCTCTAGGGACCAAGAAATCCCTCTAGGGACCAAGAAATCCCTCTAGGGACCTAGAAATCTGTATAGAAAGCTAGAAATCACTGAAAAAACCCTAGATATCCCTCTCAAAACCCAAGATAACGCTTTAGATACCCTTGAAATCACTCTAAAAACCCATGATATCCCTCTCAAAACCCTGTAACACGCTCTAGAAATCTCTCTAGGGGCCAAGAAATCCCTCTAGGGACCTAGAAATCTCTATAGGAAGCTAGAAATCACTGAAAAAACCCTAGATATCCCTCTCAAAACCCTGTAACACGCTCTAGAATCCCTACAACTCCCTCTACGGACCAAGAAATCCCTCTAGGGACCAAGAAATCCCTCTAGGGACCTAGAAATCCCTCTAGGGACCTAGAAATCCCTCTAGGGACCTAGAAATCCCTCTGGGGACCTAGAAATCCCTCTGGGGACCTAGAAATCCCTCTAGGGACCTAGAAATCCCTCTAGGGACCAAGAAATCCCTCTAGGGACCAAGAAATCCCTCTAGGGACCTAGAAATCCCTCTAGGGACCTAGAAATCCCTCTAGGGACCTAGAAATCCCTCTAGGGACCTAGAAATCCCTCCTAAAACTCCAGATATCCCTCTCAAAACCCAAGATAACGCTTTAGAAACCCTTGAAATCACTCTAAAAACCCATGGTATCCCTCTCAAAACCCTGTAACACGCTCTAGAAATCTCTCTAGGGGCCAAGAAATCCCTCTAGGGACCTAGAAATCTCTATAGGAAGCTAGAAATCACTCTAGGGACCAAGAAATCCCTCTAGGGACCAAGAAATCCCTCTAGGGACCTAGAAATCCCTCTAGGGACCTAGAAATCCCTCTGGGGACCTAGAAATCCCTCTGGGGACCTAGAAATCCCTCTAGGGACCTAGAAATCCCTCTAGGGACCAAGAAATCCCTCTAGGGACCAAGAAATCCCTCCTAAAACTCCAGATATCCCTCTCAAAACCCAAGATAACGCTTTAGATACCCTTGAAATCACTCTAAAAACCCATGATATCCCTCTCAAAACCCTGTAACACGCTCTAGAAATCTCTCTAGGGACATAGAAATCCCTCTAGGGACCTAGAAATCCCTCTAGGGACCTAGAAATCCCTCTAGGGACCTAGAAATCCCTGTAGGGACATAAAAATCCCTCTAGGGACATAGAAATCCCTCTAGGGACCTAGAATGCCCTCTGGGGACCTAGAAATCCCTCTGGGGACCTAGAAATCCCTCTAGGGACCTAGAAATCCCTCTAGGGACCAAGAAATCCCTCTAGGGACCAAGAAATCCCTCCTAAAACTCCAGATATCCCTCTCAAAACCCAAGATAACGCTTTAGAAACCCTTGAAATCACTCTACAAACCCATGATATCCCTCTCAAAACCCTGTAACACGCTCTAGAAATCTCTCTAGGGACATAGAAATCCCTCTAGGGACCTAGAAATCCCTCTAGGGACCTAGAAATCCCTCTAGGGACCTAGAAATCCCTCTAGGGATCTAGAAATCCCTCTAGGGACCTAGAAATCCCTCTAGGGACCTAGAAATCCCTGTAGGGACATAAAAATCCCTCTAGGGACATAGAAATCCCTGTAGGGACATAAAAATCCCTCTAGGGACATAGAAATCCCTCTAGGGACCTAGAATGCCCTCTGGGGACCTAGAAATCCCTCTGGGGACCTAGAAATCCCTCTAGGGACCTAGAAATCCCTCTAGGGACCAAGAAATCCCTCTAGGGATCAAGAAATCCCTCCTAAAACTCCAGATATCCCTCTCAAAACCCAAGATAACGCTTTAGAAACCCTTGAAATCACTCTAAAAACCCATGATATCCCTCTCAAAACCCTGTAACACGCTCTAGAAATCTCTCTAGGGACATAGAAATCCCTCTAGGGACCTAGAAATCCCTCTGGGGACCTAGAAATCCCTCTGGGGACCTAGAAATCCCTCTAGGGACATAGAAATCCCTCTAGGGACATAGAAATCCCTCTAGGGACCTAGAAATCCCTCTAGGGACCTAGAAATCCCTCTAGGGACCAAGAAATCCCTCTAGGGACCACGAAATCCCTCTAGGGACCTAGAAATCCCTCTACGGACCTAGAAATCCCTCTAGGGACCTAGAAATCTGTATAGGAAGCTAGAAATCACTGAAAAAACACTAGATATCCCTCTCAAAACCCAAGATAACGCTTTAGATACCCTTGAAATCACTCTAAAAACCCATGATATCCCTCTCAAAACCCTGTAACACGCTCTAGAAATCTCTCTAGGGGCCAAGAAATCCCTCTACGGACCTAGAAATCCCTCTAGGGACCTAGAAATCCCTCTAGGGACCAAGAAATCCCTCTAGGGACCTAGAAATCCCTCTAGGGACCTAGAAATCCCTCCTAAAACTCCAGATATCCCTCTCAAAACCCAAGATAACGCTTTAGAAACCCTTGAAATCACTCTAAAAACCCATGATATCCCTCTCAAAACCCTGTAACACGCTCTAGAAATCTCTCTAGGGGCCAAGAAATCCCTCTAGGGACCTAGAAATCTCTATAGGAAGCTAGGAATCACTGAAAAAACCCTAGATATCCCTCTCAAAACCCTGTAACACGCTCTAGAATCCCTACAACTCCCTCTACGGACCTAGAAATCCCTCTAGGGACCTAGAAATCCCTCTAGGGACCAAGAAATCCCTCTAGGGACCAAGAAATCCCTCTAGGGACCTAGAAATCCCTCTAGGGACCAAGAAATCCCTCTAGGGACCAAGAAATCCCTCTAGGGACCAAGAAATCCCTCTAGGGACCTAGAAATCCCTCTAGGGACCTAGAAATCCCTCTGGGGACCTAGAAATCCCTCTGGGGACCTAGAAATCCCTCTAGGGACCTAGAAATCCCTCTAGGGACCAAGAAATCCCTCCTAAAACTCCAGATATCCCTCTCAAAACCCAAGATAACGCTTTAGAAACCCTTGAAATCACTCTAAAAACCCATGATATCCCTCTCAAAACCCTGTAACACGCTCTAGAAATCTCTCTAGGGACATAGAAATCCCTCTAGGGACCTAGAAATCCCTCTAGGGACCTAGAAATCCCTGTAGGGACATAAAAATCCCTCTAGGGACATAGAAATCCCTCTAGGGACATAGAAATCCCTCTAGAATCCCTACAACTCCCTCTGCGGACCTAGAAATCCCTCTAGGGACCTAGAAATCCCTCTAGGGACCAAGAAATCCCTCTAGGGACCAAGAAATCCCTCTAGGGACCTAGAAATCCCTCTAGGGACCTAGAAATCCCTCTGGGGACCTAGAAATCCCTCTGGGGACCTAGAAATCTCTCTAGGGACCTAGAAATCCCTCTAGGGACCAAGAAATCCCTCTAGGGACCAAGAAATCCCTCCTAAAACTCCAGATATCCCTCTCAAAACCCAAGATAACGCTTTAGAAACCCTTGAAATCACTCTAAAAACCCATGATATCCCTCTCAAAACCCTGTAACACGCTCTAGAAATCTCTCTAGGGACATAGAAATCCCTCTAGGGACCTAGAAATCCCTCTAGGGACCAAGAAATCCCTCTAGGGACCAAGAAATCCCTCTAGGGACCTAGAAATCCCTCTAGGGACCTAGAAATCCCTCTGGGGACCTAGAAATCCCTCTGGGGACCTAGAAATCCCTCTAGGGACCTAGAAATCCCTCTAGGGACCAAGAAATCCCTCCTAAAACTCCAGATATCCCTCTCAAAACCCAAGATAACGCTTTAGAAACCCTTGAAATCACTCTAAAAACCCATGATATCCCTCTCAAAACCCTGTAACACGCTCTAGAAATCTCTCTAGGGACATAGAAATCCCTCTAGGGACCTAGAAATCCCTCTAGGGACCTAGAAATCCCTGTAGGGACATAAAAATCCCTCTAGGGACATAGAAATCCCTCTAGGGACATAGAAATCCCTCTAGAATCCCTACAACTCCCTCTGCGGACCTAGAAATCCCTCTAGGGACCTAGAAATCCCTCTAGGGACCAAGAAATCCCTCTAGGGACCAAGAAATCCCTCTAGGGACCTAGAAATCCCTCTAGGGACCTAGAAATCCCTCTAGGGACCTAGAAATCCCTCTAGGGACCTAGAAATCCCTCTAGGGACCTAGAAATCCCTCCTAAAACTCCAGATATCCCTCTCAAAACCCAAGATAACGCTTTAGAAACCCTTGAAATCACTCTAAAAACCCATGGTATCCCTCTCAAAACCCTGTAACACGCTCTAGAAATCTCTCTAGGGGCCAAGAAATCCCTCTAGGGACCTAGAAATCCCTCTAGGGACCTAGAAATCCCTCTGGGGACCTAGAAATCCCTCTGGGGACCTAGAAATCCCTCTAGGGACCTAGAAATCCCTCTAGGGACCAAGAAATCCCTCTAGGGACCAAGAAATCCCTCCTAAAACTCCAGATATCCCTCTCAAAACCCAAGATAACGCTTTAGAAACCCTTGAAATCACTCTAAAAACCCATGATATCCCTCTCAAAACCCTGTAACACGCTCTAGAAATCTCTCTAGGGACATAGAAATCCCTCTAGGGACCTAGAAATCCCTCTAGGGACCTAGAAATCCCTCTAGGGACCTAGAAATCCCTGTAGGGACATAAAAATCCCTCTAGGGACATAGAAATCCCTCTAGGGACCTAGAATGCCCTCTGGGGACCTAGAAATCCCTCTGGGGACCTAGAAATCCCTCTAGGGACCTAGAAATCCCTCTAGGGACCAAGAAATCCCTCTAGGGACCAAGAAATCCCTCCTAAAACTCCAGATATCCCTCTCAAAACCCAAGATAACGCTTTAGAAACCCTTGAAATCACTCTAAAAACCCATGATATCCCTCTCAAAACCCTGTAACACGCTCTAGAAATCTCTCTAGGGACATAGAAATCCCTCTAGGGACCTAGAAATCCCTCTAGGGACCTAGAAATCCCTCTAGGGATCTAGAAATCCCTCTAGGGACCTAGAAATCCCTCTAGGGACCTAGAAATCCCTGTAGGGACATAAAAATCCCTCTAGGGACATAGAAATCCCTGTAGGGACATAAAAATCCCTCTAGGGACATAGAAATTCCTCTAGGGACCTAGAATGCCCTCTGGGGACCTAGAAATCCCTCTGGGGACCTAGAAATCCCTCTAGGGACCTAGAAATCCCTCTAGGGACCAAGAAATCCCTCTAGGGATCAAGAAATCCCTCCTAAAACTCCAGATATCCCTCTCAAAACCCAAGATAACGCTTTAGAAACCCTTGAAATCACTCTAAAAACCCATGATATCCCTCTCAAAACCCTGTAACACGCTCTAGAAATCTCTCTAGGGACATAGAAATCCCTCTAGGGACCTAGAAATCCCTCTGGGGACCTAGAAATCCCTCTGGGGACCTAGAAATCCCTCTAGGGACATAGAAATCCCTCTAGGGACATAGAAATCCCTCTAGGGACCTAGAAATCCCTCTAGGGACCTAGAAATCCCTCTAGGGACCAAGAAATCCCTCTAGGGACCAAGAAATCCCTCTAGGGACCTAGAAATCCCTCTACGGACCTAGAAATCCCTCTAGGGACCTAGAAATCTGTATAGGAAGCTAGAAATCACTGAAAAAACACTAGATATCCCTCTCAAAACCCAAGATAACGCTTTAGATACCCTTGAAATCACTCTAAAAACCCATGATATCCCTCTCAAAACCCTGTAACACGCTCTAGAAATCTCTCTAGGGGCCAAGAAATCCCTCTACGGACCTAGAAATCCCTCTAGGGACCTAGAAATCCCTCTAGGGACCAAGAAATCCCTCTAGGGACCTAGAAATCCCTCTAGGGACCTAGAAATCCCTCCTAAAACTCCAGATATCCCTCTCAAAACCCAAGATAACGCTTTAGAAACCCTTGAAATCACTCTAAAAACCCATGATATCCCTCTCAAAACCCTGTAACACGCTCTAGAAATCTCTCTAGGGGCCAAGAAATCCCTCTAGGGACCTAGAAATCTCTATAGGAAGCTAGGAATCACTGAAAAAACCCTAGATATCCCTCTCAAAACCCTGTAACACGCTCTAGAATCCCTACAACTCCCTCTACGGACCTAGAAATCCCTCTAGGGACCTAGAAATCCCTCTAGGGACCAAGAAATCCCTCTAGGGACCAAGAAATCCCTCTAGGGACCTAGAAATCCCTCTAGGGACCAAGAAATCCCTCTAGGGACCAAGAAATCCCTCTAGGGACCAAGAAATCCCTCTAGGGACCTAGAAATCCCTCTAGGGACCTAGAAATCCCTCTGGGGACCTAGAAATCCCTCTGGGGACCTAGAAATCCCTCTAGGGACCTAGAAATCCCTCTAGGGACCAAGAAATCCCTCCTAAAACTCCAGATATCCCTCTCAAAACCCAAGATAACGCTTTAGAAACCCTTGAAATCACTCTAAAAACCCATGATATCCCTCTCAAAACCCTGTAACACGCTCTAGAAATCTCTCTAGGGACATAGAAATCCCTCTAGGGACCTAGAAATCCCTCTAGGGACCTAGAAATCCCTGTAGGGACATAAAAATCCCTCTAGGGACATAGAAATCCCTCTAGGGACATAGAAATCCCTCTAGAATCCCTACAACTCCCTCTGCGGACCTAGAAATCCCTCTAGGGACCTAGAAATCCCTCTAGGGACCAAGAAATCCCTCTAGGGACCAAGAAATCCCTCTAGGGACCTAGAAATCCCTCTAGGGACCTAGAAATCCCTCTGGGGACCTAGAAATCCCTCTGGGGACCTAGAAATCTCTCTAGGGACCTAGAAATCCCTCTAGGGACCAAGAAATCCCTCTAGGGACCAAGAAATCCCTCCTAAAACTCCAGATATCCCTCTCAAAACCCAAGATAACGCTTTAGAAACCCTTGAAATCACTCTAAAAACCCATGATATCCCTCTCAAAACCCTGTAACACGCTCTAGAAATCTCTCTAGGGACATAGAAATCCCTCTAGGGACCTAGAAATCCCTCTAGGGACCAAGAAATCCCTCTAGGGACCAAGAAATCCCTCTAGGGACCTAGAAATCCCTCTAGGGACCTAGAAATCCCTCTGGGGACCTAGAAATCCCTCTGGGGACCTAGAAATCCCTCTAGGGACCTAGAAATCCCTCTAGGGACCAAGAAATCCCTCCTAAAACTCCAGATATCCCTCTCAAAACCCAAGATAACGCTTTAGAAACCCTTGAAATCACTCTAAAAACCCATGATATCCCTCTCAAAACCCTGTAACACGCTCTAGAAATCTCTCTAGGGACATAGAAATCCCTCTAGGGACCTAGAAATCCCTCTAGGGACCTAGAAATCCCTGTAGGGACATAAAAATCCCTCTAGGGACATAGAAATCCCTCTAGGGACATAGAAATCCCTCTAGAATCCCTACAACTCCCTCTGCGGACCTAGAAATCCCTCTAGGGACCTAGAAATCCCTCTAGGGACCAAGAAATCCCTCTAGGGACCAAGAAATCCCTCTAGGGACCTAGAAATCCCTCTAGGGACCTAGAAATCCCTCTGGGGACCTAGAAATCCCTCTGGGGACCTAGAAATCTCTCTAGGGACCTAGAAATCCCTCTAGGGACCAAGAAATCCCTCTAGGGACCAAGAAATCCCTCCTAAAACTCCAGATATCCCTCTCAAAACCCAAGATAACGCTTTAGAAACCCTTGAAATCACTCTAAAAACCCATGATATCCCTCTCAAAACCCTGTAACACGCTCTAGAAATCTCTCTAGGGACATAGAAATCCCTCTAGGGACCTAGAAATCCCTCTAGGGACCTAGAAATCCCTCTAGGGACCTAGAAATCCCTGTAGGGACATAAAAATCCCTCTAGGGACATAGAAATCCCTCTAGGGACCTAGAATGCCCTCTGGGGACCTAGAAATCCCTCTGGGGACCTAGAAATCCCTCTAGGGACCTAGAAATCCCTCTAGGGACCAAGAAATCCCTCTAGGGACCAAGAAATCCCTCCTAAAACTCCAGATATCCCTCTCAAAACCCAAGATAACGCTTTAGAAACCCTTGAAATCACTCTAAAAACCCATGATATCCCTCTCAAAACCCTGTAACACGCTCTAGAAATCTCTCTAGGGACATAGAAATCCCTCTAGGGACCTAGAAATCCCTCTGGGGACCTAGAAATCCCTCTGGGGACCTAGAAATCCCTCTAGGGACATAGAAATCCCTCTAGGGACATAGAAATCCCTCTAGGGACCTAGAAATCCCTCTAGGGACCTAGAAATCCCTCTAGGGACCAAGAAATCCCTCTAGGGACCAAGAAATCCCTCTAGGGACCTAGAAATCCCTCTACGGACCTAGAAATCCCTCTAGGGACCTAGAAATCTGTATAGGAAGCTAGAAATCACTGAAAAAACACTAGATATCCCTCTCAAAACCCTGTAACACGCTCTAGAAATCTCTCTAGGGACCAAGAAATCCCTCTAGGGACCTAGAAATCTGTATAGAAAGCTAGAAATCACTGAAAAAACCCTAGATATCCCTCTCAAAACCCAAGATAACGCTTTAGATACCCTTGAAATCACTCTGAAAACCCATGATATCCCTCTCAAAACCCTGTAACACGCTCTAGAAATCTCTCTAGGGGCCAAGAAATCCCTCTACGGACCTAGAAATCCCTCTAGGGACCTAGAAATCCCTCTAGGGACCAAGAAATCCCTCTAGGGACCTAGAAATCCCTCTAGGGACCTAGAAATCCCTCTAGGGACCTAGAAATCCCTCCTAAAACTCCAGATATCCCTCTCAAAACCCAAGATAACGCTTTAGAAACCCTTGAAATCACTCTAAAAACCCATGATATCCCTCTCAAAACCCTGTAACACGCTCTAGAAATCTCTCTAGGGGCCAAGAAATCCCTCTAGGGACCTAGAAATCTCTATAGGAAGCTAGGAATCACTGAAAAAACCCTAGATATCCCTCTCAAAACCCTGTAACACGCTCTAGAATCCCTACAACTCCCTCTACGGACCTAGAAATCCCTCTAGGGACCTAGAAATCCCTCTAGGGACCAAGAAATCCCTCTAGGGACCAAGAAATCCCTCTAGGGACCTAGAAATCCCTCTAGGGACCAAGAAATCCCTCTAGGGACCAAGAAATCCCTCTAGGGACCAAGAAATCCCTCTAGGGACCTAGAAATCCCTCTGGGGACCTAGAAATCCCTCTGGGGACCTAGAAATCCCTCTAGGGACCTAGAAATCCCTCTAGGGACCAAGAAATCCCTCCTAAAACTCCAGATATCCCTCTCAAAACCCAAGATAACGCTTTAGAAACCCTTGAAATCACTCTAAAAACCCATGATATCCCTCTCAATACCCTGTAACACGCTCTAGAAATCTCTCTAGGGACATAGAAATCCCTCTAGGGACCTAGAAATCCCTCTAGGGACCTAGAAATCCCTGTAGGGACATAAAATCCCTCTAGGGACATAGAAATCCCTCTAGGGACCTAGAAATCCCTCTGGAGACCTAGAAATCCCTCTGGGGACCTAGAAATCCCTCTAGGGACCTAGAAATCCCTCTAGGGACCTAGAAATCCCTCTACGGACCTAGAAATCCCTCTAGGGACCTAGAAATCCCTCTGGGGACCTAGAAATCCCTCTAGGGACATAGAAATCCCTCTAGGGACATAGAAATCCCTCTAGGGACCTAGAAATCCCTCTAGGGACCTAGAAATCCCTCTAGGGACCAAGAAATCCCTCTAGGGACCAAGAAATCCCTCTAGGGACCTAGAAATCCCTCTACGGACCTAGAAATCCCTCTAGGGACCTAGAAATCTGTATAGGAAGCTAGAAATCACTGAAAAAACACTAGATATCCCTCTCAAAACCCTGTAACACGCTCTAGAAATCTCTCTAGGGACCAAGAAATCCCTCTAGGGACCTAGAAATCTGTATAGAAAGCTAGAAATCACTGAAAAAACCCTAGATATCCCTCTCAAAACCCAAGATAACGCTTTAGATACCCTTGAAATCACTCTTAAAACCCATGATATCCCTCTCAAAACCCTGTAACACGCTCTAGAAATCTCTCTAGGGGCCAAGAAATCCCTCTACGGACCTAGAAATCCCTCTAGGGACCTAGAAATCCCTCTAGGGACCAAGAAATCCCTCTAGGGACCTAGAAATCCCTCTAGGGACCTAGAAATCCCTCTAGGGACCTAGAAATCCCTCCTAAAACTCCAGATATCCCTCTCAAAACCCAAGATAACGCTTTAGAAACCCTTGAAATCACTCTAAAAACCCATGATATCCCTCTCAAAACCCTGTAACACGCTCTAGAAATCTCTCTAGGGGCCAAGAAATCCCTCTAGGGACCTAGAAATCTCTATAGGAAGCTAGGAATCACTGAAAAAACCCTAGATATCCCTCTCAAAACCCTGTAACACGCTCTAGAAATCTCTCTAGGGGCCAAGAAATCCCTCTACGGACCTAGAAATCCCTCTAGGGACCTAGAAATCCCTCTAGGGACCAAGAAATCCCTCTAGGGACCTAGAAATCCCTCTAGGGACCTAGAAATCCCTCTAGGGACCTAGAAATCCCTCCTAAAACTCCAGATATCCCTCTCAAAACCCAAGATAACGCTTTAGAAACCCTTGAAATCACTCTAAAAACCCATGATATCCCTCTCAATACCCTGTAACACGCTCTAGAAATCTCTCTAGGGACATAGAAATCCCTCTAGGGACCTAGAAATCCCTCTAGGGACCTAGAAATCCCTGTAGGGACATAAAATCCCTCTAGGGACATAGAAATCCCTCTAGGGACCTAGAATGCCCTCTAGGGACCTAGAAATCCCTCCTAAAACTCCAGATATCCCTCTCAAAACCCAAGATAACGCTTTAGAAACCCTTGAAATCACTCTAAAAACCCATGATATCCCTCTCAAAACCCTGTAACACGCTCTAGAAATCTCTCTAGGGGCCAAGAAATCCCTCTAGGGACCTAGAAATCTCTATAGGAAGCTAGGAATCACTGAAAAAACCCTAGATATCCCTCTCAAAACCCTGTAACACGCTCTAGAATCCCTACAACTCCCTCTACGGACCTAGAAATCCCTCTAGGGACCTAGAAATCCCTCTAGGGACCAAGAAATCCCTCTAGGGACCAAGAAATCCCTCTAGGGACCTAGAAATCCCTCTAGGGACCAAGAAATCCCTCTAGGGACCAAGAAATCCCTCTAGGGACCAAGAAATCCCTCTAGGGACCTAGAAATCCCTCTGGGGACCTAGAAATCCCTCTGGGGACCTAGAAATCCCTCTAGGGACCTAGAAATCCCTCTAGGGACCAAGAAATCCCTCCTAAAACTCCAGATATCCCTCTCAAAACCCAAGATAACGCTTTAGAAACCCTTGAAATCACTCTAAAAACCCATGATATCCCTCTCAATACCCTGTAACACGCTCTAGAAATCTCTCTAGGGACATAGAAATCCCTCTAGGGACCTAGAAATCCCTCTAGGGACCTAGAAATCCCTGTAGGGACATAAAATCCCTCTAGGGACATAGAAATCCCTCTAGGGACCTAGAATGCCCTCTAGGGACCAAGAAATCCCTCTAGGGACCTAGAAATCCCTCTGGGGACCTAGAAATCCCTCTGGGGACCTAGAAATCCCTCTAGGGACCTAGAAATCCCTCTAGGGACCTAGAAATCCCTCTAGGGACCTAGAAATCCCTCTACGGACCTAGAAATCCCTCTAGGGACCTAGAAATCCCTCTGGGGACCTAGAAATCCCTCTAGGGACATAGAAATCCCTCTAGGGACATAGAAATCCCTCTAGGGACCTAGAAATCCCTCTAGGGACCTAGAAATCCCTCTAGGGACCAAGAAATCCCTCTAGGGACCAAGAAATCCCTCTAGGGACCTAGAAATCCCTCTAGGGACCAAGAAATCCCTCTAGGGACCAAGAAATCCCTCTAGGGACCAAGAAATCCCTCTAGGGACCTAGAAATCCCTCTGGGGACCTAGAAATCCCTCTGGGGACCTAGAAATCCCTCTAGGGACCTAGAAATCCCTCTAGGGACCAAGAAATCCCTCCTAAAACTCCAGATATCCCTCTCAAAACCCAAGATAACGCTTTAGAAACCCTTGAAATCACTCTAAAAACCCATGATATCCCTCTCAATACCCTGTAACACGCTCTAGAAATCTCTCTAGGGACATAGAAATCCCTCTAGGGACCTAGAAATCCCTCTAGGGACCTAGAAATCCCTGTAGGGACATAAAATCCCTCTAGGGACATAGAAATCCCTCTAGGGACCTAGAATGCCCTCTAGGGACCTAGAAATCCCTCTAGGGACATAGAAATCCCTCTAGGGACCTAGAAATCCCTCTGGAGACCTAGAAATCCCTCTGGGGACCTAGAAATCCCTCTAGGGACCTAGAAATCCCTCTAGGGACCTAGAAATCCCTCTACGGACCTAGAAATCCCTCTAGGGACCTAGAAATCCCTCTGGGGACCTAGAAATCCCTCTAGGGACATAGAAATCCCTCTAGGGACATAGAAATCTCTATAGGAAGCTAGGAATCACTGAAAAAACCCTAGATATCCCTCTCAAAACCCTGTAACACGCTCTAGAATCCCTACAACTCCCTCTACGGACCTAGAAATCCCTCTAGGGACCTAGAAATCCCTCTAGGGACCAAGAAATCCCTCTAGGGACCAAGAAATCCCTCTAGGGACCTAGAAATCCCTCTAGGGACCAAGAAATCCCTCTAGGGACCAAGAAATCCCTCTAGGGACCAAGAAATCCCTCTAGGGACCTAGAAATCCCTCTGGGGACCTAGAAATCCCTCTGGGGACCTAGAAATCCCTCTAGGGACCTAGAAATCCCTCTAGGGACCAAGAAATCCCTCCTAAAACTCCAGATATCCCTCTCAAAACCCAAGATAACGCTTTAGAAACCCTTGAAATCACTCTAAAAACCCATGATATCCCTCTCAATACCCTGTAACACGCTCTAGAAATCTCTCTAGGGACATAGAAATCCCTCTAGGGACCTAGAAATCCCTCTAGGGACCTAGAAATCCCTGTAGGGACATAAAATCCCTCTAGGGACATAGAAATCCCTCTAGGGACCTAGAATGCCCTCTAGGGACCAAGAAATCCCTCTAGGGACCTAGAAATCCCTCTGGGGACCTAGAAATCCCTCTGGGGACCTAGAAATCCCTCTAGGGACCTAGAAATCCCTCTAGGGACCTAGAAATCCCTCTAGGGACCTAGAAATCCCTCTACGGACCTAGAAATCCCTCTAGGGACCTAGAAATCCCTCTGGGGACCTAGAAATCCCTCTAGGGACATAGAAATCCCTCTAGGGACATAGAAATCCCTCTAGGGACCTAGAAATCCCTCTAGGGACCTAGAAATCCCTCTAGGGACCAAGAAATCCCTCTAGGGACCAAGAAATCCCTCTAGGGACCTAGAAATCCCTCTAGGGACCAAGAAATCCCTCTAGGGACCAAGAAATCCCTCTAGGGACCAAGAAATCCCTCTAGGGACCTAGAAATCCCTCTGGGGACCTAGAAATCCCTCTGGGGACCTAGAAATCCCTCTAGGGACCTAGAAATCCCTCTAGGGACCAAGAAATCCCTCCTAAAACTCCAGATATCCCTCTCAAAACCCAAGATAACGCTTTAGAAACCCTTGAAATCACTCTAAAAACCCATGATATCCCTCTCAATACCCTGTAACACGCTCTAGAAATCTCTCTAGGGACATAGAAATCCCTCTAGGGACCTAGAAATCCCTCTAGGGACCTAGAAATCCCTGTAGGGACATAAAATCCCTCTAGGGACATAGAAATCCCTCTAGGGACCTAGAATGCCCTCTAGGGACCTAGAAATCCCTCTAGGGACATAGAAATCCCTCTAGGGACCTAGAAATCCCTCTGGAGACCTAGAAATCCCTCTGGGGACCTAGAAATCCCTCTAGGGACCTAGAAATCCCTCTAGGGACATAGAAATCCCTCTAGGGACATAGAAATCCCTCTAGGGACCTAGAAATCCCTCTAGGGACCTAGAAATCCCTCTAGGGACCAAGAAATCCCTCTAGGGACCAAGAAATCCCTCTAGGGACCTAGAAATCCCTCTACGGACCTAGAAATCCCTCTAGGGACCTAGAAATCTGTATAGGAAGCTAGAAATCACTGAAAAAACACTAGATATCCCTCTCAAAACCCTGTAACACGCTCTAGAAATCTCTCTAGGGACCAAGAAATCCCTCTAGGGACCTAGAAATCTGTATAGAAAGCTAGAAATCACTGAAAAAACCCTAGATATCCCTCTCAAAACCCAAGATAACGCTTTAGATACCCTTGAAATCACTCTGAAAACCCATGATATCCCTCTCAAAACCCTGTAACACGCTCTAGAAATCTCTCTAGGGGCCAAGAAATCCCTCTACGGACCTAGAAATCCCTCTAGGGACCTAGAAATCCCTCTAGGGACCAAGAAATCCCTCTAGGGACCTAGAAATCCCTCTAGGGACCTAGAAATCCCTCTAGGGACCTAGAAATCCCTCCTAAAACTCCAGATATCCCTCTCAAAACCCAAGATAACGCTTTAGAAACCCTTGAAATCACTCTAAAAACCCATGATATCCCTCTCAAAACCCTGTAACACGCTCTAGAAATCTCTCTAGGGGCCAAGAAATCCCTCTAGGGACCTAGAAATCTCTATAGGAAGCTAGGAATCACTGAAAAAACCCTAGATATCCCTCTCAAAACCCTGTAACACGCTCTAGAATCCCTACAACTCCCTCTACGGACCTAGAAATCCCTCTAGGGACCTAGAAATCCCTCTAGGGACCAAGAAATCCCTCTAGGGACCAAGAAATCCCTCTAGGGACCTAGAAATCCCTCTAGGGACCAAGAAATCCCTCTAGGGACCAAGAAATCCCTCTAGGGACCAAGAAATCCCTCTAGGGACCTAGAAATCCCTCTGGGGACCTAGAAATCCCTCTGGGGACCTAGAAATCCCTCTAGGGACCTAGAAATCCCTCTAGGGACCAAGAAATCCCTCCTAAAACTCCAGATATCCCTCTCAAAACCCAAGATAACGCTTTAGAAACCCTTGAAATCACTCTAAAAACCCATGATATCCCTCTCAATACCCTGTAACACGCTCTAGAAATCTCTCTAGGGACATAGAAATCCCTCTAGGGACCTAGAAATCCCTCTAGGGACCTAGAAATCCCTGTAGGGACATAAAATCCCTCTAGGGACATAGAAATCCCTCTAGGGACCTAGAATGCCCTCTAGGGACCTAGAAATCCCTCCTAAAACTCCAGATATCCCTCTCAAAACCCAAGATAACGCTTTAGAAACCCTTGAAATCACTCTAAAAACCCATGATATCCCTCTCAAAACCCTGTAACACGCTCTAGAAATCTCTCTAGGGGCCAAGAAATCCCTCTAGGGACCTAGAAATCTCTATAGGAAGCTAGGAATCACTGAAAAAACCCTAGATATCCCTCTCAAAACCCTGTAACACGCTCTAGAATCCCTACAACTCCCTCTACGGACCTAGAAATCCCTCTAGGGACCTAGAAATCCCTCTAGGGACCAAGAAATCCCTCTAGGGACCAAGAAATCCCTCTAGGGACCTAGAAATCCCTCTAGGGACCAAGAAATCCCTCTAGGGACCAAGAAATCCCTCTAGGGACCAAGAAATCCCTCTAGGGACCTAGAAATCCCTCTGGGGACCTAGAAATCCCTCTGGGGACCTAGAAATCCCTCTAGGGACCTAGAAATCCCTCTAGGGACCAAGAAATCCCTCCTAAAACTCCAGATATCCCTCTCAAAACCCAAGATAACGCTTTAGAAACCCTTGAAATCACTCTAAAAACCCATGATATCCCTCTCAATACCCTGTAACACGCTCTAGAAATCTCTCTAGGGACATAGAAATCCCTCTAGGGACCTAGAAATCCCTCTAGGGACCTAGAAATCCCTGTAGGGACATAAAATCCCTCTAGGGACATAGAAATCCCTCTAGGGACCTAGAATGCCCTCTAGGGACCTAGAAATCCCTCTAGGGACATAGAAATCCCTCTAGGGACCTAGAAATCCCTCTGGAGACCTAGAAATCCCTCTGGGGACCTAGAAATCCCTCTAGGGACCTAGAAATCCCTCTAGGGACCTAGAAATCCCTCTACGGACCTAGAAATCCCTCTAGGGACCTAGAAATCCCTCTGGGGACCTAGAAATCCCTCTAGGGACATAGAAATCCCTCTAGGGACATAGAAATCCCTCTAGGGACCTAGAAATCCCTCTAGGGACCTAGAAATCCCTCTAGGGACCAAGAAATCCCTCTAGGGACCAAGAAATCCCTCTAGGGACCTAGAAATCCCTCTACGGACCTAGAAATCCCTCTAGGGACCTAGAAATCTGTATAGGAAGCTAGAAATCACTGAAAAAACACTAGATATCCCTCTCAAAACCCTGTAACACGCTCTAGAAATCTCTCTAGGGACCAAGAAATCCCTCTAGGGACCTAGAAATCTGTATAGAAAGCTAGAAATCACTGAAAAAACCCTAGATATCCCTCTCAAAACCCAAGATAACGCTTTAGATACCCTTGAAATCACTCTGAAAACCCATGATATCCCTCTCAAAACCCTGTAACACGCTCTAGAAATCTCTCTAGGGGCCAAGAAATCCCTCTACGGACCTAGAAATCCCTCTAGGGACCTAGAAATCCCTCTAGGGACCAAGAAATCCCTCTAGGGACCTAGAAATCCCTCTAGGGACCTAGAAATCCCTCTAGGGACCTAGAAATCCCTCCTAAAACTCCAGATATCCCTCTCAAAACCCAAGATAACGCTTTAGAAACCCTTGAAATCACTCTAAAAACCCATGATATCCCTCTCAAAACCCTGTAACACGCTCTAGAAATCTCTCTAGGGGCCAAGAAATCCCTCTAGGGACCTAGAAATCTCTATAGGAAGCTAGGAATCACTGAAAAAACCCTAGATATCCCTCTCAAAACCCTGTAACACGCTCTAGAATCCCTACAACTCCCTCTACGGACCTAGAAATCCCTCTAGGGACCTAGAAATCCCTCTAGGGACCAAGAAATCCCTCTAGGGACCAAGAAATCCCTCTAGGGACCTAGAAATCCCTCTAGGGACCAAGAAATCCCTCTAGGGACCAAGAAATCCCTCTAGGGACCAAGAAATCCCTCTAGGGACCTAGAAATCCCTCTGGGGACCTAGAAATCCCTCTGGGGACCTAGAAATCCCTCTAGGGACCTAGAAATCCCTCTAGGGACCAAGAAATCCCTCCTAAAACTCCAGATATCCCTCTCAAAACCCAAGATAACGCTTTAGAAACCCTTGAAATCACTCTAAAAACCCATGATATCCCTCTCAATACCCTGTAACACGCTCTAGAAATCTCTCTAGGGACATAGAAATCCCTCTAGGGACCTAGAAATCCCTCTAGGGACCTAGAAATCCCTGTAGGGACATAAAATCCCTCTAGGGACATAGAAATCCCTCTAGGGACCTAGAATGCCCTCTAGGGACCTAGAAATCCCTCTAGGGACATAGAAATCCCTCTAGGGACCTAGAAATCCCTCTGGAGACCTAGAAATCCCTCTGGGGACCTAGAAATCCCTCTAGGGACCTAGAAATCCCTCTAGGGACCTAGAAATCCCTCTACGGACCTAGAAATCCCTCTAGGGACCTAGAAATCTGTATAGGAAGCTAGAAATCACTGAAAAACCCTAGATATCCCTCTCAAAACCCTGTAACACGCTCTAGAAATCTCTCTAGGGACCAAGAAATCCCTCTAGGGACCTAGAAATCTGTATAGAAAGCTAGAAATCACTGAAAAAACCCTAGATATCCCTCTCAAAACCCAAGATAACGCTTTAGATACCCTTGAAATCACTCTAAAAACCCATGATATCCCTCTCAAAACCCTGTAACACGCTCTAGAAATCTCTCTAGGGGCCAAGAAATCCCTCTAGGGACCTAGAAATCTCTATAGGAAGCTAGAAATCACTGAAAAAACCCTAGATATCCCTCTCAAAACCCTGTAACACGCTCTAGAATCCCTACAACTCCCTCTACGGACCTAGAAATCCCTCTACGGACCTAGAAATCCCTCTAGGGACCTAGAAATCTGTATAGGAAGCTAGAAATCACTGAAAAAACCCTAGATATCCCTCTCAAAACCCTGTAACACGCTCTAGAAATCTCTCTAGGGACCAAGAAATCCCTCTAGGGATCTAGAAATCTGTATAGAAAGCTAGAAATCACTGAAAAAACCCTAGATATCCCTCTCAAAACCCAAGATAACGCTTTAGATACCCTTGAAATCACTCTAAAAACCCATGATATCCCTCTCAAAACCCTGTAACACGCTCTAGAAATCTCTCTAGGGGCCAAGAAATCCCTCTAGGGACCTAGAAATCTCTATAGGAAGCTAGAAATCACTGAAAAAACCCTAGATATCCCTCTCAAAACCCTGTAACACGCTCTAGAATCCCTACAACTCCCTCTACGGACCTAGAAATCCCTCTAGGGACCAAGAAATCCCTCTAGGGACCAAGAAATCCCTCTAGGGACCTAGAAATCCCTCTAGGGACCTAGAAATCCCTCTAGGGACCTAGAAATCCCTCTGGGGACCTAGAAATCCCTCTGGGGACCTAGAAATCCCTCTAGGGACCTAGAAATCCCTCTAGGGACCAAGAAATCCCTCTAGGGACCAAGAAATCCCTCTAGGGACCTAGAAATCCCTCTAGGGACCTAGAAATCCCTCTAGGGACCTAGAAATCCCTCTAGGGACCTAGAAATCCCTCCTAAAACTCCAGATATCCCTCTCAAAACCCAAGATAACGCTTTAGAAACCCTTGAAATCACTCTAAAAACCCATGGTATCCCTCTCAAAACCCTGTAACACGCTCTAGAAATCTCTCTAGGGGCCAAGAAATCCCTCTAGGGACCTAGAAATCTCTATAGGAAGCTAGAAATCACTGAAAAAACCCTAGATATCCCTCTCAAAACCCTGTAACACGCTCTAGAATCCCTACAACTCCCTCTGCGGACCTAGAAATCCCTCTAGGGACTTAGAAATCCCTCTAGGGACCAAGAAATCCCTCTAGGGACGAAGAAATCCCTCTAGGGACCTAGAAATCCCTCTAGGGACCTAGAAATCCCTCTGGGGACCTAGAAATCCCTCTGGGGACCTAGAAATCCCTCTAGGTACCTAGAAATCCCTCTAGGGACCAAGAAATCCCTCTAGGGACCAAGAAATCCCTCCTAAAACTCCAGATATCCCTCTCAAAACCCAAGATAACGCTTTAGAAACCCTTGAAATCACTCTAAAAACCCATGATATCCCTCTCAAAACCCTGTAACACGCTCTAAAAATCTCTCTAGGGACATAGAAATCCCTCTAGGGACCTAGAAATCCCTCTAGGGACCTAGAAATCCCTCTAGGGACCTAGAAATCCCTGTAGGGACATAAAAATCCCTCTAGGGACATAGAAATCCCTCTAGGGACCTAGAATGCCCTCTGGGGACCTAGAAATCCCTCTGGGGACCTAGAAATCCCTCTAGGGACCTAGAAATCCCTCTAGGGACCAAGAAATCCCTCTAGGGACCAAGAAATCCCTCCTAAAACTCCAGATATCCCTCTCAAAACCCAAGATAACGCTTTAGAAACCCTTGAAATCACTCTAAAAACCCATGATATCCCTCTCAAAACCCTGTAACACGCTCTAGAAATCTCTCTAGGGACATAGAAATCCCTCTAGGGACCTAGAAATCCCTCTGGGGACCTAGAAATCCCTCTGGGGACCTAGAAATCCCTCTAGGGACATAGAAATCCCTCTAGGGACATAGAAATCCCTCTAGGGACCTAGAAATCCCTCTAGGGACCTAGAAATCCCTCTAGGGACCAAGAAATCCCTCTAGGGACCAAGAAATCCCTCTAGGGACCTAGAAATCCCTCTACGGACCTAGAAATCCCTCTAGGGACCTAGAAATCTGTATAGGAAGCTAGAAATCACTGAAAAAACACTAGATATCCCTCTCAAAACCCTGTAACACGCTCTAGAAATCTCTCTAGGGACCAAGAAATCCCTCTAGGGACCTAGAAATCTGTATAGAAAGCTAGAAATCACTGAAAAAACCCTAGATATCCCTCTCAAAACCCAAGATAACGCTTTAGATACCCTTGAAATCACTCTAAAAACCCATGATATCCCTCTCAAAACCCTGTAACACGCTCTAGAAATCCCTCTAGGGACCAAGAAATCCCTCTAGGGACCTAGAAATCCCTCTAGGGACCTAGAAATCCCTCTGGGGACCTAGAAATCCCTCTGGGGACCTAGAAATCCCTCTAGGGACCTAGAAATCCCTCTAGGGACCAAGAAATCCCTCCTAAAACTCCAGATATCCCTCTCAAAACCCAAGATAACGCTTTAGAAACCCTTGAAATCACTCTAAAAACCCATGATATCCCTCTCAAAACCCTGTAACACGCTCTAGAAATCTCTCTAGGGACATAGAAATCCCTCTAGGGACCTAGAAATCCCTCTAGGGACCTAGAAATCCCTGTAGGGACATAAAAATCCCTCTAGGGACATAGAAATCCCTCTAGGGACCTAGAATGCCCTCTAGGGGCAATCTGTATAGAAAGCTAGAAATCACTGAAAAAACCCTAGATATCCCTCTCAAAACACTGTAACACGCTCTAGAATCCCTACAAATCCCTCTACGGACCTAGAAATCCCTCTAGGGACCTATAACTCCCTCTAGAATCCCTACAAATCACTCTAGGGACCTAGAAATCCCTCCTAAAACTCCAGATATCCCTCTCAAAACCCAAGATAACGCTTTAGATACCCTTGAAATCACTCTAAAAACCCATGATATCCCTCTCAAAACCCTGTAACACGCTCTAGAAATCTCTCTAGGGGCCAAGAAATCCCTCTAGGGACCAAGAAATCCCTCTAGGGACCTAGAAATCCCTATAGGGACCTAGAAATCTCTCTAGGGACCTAGAAATCCCTCTAGGGACCTAGAAATCCCTCTAGGGACCTAGAAATCCCTCTAGGGACCTAGAAATCCCTCTAGGGACCTAGAAATCCCTCCTAAAACTCCAGATATCCCTCTCAAAACCCAAGATAACGCTTTAGAAACCCTTGAAATCACTCTAAAAACCCATGATATCCCTCTCAAAACCCTGTAACACGCTCTAGAAATCTCTCTAGGGGCCAAGAAATCCCTCTAGGGACCTAGAAATCTCTATAGGAAGCTAGAAATCACTGAAAAAACCCTAGATATCCCTCTCAAAACCCTGTAACACGCTCTAGAATCCCTACAACTCCCTCTACGGACCTAGAAATCCCTCTAGGGACCTAGAAATCCCTCTAGGGACCAAGAAATCCCTCTAGGGACCAAGAAATCCCTCTAGGGACCTAGAAATCCCTCTAGGGACCTAGAAATCCCTCTAGGGACATAAAAATCCCTCTAGGGACATAGAAATCCCTCTAGGGACCTAGAATGCCCTCTAGGGACATAGAAATCTCTCTAGGGACCTAGAATGCCCTCTAGGGACATAAAAATCCCTCTAGGGACCTAGAAATCCCTCTAGGGACCTAGAAATCCCTCTAGGGACCAAGAAATCCCTCTAGGGACCTAGAAATCGCTCTAGGGACCTAGAAATCCCTCTAGGGACCTAGAAATCCCTCTGGGGACCTAGAAATCCCTCTGGGGACCTAGAAATCCCTCTAGGGACCAAGAAATCCCTCCTAAAACTCCAGATATCCCTCTCAAAACCCAAGATAACGCTTTAGAAACCCTTGAAATCACTCTAAAAACCCATGATATCCCTCTCAAAACCCTGTAACACGCTCTAAAAATCTCTCTAGGGACATAGAAATCCCTCTAGGGACCTAGAAATCCCTCTAGGGACCTAGAAATCCCTCTAGGGACCTAGAAATCCCTGTAGGGACATAAAAATCCCTCTAGAGACATAGAAATCCCTCTAGGGACCTAGAATGCCCTCTGGGGACCTAGAAATCCCTCTGGGGACCTAGAAATCCCTCTAGGGACCTAGAAATCCCTCTAGGGACCAAGAAATCCCTCTAGGGACCAAGAAATCCCTCCTAAAACTCCAGATATCCCTCTCAAAACCCAAGATAACGCTTTAGAAACCCTTGAAATCACTCTAAAAACCCATGATATCCCTCTCAAAACCCTGTAACACGCTCTAGAAATCTCTCTAGGGACATAGAAATCCCTCTAGGGACCTAGAAATCCCTCTGGGGACCAAGAAATCCCTCTGGGGACCTAGAAATCCCTCTAGGGACATAGAAATCCCTCTAGGGACATAGAAATCCCTCTAGGGACCTAGAAATCCCTCTAGGGACCTAGAAATCCCTCTAGGGACCAAGAAATCCCTCTAGGGACCAAGAAATCCCTCTAGGGACCTAGAAATCCCTCTACGGACCTAGAAATCCCTCTAGGGACCTAGAAATCTGTATAGGAAGCTAGAAATCACTGAAAAAACACTAGATATCCCTCTCAAAACCCTGTAACACGCTCTAGAAATCTCTCTAGGGACATAGAAATCCCTCTAGGGACCTAGAAATCCCTCTGGGGACCTAGAAATCTGTATAGGAAGCTAGAAATCACTGAAAAAACCCTAGATATCCCTCTCAAAACCCTGTAACACGCTCTAGAAATCTCTCTAGGGACCAAGAAATCCCTCTAGGGACCTAGAAATCTGTATAGAAAGCTAGAAATCACTGAAAAAACCCTAGATATCCCTCTCAAAACCCAAGATAACGCTTTAGATACCCTTGAAATCACTCTAAAAACCCATGATATCCCTCTCAAAACCCTGTAACACGCTCTAGAAATCTCTCTAGGGGCCAAGAAATCCCTCTAGGGACCTAGAAATCTCTATAGGAAGCTAGAAATCACTGAAAAAACCCTAGATATCCCTCTCAAAACCCTGTAACACGCTCTAGAATCCCTACAACTCCCTCTAGGGACCAAGAAATCCCTCTAGGGACCAAGAAATCCCTCTAGGGACCTAGAAATCCCTCTAGGGACCTAGAAATCCCTCTAGGGACCTAGAAATCCCTCTGGGGACCTAGAAATCCCTCTGGGGACCTAGAAATCCCTCTAGGGACATAGAAATCCCTCTAGGGACCTAGAATGCCCTCTAGGGGCAATCTGTATAGAAAGCTAGAAATCACTGAAAAAACCCTAGATATCCCTCTCAAAACACTGTAACACGCTCTAGAATCCCTACAAATCCCTCTACGGACCTAGAAATCCCTCTAGGGACCTATAACTCCCTCTAGAATCCCTACAAATCACTCTAGGGACCTAGAAATCCCTCCTAAAACTCCAGATATCCCTCTCAAAACCCAAGATAACGCTTTAGATACCCTTGAAATCACTCTAAAAACCCATGATATCCCTCTCAAAACCCTGTAACACGCTCTAGAAATCTCTCTAGGGGCCAAGAAATCCCTCTAGGGACCAAGAAATCCCTCTAGGGACCTAGAAATCCCTATAGGGACCTAGAAATCTCTCTAGGGACCTAGAAATCCCTCTAGGGACCTAGAAATCCCTCTAGGGACCTAGAAATCCCTCTAGGGACCTAGAAATCCCTCTAGGGACCTAGAAATCTCTATAGGAAGCTAGAAATCACTGAAAAAACCCTAGATATCCCTCTCAAAACCCTGTAACACGCTCTAGAATCCCTACAACTCCCTCTACGGACCTAGAAATCCCTCTAGGGACCTAGAAATCCCTCTAGGGACCAAGAAATCCCTCTAGGGACCAAGAAATCCCTCTAGGGACCTAGAAATCCCTCTAGGGACCTAGAAATCCCTCTAGGGACATAAAAATCCCTCTAGGGACATAGAAATCCCTCTAGGGACCTAGAATGCCCTCTAGGGACATAGAAATCTCTCTAGGGACCTAGAATGCCCTCTAGGGACATAAAAATCCCTCTAGGGACCTAGAAATCCCTCTAGGGACCTAGAAATCCCTCTAATGACCAAGAAATCCCTCTAGGGACCTAGAAATCGCTCTAGGGACCTAGAAATCCCTCTAGGGACCTAGAAATCCCTCTGGGGACCTAGAAATCCCTCTGGGGACCTAGAAATCCCTCTAGGGACCAAGAAATCCCTCCTAAAACTCCAGATATCCCTCTCAAAACCCAAGATAACGCTTTAGAAACCCTTGAAATCACTCTAAAAACCCATGATATCCCTCTCAAAACCCTGTAACACGCTCTAAAAATCTCTCTAGGGACATAGAAATCCCTCTAGGGACCTAGAAATCCCTCTAGGGACCTAGAAATCCCTCTAGGGACCTAGAAATCCCTGTAGGGACATAAAAATCCCTCTAGAGACATAGAAATCCCTCTAGGGACCTAGAATGCCCTCTGGGGACCTAGAAATCCCTCTGGGGACCTAGAAATCCCTCTAGGGACCTAGAAATCCCTCTAGGGACCAAGAAATCCCTCTAGGGACCAAGAAATCCCTCCTAAAACTCCAGATATCCCTCTCAAAACCCAAGATAACGCTTTAGAAACCCTTGAAATCACTCTAAAAACCCATGATATCCCTCTCAAAACCCTGTAACACGCTCTAGAAATCTCTCTAGGGACATAGAAATCCCTCTAGGGACCTAGAAATCCCTCTGGGGACCAAGAAATCCCTCTGGGGACCTAGAAATCCCTCTAGGGACATAGAAATCCCTCTAGGGACATAGAAATCCCTCTAGGGACCTAGAAATCCCTCTAGGGACCTAGAAATCCCTCTAGGGACCAAGAAATCCCTCTAGGGACCAAGAAATCCCTCTAGGGACCTAGAAATCCCTCTACGGACCTAGAAATCCCTCTAGGGACCTAGAAATCTGTATAGGAAGCTAGAAATCACTGAAAAAACACTAGATATCCCTCTCAAAACCCTGTAACACGCTCTAGAAATCTCTCTAGGGACATAGAAATCCCTCTAGGGACCTAGAAATCCCTCTGGGGACCTAGAAATCTGTATAGGAAGCTAGAAATCACTGAAAAAACCCTAGATATCCCTCTCAAAACCCTGTAACACGCTCTAGAAATCTCTCTAGGGACCAAGAAATCCCTCTAGGGACCTAGAAATCTGTATAGAAAGCTAGAAATCACTGAAAAAACCCTAGATATCCCTCTCAAAACCCAAGATAACGCTTTAGATACCCTTGAAATCACTCTAAAAACCCATGATATCCCTCTCAAAACCCTGTAACACGCTCTAGAAATCTCTCTAGGGGCCAAGAAATCCCTCTAGGGACCTAGAAATCTCTATAGGAAGCTAGAAATCACTGAAAAAACCCTAGATATCCCTCTCAAAACCCTGTAACACGCTCTAGAATCCCTACAACTCCCTCTAGGGACCAAGAAATCCCTCTAGGGACCAAGAAATCCCTCTAGGGACCTAGAAATCCCTCTAGGGACCTAGAAATCCCTCTAGGGACCTAGAAATCCCTCTGGGGACCTAGAAATCCCTCTGGGGACCTAGAAATCCCTCTAGGGACCTAGAAATCCCTCTAGGGACCAAGAAATCCCTCTAGGGACCAAGAAATCCCTCTAGGGACCTAGAAATCCCTCTAGGGACCTAGAAATCCCTCTAGGGACCTAGAAATCCCTCTAGGGACCTAGAAATCCCTCCTAAAACTCCAGGTATCCCTCTCAAAACCCAAGATAACGCTTTAGAAACCCTTGAAATCACTCTAAAAACCCATGGTATCCCTCTCAAAACCCTGTAACACGCTCTAGAAATCTCTCTAGGGGCCAAGAAATCCCTCTAGGGACCTAGAAATCTCTATAGGAAGCTAGAAATCACTGAAAAAACCCTAGATATCCCTCTCAAAACCCTGTAACACGCTCTAGAATCCCTACAACTCCCTCTGCGGACCTAGAAATCCCTCTAGGGACCTAGAAATCCCTCTAGGGACCAAGAAATCCCTCTAGGGACCAAGAAATCCCTCTAGGGACCTAGAAATCCCTCTAGGGACCTAGAAATCCCTCTGGGGACCTAGAAATCCCTCTGGGGACCTAGAAATCCCTCTAGGGACCTAGAAATCCCTCTAGGGACCAAGAAATCCCTCTAGGGACCAAGAAATCCCTCCTAAAACTCCAGATATCCCTCTCAAAACCCAAGATAACGCTTTAGAAACCCTTGAAATCACTCTAAAAACCCATGATATCCCTCTCAAAACCCTGTAACACGCTCTAAAAATCTCTCTAGGGACATAGAAATCCCTCTAGGGACCTAGAAATCCCTCTAGGGACCTAGAAATCCCTGTAGGGACATAAAAATCCCTCTAGGGACATAGAAATCCCTCTAGGGACCTAGAATGCCCTCTGGGGACCTAGAAATCCCTCTGGGGACCTAGAAATCCCTCTAGGGACCTAGAAATCCCTCTAGGGACCAAGAAATCCCTCTAGGGACCAAGAAATCCCTCCTAAAACTCCAGATATCCCTCTTAAAACCCAAGATAACGCTTTAGAAACCCTTGAAATCACTCTAAAAACCCATGATATCCCTCTCAAAACCCTGTAACACGCTCTAGAAATCCCTCTAGGGACCTAGAAATCCCTCTAGGGACCTAGAAATCCCTGTAGGGACATAAAAATCCCTCTAGGGACATAGAAATCCCTCTAGGGACCTAGAATGCCCTCTGGGGACCTAGAAATCCCTCTGGGGACCTAGAAATCCCTCTAGGGGCCTAGAAATCCCTCTAGGGACCAAGAAATCCCTCTAGGGACCAAGAAATCCCTCCTAAAACTCCAGATATCCCTCTTAAAACCCAAGATAACGCTTTAGAAACCCTTGAAATCACTCTAAAAACCCATGATATCCCTCTCAAAACCCTGTAACACGCTCTAGAAATCTCTCTAGGGACATAGAAATCCCTCTAGGGACCTAGAAATCCCTCTGGGGACCTAGAAATCCTTCTGGGGACCTAGAAATCCCTCTAGGGACATAGAAATCCCTCTAGGGACATAGAAATCCCTCTAGGGACCTAGAAATCCCTCTAGGGACCTAGAAATCCCTCTAGGGACCAAGAAATCCCTCTAGGGACCAAGAAATCCCTCTACGGACCTAGAAATCCCTCTAGGGACCTAGAAATCTGTATAGGAAGCTAGAAATCACTGAAAAAACACTAGATATCCCTCTCAAAACCCTGTAACACGCTCTAGAAATCTCTCTAGGGACCAAGAAATCCCTCTAGGGACCTAGAAATCTGTATAGAAAGCTAGAAATCACTGAAAAAACCCTAGATATCCCTCTCAAAACCCAAGATAACGCTTTAGATACCCTTGAAATCACTCTAAAAACCCATGATATCCCTCTCAAAACCCTGTAACACGCTCTAGAAATCCCTCTAGGGACATAGAAATCCCTCTAGGGACCTAGAATGCCCTCTGGGGACCTAGAAATCCCTCTGGGGACCTAGAAATCCCTCTAGGGACCTAGAAATTTCTCTAGGGACCAAGAAATCCCTCTAGGGACCAAGAAATCCCTCCTAAAACTCCAGATATCCCTCTCAAAACCCAAGATAACGCTTTAGAAACCCTTGAAATCACTCTAAAAACCCATGATATCCCTCTCAAAACCCTGTAACACGCTCTAGAAATCTCTCTAGGGACATAGAAATCCCTTTAGGGACCTAGAAATCCCTCTGGGGACCTAGAAATCCTTCTGGGGACCTAGAAATCCCTCTAGGGACATAGAAATCCCTCTAGGGACATAGAAATCCCTCTAGGGACCTAGAAATCCCTCTAGGGACCTAGAAATCCCTCTAGGGACCAAGAAATCCCTCTAGGGACCAAGAAATCCCTCTAGGGACCTAGAAATCCCTCTACGGACCTAGAAATCCCTCTAGGGACCTAGAAATCTGTATAGGAAGCTAGAAATCACTGAAAAAACACTAGATATCCCTCTCAAAACCCTGTAACACGCTCTAGAAATCTCTCTAGGGACCAAGAAATCCCTCTAGGGACCTAGAAATCTGTATAGAAAGCTAGAAATCACTGAAAAAACCCTAGATATCCCTCTCAAAACCCAAGATAACGCTTTAGATACCCTTGAAATCACTCTAAAAACCCATGATATCCCTCTCAAAACCCTGTAACACGCTCTAGAAATCTCTCTAGGGGCCAAGAAATCCCTCTACGGACCTAGAAATCCCTCTAGGGACCTAGAAATCCCTCTAGGGACCAAGAAATCCCTCTAGGGACCTAGAAATCCCTCTAGGGACCTAGAAATCCCTCTAGGGACCTAGAA
Source organism: Troilus luridus (assembly GCA_964056705.1). Taxonomy (NCBI): domain Eukaryota; kingdom Metazoa; phylum Arthropoda; class Insecta; order Hemiptera; family Pentatomidae; genus Troilus; species Troilus luridus. The sequence goes on along the minus strand of OZ057412.1, from coordinate 195,539,236 downwards.
ATCCCTCCTAAAACTCCAGATATCCCTCTCAAAACCCAAGATAACGCTTTAGAAACCCTTGAAATCACTCTAAAAACCCATGATATCCCTCTCAAAACCCTGTAACACGCTCTAGAAATCTCTCTAGGGACATAGAAATCCCTCTAGGGACCTAGAAATCCCTCTAGGGACCTAGAAATCTCTCAAGGGACCAAGAAATCCCTGTAGGGACATAAAAATCCCTCTAGGGACCAAGAAATCCCTCTAGGGACCTAGAAATCCCTCTGGGGACCTAGAAATCCCTCTAGGGACATAGAAATCCCTCTAGGGACCTAGAAATCCCTCTAGGGACCTAGAAATCCCTCTAGGGACCTAGATATCCCTCTAGGGACATAGAAATCCCTCTAGGGACCTAGAAATCCCTCTAGGGACCTAGAAATCCCTCTAGGGACATAGAAATCCCTCTAGGGACCTAGAAATCCCTCTAGGGACCTAGAAATCCCTCTAGGGACCTAGAAATCCCTCTAGGGACCTAGAAATCCCTCCTAAAACTCCAGATATCCCTCTCAAAACCCAAGATAACGCTTTAGAAACCCTTGAAATCACTCTAAAAACCCATGATATCCCTCTCAAAACCCTGTAACACGCTCTAGAAATCTCTCTAGGGGCCAAGAAATCCCTCTAGGGACCTAGAAATCTCTATAGGAAGCTAGAAATCACTGAAAAAACCCTAGATATCCCTCTCAAAACCCTGTAACACGCTCTAGAATCCCTACAACTCCCTCTACGGACCTAGAAATCCCTCTAGGGACCTAGAAATCCCTCTAGGGACCAAGAAATCCCTCTAGGGACCAAGAAATCCCTCTAGGGACCTAGAAATCCCTCTAGGGACCAAGAAATCCCTCTAGGGACCAAGAAATCCCTCTAGGGACCAAGAAATCCCTCTAGGGACCTAGAAATCCCTCTAGGGACCTAGAAATCCCTCTGGGGACCTAGAAATCCCTCTGGGGACCTAGAAATCCCTCTAGGGACCTAGAAATCCCTCTAGGGACCAAGAAATCCCTCCTAAAACTCCAGATATCCCTCTCAAAACCCAAGATAACGCTTTAGAAACCCTTGAAATCACTCTAAAAACCTCTAGGGACCTAGAAATCCCTCTAGGGACCAAGAAATCCCTCTAGGGACCAAGAAATCCCTCTAGGGACATAGAAATCCCTCTAGGGACCTAGAAATCCCTCTAGGGACCTAGAAATCCCTGTAGGTACATAAAAATCCCTCTAGGGACATAGAAATCCCTCTAGGGACCTAGAATGCCCTCTAGGGGCAATTTGTATAGAAAGCTAGAAATCACTGAAAAAACCCTAGATATCCCTCTCAAAACACTGTAACACGCTCTAGAATCCCTACAAATCCCTCTACGGACCTAGAAATCCCTCTAGGGACCTATAACTCCCTCTAGAATCCCTACAAATCACTCTAGGGACCTAGAAATCCCTCCTAAAACTCCAGATATCCCTCTCAAAACCCAAGATAACGCTTTAGATACCCTTGAAATCACTCTAAAAACCCATGATATCCCTCTCAAAACCCTGTAACACGCTCTAGAAATCTCTCTAGGGGCCAAGAAATCCCTCTAGGGACCAAGAAATCCCTCTAGGGACCTAGAAATCCCTATAGGGACCTAGAAATCCCTCTAGGGACCTAGAAATCCCTCTAGGGACCTAGAAATCCCACCTAAAACTCCAGATATCCCTCTCAAAACCCAAGATAACGCTTTAGAAACCCTTGAAATCACTCTAAAAACCCATGATATCCCTCTCAAAACCCTGTAACACGCTCTAGAAATCTCTCTAGGGGCCAAGAAATCCCTCTAGGGACCTAGAAATCTCTATAGGAAGCTAGAAATCACTGAAAAAACCCTAGATATCCCTCTCAAAACCCTGTAACACGCTCTAGAATCCCTACAACTCCCTCTACGGACCTAGAAATCCCTCTAGGGACCTAGAAATCCCTCTAGGGACCAAGAAATCCCTCTAGGGACCAAGAAATCCCTCTAGGGACCTAGAAATCCCTCTAGGGACCTAGAAATCCCTCTAGGGACATAAAAATCCCTCTAGGGACATAGAAATCCCTCTAGGGACCTAGAATGCCCTCTAGGGACATAGAAATCTCTCTAGGGACCTAGAATGCCCTCTAGGGACATAAAAATCCCTCTAGGGACCTAGAAATCCCTCTAGGGACCTAAAAATCCCTCTAGGGACCAAGAAATCCCTCTAGGGACCTAGAAATCGCTCTAGGGACCTAGAAATCCCTCTAGGGACCTAGAAATCCCTCTGGGGACCTAGAAATCCCTCTGGGGACCTAGAAATCCCTCTAGGGACCAAGAAATCCCTCTAGGGACCAAGAAATCCCTCCTAAAACTCCAGATATCCCTCTCAAAACCCAAGATAACGCTTTAGAAACCCTTGAAATCACTCTAAAAACCCATGATATCCCTCTCAAAACCCTGTAACACGCTCTAAAAATCTCTCTAGGGACATAGAAATCCCTCTAGGGACCTAGAAATCCCTCTAGGGACCTAGAAATCCCTCTAGGGACCTAGAAATCCCTGTAGGGACATAAAAATCCCTCTAGGGACATAGAAATCCCTCTAGGGACCTAGAATGCCCTCTGGGGACCTAGAAATCCCTCTGGGGACCTAGAAATCCCTCTAGGGACCTAGAAATCCCTCTAGGGACCAAGAAATCCCTCTAGGGACCAAGAAATCCCTCCTAAAACTCCAGATATCCCTCTCAAAACCCTGTAACACGCTCTAGAAATCTCTCTAGGGACATAGAAATCCCTCTAGGGACCTAGAAATCCCTCTGGGGACCAAGAAATCCCTCTGGGGACCTAGAAATCTGTATAGAAAGCTAGAAATCACTGAAAAAACCCTAGATATCCCTCTCAAAACCCAAGATAACGCTTTAGATACCCTTGAAATCACTCTAAAAACCCATGATATCCCTCTCAAAACCCTGTAACACGCTCTAGAAATCTCTCTAGGGGCCAAGAAATCCCTCTAGGGACCTAGAAATCTCTATAGGAAGCTAGAAATCACTGAAAAAACCCTAGATATCCCTCTCAAACACGCTCTAGAATCCCTACAACTCCCTCTAGGGACCAAGAAATCCCTCTAGGGACCAAGAAATCCCTCTAGGGACCTAGAAATCCCTCTAGGGACCTAGAAATCCCTCTAGGGACCTAGAAATCCCTCTGGGGACCTAGAAATCCCTCTGGGGACCTAGAAATCCCTCTAGGGACCTAGAAATCCCTCTAGGGACCAAGAAATCCCTCTAGGGACCAAGAAATCCCTCTAGGGACCTAGAAATCCCTCTAGGGACCTAGAAATCCCTCTAGGGACCTAGAAATCCCTCTAGGGACCTAGAAATCCCTCCTAAAACTCCAGGTATCCCTCTCAAAACCCAAGATAACGCTTTAGAAACCCTTGAAATCACTCTAAAAACCCATGGTATCCCTCTCAAAACCCTGTAACACGCTCTAGAAATCTCTCTAGGGGCCAAGAAATCCCTCTAGGGACCTAGAAATCTCTATAGGAAGCTAGAAATCACTGAAAAAACCCTAGATATCCCTCTCAAAACCCTGTAACACGCTCTAGAATCCCTACAACTCCCTCTGCGGACCTAGAAATCCCTCTAGGGACCTAGAAATCCCTCTAGGGACCAAGAAATCCCTCTAGGGACCAAGAAATCCCTCTAGGGACCTAGAAATCCCTCTAGGGACCTAGAAATCCCTCTGGGGACCTAGAAATCCCTCTGGGGACCTAGAAATCCCTCTAGGGACCTAGAAATCCCTCTAGGGACCAAGAAATCCCTCTAGGGACCAAGAAATCCCTCCTAAAACTCCAGATATCCCTCTCAAAACCCAAGATAACGCTTTAGAAACCCTTGAAATCACTCTAAAAACCCATGATATCCCTCTCAAAACCCTGTAACACGCTCTAAAAATCTCTCTAGGGACATAGAAATCCCTCTAGGGACCTAGAAATCCCTCTAGGGACCTAGAAATCCCTGTAGGGACATAAAAATCCCTCTAGGGACATAGAAATCCCTCTAGGGACCTAGAATGCCCTCTGGGGACCTAGAAATCCCTCTGGGGACCTAGAAATCCCTCTAGGGACCTAGAAATCCCTCTAGGGACCAAGAAATCCCTCTAGGGACCAAGAAATCCCTCCTAAAACTCCAGATATCCCTCTTAAAACCCAAGATAACGCTTTAGAAACCCTTGAAATCACTCTAAAAACCCATGATATCCCTCTCAAAACCCTGTAACACGCTCTAGAAATCCCTCTAGGGACCTAGAAATCCCTCTAGGGACCTAGAAATCCCTGTAGGGACATAAAAATCCCTCTAGGGACATAGAAATCCCTCTAGGGACCTAGAATGCCCTCTGGGGACCTAGAAATCCCTCTGGGGACCTAGAAATCCCTCTAGGGACCTAGAAATCCCTCTAGGGACCAAGAAATCCCTCTAGGGACCAAGAAATCCCTCCTAAAACTCCAGATATCCCTCTTAAAACCCAAGATAACGCTTTAGAAACCCTTGAAATCACTCTAAAAACCCATGATATCCCTCTCAAAACCCTGTAACACGCTCTAGAAATCTCTCTAGGGACATAGAAATCCCTCTAGGGACCTAGAAATCCCTCTGGGGACCTAGAAATCCTTCTGGGGACCTAGAAATCCCTCTAGGGACATAGAAATCCCTCTAGGGACATAGAAATCCCTCTAGGGACCTAGAAATCCCTCTAGGGACCTAGAAATCCCTCTAGGGACCAAGAAATCCCTCTAGGGACCAAGAAATCCCTCTACGGACCTAGAAATCCCTCTAGGGACCTAGAAATCTGTATAGGAAGCTAGAAATCACTGAAAAAACACTAGATATCCCTCTCAAAACCCTGTAACACGCTCTAGAAATCTCTCTAGGGACCAAGAAATCCCTCTAGGGACCTAGAAATCTGTATAGAAAGCTAGAAATCACTGAAAAAACCCTAGATATCCCTCTCAAAACCCAAGATAACGCTTTAGATACCCTTGAAATCACTCTAAAAACCCATGATATCCCTCTCAAAACCCTGTAACACGCTCTAGAAATCCCTCTAGGGACATAGAAATCCCTCTAGGGACCTAGAATGCCCTCTGGGGACCTAGAAATCCCTCTGGGGACCTAGAAATCCCTCTAGGGACCTAGAAATTTCTCTAGGGACCAAGAAATCCCTCTAGGGACCAAGAAATCCCTCCTAAAACTCCAGATATCCCTCTCAAAACCCAAGATAACGCTTTAGAAACCCTTGAAATCACTCTAAAAACCCATGATATCCCTCTCAAAACCCTGTAACACGCTCTAGAAATCTCTCTAGGGACATAGAAATCCCTTTAGGGACCTAGAAATCCCTCTGGGGACCTAGAAATCCTTCTGGGGACCTAGAAATCCCTCTAGGGACATAGAAATCCCTCTAGGGACATAGAAATCCCTCTAGGGACCTAGAAATCCCTCTAGGGACCTAGAAATCCCTCTAGGGACCAAGAAATCCCTCTAGGGACCAAGAAATCCCTCTAGGGACCTAGAAATCCCTCTACGGACCTAGAAATCCCTCTAGGGACCTAGAAATCTGTATAGGAAGCTAGAAATCACTGAAAAAACACTAGATATCCCTCTCAAAACCCTGTAACACGCTCTAGAAATCTCTCTAGGGACCAAGAAATCCCTCTAGGGACCTAGAAATCTGTATAGAAAGCTAGAAATCACTGAAAAAACCCTAGATATCCCTCTCAAAACCCAAGATAACGCTTTAGATACCCTTGAAATCACTCTAAAAACCCATGATATCCCTCTCAAAACCCTGTAACACGCTCTAGAAATCTCTCTAGGGGCCAAGAAATCCCTCTACGGACCTAGAAATCCCTCTAGGGACCTAGAAATCCCTCTAGGGACCAAGAAATCCCTCTAGGGACCTAGAAATCCCTCTAGGGACCTAGAAATCCCTCTAGGGACCTAGAAATCCCTCCTAAAACTCCAGATATCCCTCTCAAAACCCAAGATAACGCTTTAGAAACCCTTGAAATCACTCTAAAAACCCATGATATCCCTCTCAAAACCCTGTAACACGCTCTAGAAATCTCTCTAGGGACATAGAAATCCCTCTAGGGACCTAGAAATCCCTCTAGGGACCTAGAAATCTCTCAAGGGACCAAGAAATCCCTGTAGGGACATAAAAATCCCTCTAGGGACATAGAAATCCCTCTAGGGACCTAGAAATCCCTCTGGGGACCTAGAAATCCCTCTAGGGACATAGAAATCCCTCTAGGGACCTAGAAATCCCTCTAGGGACCTAGAAATCCCTCTAGGGACCTAGATATCCCTCTAGGGACATAGAAATCCCTCTAGGGACCTAGAAATCCCTCTAGGGACCTAGAAATCCCTCTAGGGACATAGAAATCCCTCTAGGGACCTAGAAATCCCTCTAGGGACCTAGAAATCCCTCTAGGGACCTAGAAATCCCTCTAGGGACCTAGAAATCCCTCCTAAAACTCCAGATATCCCTCTCAAAACCCAAGATAACGCTTTAGAAACCCTTGAAATCACTCTAAAAACCCATGATATCCCTCTCAAAACCCTGTAACACGCTCTAGAAATCTCTCTAGGGGCCAAGAAATCCCTCTAGGGACCTAGAAATCTCTATAGGAAGCTAGAAATCACTGAAAAAACCCTAGATATCCCTCTCAAAACCCTGTAACACGCTCTAGAATCCCTACAACTCCCTCTACGGACCTAGAAATCCCTCTAGGGACCTAGAAATCCCTCTAGGGACCAAGAAATCCCTCTAGGGACCAAGAAATCCCTCTAGGGACCTAGAAATCCCTCTAGGGACCAAGAAATCCCTCTAGGGACCAAGAAATCCCTCTAGGGACCAAGAAATCCCTCTAGGGACCTAGAAATCCCTCTAGGGACCTAGAAATCCCTCTGGGGACCTAGAAATCCCTCTGGGGACCTAGAAATCCCTCTAGGGACCTAGAAATCCCTCTAGGGACCAAGAAATCCCTCCTAAAACTCCAGATATCCCTCTCAAAACCCAAGATAACGCTTTAGAAACCCTTGAAATCACTCTAAAAACCTCTAGGGACCTAGAAATCCCTCTAGGGACCAAGAAATCCCTCTAGGGACCAAGAAATCCCTCTAGGGACATAGAAATCCCTCTAGGGACCTAGAAATCCCTCTAGGGACCTAGAAATCCCTGTAGGTACATAAAAATCCCTCTAGGGACATAGAAATCCCTCTAGGGACCTAGAATGCCCTCTAGGGGCAATTTGTATAGAAAGCTAGAAATCACTGAAAAAACCCTAGATATCCCTCTCAAAACACTGTAACACGCTCTAGAATCCCTACAAATCCCTCTACGGACCTAGAAATCCCTCTAGGGACCTATAACTCCCTCTAGAATCCCTACAAATCACTCTAGGGACCTAGAAATCCCTCCTAAAACTCCAGATATCCCTCTCAAAACCCAAGATAACGCTTTAGATACCCTTGAAATCACTCTAAAAACCCATGATATCCCTCTCAAAACCCTGTAACACGCTCTAGAAATCTCTCTAGGGGCCAAGAAATCCCTCTAGGGACCAAGAAATCCCTCTAGGGACCTAGAAATCCCTATAGGGACCTAGAAATCCCTCTAGGGACCTAGAAATCCCTCTAGGGACCTAGAAATCCCACCTAAAACTCCAGATATCCCTCTCAAAACCCAAGATAACGCTTTAGAAACCCTTGAAATCACTCTAAAAACCCATGATATCCCTCTCAAAACCCTGTAACACGCTCTAGAAATCTCTCTAGGGGCCAAGAAATCCCTCTAGGGACCTAGAAATCTCTATAGGAAGCTAGAAATCACTGAAAAAACCCTAGATATCCCTCTCAAAACCCTGTAACACGCTCTAGAATCCCTACAACTCCCTCTACGGACCTAGAAATCCCTCTAGGGACCTAGAAATCCCTCTAGGGACCAAGAAATCCCTCTAGGGACCTAGATATCCCTCTAGGGACATAGAAATCCCTCTAGGGACCTAGAAATCCCTCTAGGGACCTAGAAATCCCTCTAGGGACATAGAAATCCCTCTAGGGACCTAGAAATCCCTCTAGGGACCTAGAAATCCCTCTAGGGACCTAGAAATCCCTCTAGGGACCTAGAAATCCCTCCTAAAACTCCAGATATCCCTCTCAAAACCCAAGATAACGCTTTAGAAACCCTTGAAATCACTCTAAAAACCCATGATATCCCTCTCAAAACCCTGTAACACGCTCTAGAAATCTCTCTAGGGGCCAAGAAATCCCTCTAGGGACCTAGAAATCTCTATAGGAAGCTAGAAATCACTGAAAAAACCCTAGATATCCCTCTCAAAACCCTGTAACACGCTCTAGAATCCCTACAACTCCCTCTACGGACCTAGAAATCCCTCTAGGGACCTAGAAATCCCTCTAGGGACCAAGAAATCCCTCTAGGGACCAAGAAATCCCTCTAGGGACCTAGAAATCCCTCTAGGGACCAAGAAATCCCTCTAGGGACCAAGAAATCCCTCTAGGGACCAAGAAATCCCTCTAGGGACCTAGAAATCCCTCTAGGGACCTAGAAATCCCTCTGGGGACCTAGAAATCCCTCTGGGGACCTAGAAATCCCTCTAGGGACCTAGAAATCCCTCTAGGGACCAAGAAATCCCTCCTAAAACTCCAGATATCCCTCTCAAAACCCAAGATAACGCTTTAGAAACCCTTGAAATCACTCTAAAAACCTCTAGGGACCTAGAAATCCCTCTAGGGACCAAGAAATCCCTCTAGGGACCAAGAAATCCCTCTAGGGACATAGAAATCCCTCTAGGGACCTAGAAATCCCTCTAGGGACCTAGAAATCCCTGTAGGTACATAAAAATCCCTCTAGGGACATAGAAATCCCTCTAGGGACCTAGAATGCCCTCTAGGGGCAATTTGTATAGAAAGCTAGAAATCACTGAAAAAACCCTAGATATCCCTCTCAAAACACTGTAACACGCTCTAGAATCCCTACAAATCCCTCTACGGACCTAGAAATCCCTCTAGGGACCTATAACTCCCTCTAGAATCCCTACAAATCACTCTAGGGACCTAGAAATCCCTCCTAAAACTCCAGATATCCCTCTCAAAACCCAAGATAACGCTTTAGATACCCTTGAAATCACTCTAAAAACCCATGATATCCCTCTCAAAACCCTGTAACACGCTCTAGAAATCTCTCTAGGGGCCAAGAAATCCCTCTAGGGACCAAGAAATCCCTCTAGGGACCTAGAAATCCCTATAGGGACCTAGAAATCCCTCTAGGGACCTAGAAATCCCTCTAGGGACCTAGAAATCCCACCTAAAACTCCAGATATCCCTCTCAAAACCCAAGATAACGCTTTAGAAACCCTTGAAATCACTCTAAAAACCCATGATATCCCTCTCAAAACCCTGTAACACGCTCTAGAAATCTCTCTAGGGGCCAAGAAATCCCTCTAGGGACCTAGAAATCTCTATAGGAAGCTAGAAATCACTGAAAAAACCCTAGATATCCCTCTCAAAACCCTGTAACACGCTCTAGAATCCCTACAACTCCCTCTACGGACCTAGAAATCCCTCTAGGGACCTAGAAATCCCTCTAGGGACCAAGAAATCCCTCTAGGGACCAAGAAATCCCTCTAGGGACCTAGAAATCCCTCTAGGGACCTAGAAATCCCTCTAGGGACATAAAAATCCCTCTAGGGACATAGAAATCCCTCTAGGGACCTAGAATGCCCTCTAGGGACATAGAAATCTCTCTAGGGACCTAGAATGCCCTCTAGGGACATAAAAATCCCTCTAGGGACCTAGAAATCCCTCTAGGGACCTAAAAATCCCTCTAGGGACCAAGAAATCCCTCTAGGGACCTAGAAATCGCTCTAGGGACCTAGAAATCCCTCTAGGGACCTAGAAATCCCTCTGGGGACCTAGAAATCCCTCTGGGGACCTAGAAATCCCTCTAGGGACCAAGAAATCCCTCTAGGGACCAAGAAATCCCTCCTAAAACTCCAGATATCCCTCTCAAAACCCAAGATAACGCTTTAGAAACCCTTGAAATCACTCTAAAAACCCATGATATCCCTCTCAAAACCCTGTAACACGCTCTAAAAATCTCTCTAGGGACATAGAAATCCCTCTAGGGACCTAGAAATCCCTCTAGGGACCTAGAAATCCCTCTAGGGACCTAGAAATCCCTGTAGGGACATAAAAATCCCTCTAGGGACATAGAAATCCCTCTAGGGACCTAGAATGCCCTCTGGGGACCTAGAAATCCCTCTGGGGACCTAGAAATCCCTCTAGGGACCTAGAAATCCCTCTAGGGACCAAGAAATCCCTCTAGGGACCAAGAAATCCCTCCTAAAACTCCAGATATCCCTCTCAAAACCCTGTAACACGCTCTAGAAATCTCTCTAGGGACATAGAAATCCCTCTAGGGACCTAGAAATCCCTCTGGGGACCAAGAAATCCCTCTGGGGACCTAGAAATCTGTATAGAAAGCTAGAAATCACTGAAAAAACCCTAGATATCCCTCTCAAAACCCAAGATAACGCTTTAGATACCCTTGAAATCACTCTAAAAACCCATGATATCCCTCTCAAAACCCTGTAACACGCTCTAGAAATCTCTCTAGGGGCCAAGAAATCCCTCTAGGGACCTAGAAATCTCTATAGGAAGCTAGAAATCACTGAAAAAACCCTAGATATCCCTCTCAAACACGCTCTAGAATCCCTACAACTCCCTCTAGGGACCAAGAAATCCCTCTAGGGACCAAGAAATCCCTCTAGGGACCTAGAAATCCCTCTAGGGACCTAGAAATCCCTCTAGGGACCTAGAAATCCCTCTGGGGACCTAGAAATCCCTCTGGGGACCTAGAAATCCCTCTAGGGACCTAGAAATCCCTCTAGGGACCAAGAAATCCCTCTAGGGACCAAGAAATCCCTCTAGGGACCTAGAAATCCCTCTAGGGACCTAGAAATCCCTCTAGGGACCTAGAAATCCCTCTAGGGACCTAGAAATCCCTCCTAAAACTCCAGGTATCCCTCTCAAAACCCAAGATAACGCTTTAGAAACCCTTGAAATCACTCTAAAAACCCATGGTATCCCTCTCAAAACCCTGTAACACGCTCTAGAAATCTCTCTAGGGGCCAAGAAATCCCTCTAGGGACCTAGAAATCTCTATAGGAAGCTAGAAATCACTGAAAAAACCCTAGATATCCCTCTCAAAACCCTGTAACACGCTCTAGAATCCCTACAACTCCCTCTGCGGACCTAGAAATCCCTCTAGGGACCTAGAAATCCCTCTAGGGACCAAGAAATCCCTCTAGGGACCAAGAAATCCCTCTAGGGACCTAGAAATCCCTCTAGGGACCTAGAAATCCCTCTGGGGACCTAGAAATCCCTCTGGGGACCTAGAAATCCCTCTAGGGACCTAGAAATCCCTCTAGGGACCAAGAAATCCCTCTAGGGACCAAGAAATCCCTCCTAAAACTCCAGATATCCCTCTCAAAACCCAAGATAACGCTTTAGAAACCCTTGAAATCACTCTAAAAACCCATGATATCCCTCTCAAAACCCTGTAACACGCTCTAAAAATCTCTCTAGGGACATAGAAATCCCTCTAGGGACCTAGAAATCCCTCTAGGGACCTAGAAATCCCTGTAGGGACATAAAAATCCCTCTAGGGACATAGAAATCCCTCTAGGGACCTAGAATGCCCTCTGGGGACCTAGAAATCCCTCTGGGGACCTAGAAATCCCTCTAGGGACCTAGAAATCCCTCTAGGGACCAAGAAATCCCTCTAGGGACCAAGAAATCCCTCCTAAAACTCCAGATATCCCTCTTAAAACCCAAGATAACGCTTTAGAAACCCTTGAAATCACTCTAAAAACCCATGATATCCCTCTCAAAACCCTGTAACACGCTCTAGAAATCCCTCTAGGGACCTAGAAATCCCTCTAGGGACCTAGAAATCCCTGTAGGGACATAAAAATCCCTCTAGGGACATAGAAATCCCTCTAGGGACCTAGAATGCCCTCTGGGGACCTAGAAATCCCTCTGGGGACCTAGAAATCCCTCTAGGGACCTAGAAATCCCTCTAGGGACCAAGAAATCCCTCTAGGGACCAAGAAATCCCTCCTAAAACTCCAGATATCCCTCTTAAAACCCAAGATAACGCTTTAGAAACCCTTGAAATCACTCTAAAAACCCATGATATCCCTCTCAAAACCCTGTAACACGCTCTAGAAATCTCTCTAGGGACATAGAAATCCCTCTAGGGACCTAGAAATCCCTCTGGGGACCTAGAAATCCTTCTGGGGACCTAGAAATCCCTCTAGGGACATAGAAATCCCTCTAGGGACATAGAAATCCCTCTAGGGACCTAGAAATCCCTCTAGGGACCTAGAAATCCCTCTAGGGACCAAGAAATCCCTCTAGGGACCAAGAAATCCCTCTACGGACCTAGAAATCCCTCTAGGGACCTAGAAATCTGTATAGGAAGCTAGAAATCACTGAAAAAACACTAGATATCCCTCTCAAAACCCTGTAACACGCTCTAGAAATCTCTCTAGGGACCAAGAAATCCCTCTAGGGACCTAGAAATCTGTATAGAAAGCTAGAAATCACTGAAAAAACCCTAGATATCCCTCTCAAAACCCAAGATAACGCTTTAGATACCCTTGAAATCACTCTAAAAACCCATGATATCCCTCTCAAAACCCTGTAACACGCTCTAGAAATCCCTCTAGGGACATAGAAATCCCTCTAGGGACCTAGAATGCCCTCTGGGGACCTAGAAATCCCTCTGGGGACCTAGAAATCCCTCTAGGGACCTAGAAATTTCTCTAGGGACCAAGAAATCCCTCTAGGGACCAAGAAATCCCTCCTAAAACTCCAGATATCCCTCTCAAAACCCAAGATAACGCTTTAGAAACCCTTGAAATCACTCTAAAAACCCATGATATCCCTCTCAAAACCCTGTAACACGCTCTAGAAATCTCTCTAGGGACATAGAAATCCCTTTAGGGACCTAGAAATCCCTCTGGGGACCTAGAAATCCTTCTGGGGACCTAGAAATCCCTCTAGGGACATAGAAATCCCTCTAGGGACATAGAAATCCCTCTAGGGACCTAGAAATCCCTCTAGGGACCTAGAAATCCCTCTAGGGACCAAGAAATCCCTCTAGGGACCAAGAAATCCCTCTAGGGACCTAGAAATCCCTCTACGGACCTAGAAATCCCTCTAGGGACCTAGAAATCTGTATAGGAAGCTAGAAATCACTGAAAAAACACTAGATATCCCTCTCAAAACCCTGTAACACGCTCTAGAAATCTCTCTAGGGACCAAGAAATCCCTCTAGGGACCTAGAAATCTGTATAGAAAGCTAGAAATCACTGAAAAAACCCTAGATATCCCTCTCAAAACCCAAGATAACGCTTTAGATACCCTTGAAATCACTCTAAAAACCCATGATATCCCTCTCAAAACCCTGTAACACGCTCTAGAAATCTCTCTAGGGGCCAAGAAATCCCTCTACGGACCTAGAAATCCCTCTAGGGACCTAGAAATCCCTCTAGGGACCAAGAAATCCCTCTAGGGACCTAGAAATCCCTCTAGGGACCTAGAAATCCCTCTAGGGACCTAGAAATCCCTCCTAAAACTCCAGATATCCCTCTCAAAACCCAAGATAACGCTTTAGAAACCCTTGAAATCACTCTAAAAACCCATGATATCCCTCTCAAAACCCTGTAACACGCTCTAGAAATCTCTCTAGGGACATAGAAATCCCTCTAGGGACCTAGAAATCCCTCTAGGGACCTAGAAATCTCTCAAGGGACCAAGAAATCCCTGTAGGGACATAAAAATCCCTCTAGGGACATAGAAATCCCTCTAGGGACCTAGAAATCCCTCTGGGGACCTAGAAATCCCTCTAGGGACATAGAAATCCCTCTAGGGACCTAGAAATCCCTCTAGGGACCTAGAAATCCCTCTAGGGACCTAGATATCCCTCTAGGGACATAGAAATCCCTCTAGGGACCTAGAAATCCCTCTAGGGACCTAGAAATCCCTCTAGGGACATAGAAATCCCTCTAGGGACCTAGAAATCCCTCTAGGGACCTAGAAATCCCTCTAGGGACCTAGAAATCCCTCTAGGGACCTAGAAATCCCTCCTAAAACTCCAGATATCCCTCTCAAAACCCAAGATAACGCTTTAGAAACCCTTGAAATCACTCTAAAAACCCATGATATCCCTCTCAAAACCCTGTAACACGCTCTAGAAATCTCTCTAGGGGCCAAGAAATCCCTCTAGGGACCTAGAAATCTCTATAGGAAGCTAGAAATCACTGAAAAAACCCTAGATATCCCTCTCAAAACCCTGTAACACGCTCTAGAATCCCTACAACTCCCTCTACGGACCTAGAAATCCCTCTAGGGACCTAGAAATCCCTCTAGGGACCAAGAAATCCCTCTAGGGACCAAGAAATCCCTCTAGGGACCTAGAAATCCCTCTAGGGACCAAGAAATCCCTCTAGGGACCAAGAAATCCCTCTAGGGACCAAGAAATCCCTCTAGGGACCTAGAAATCCCTCTAGGGACCTAGAAATCCCTCTGGGGACCTAGAAATCCCTCTGGGGACCTAGAAATCCCTCTAGGGACCTAGAAATCCCTCTAGGGACCAAGAAATCCCTCCTAAAACTCCAGATATCCCTCTCAAAACCCAAGATAACGCTTTAGAAACCCTTGAAATCACTCTAAAAACCTCTAGGGACCTAGAAATCCCTCTAGGGACCAAGAAATCCCTCTAGGGACCAAGAAATCCCTCTAGGGACATAGAAATCCCTCTAGGGACCTAGAAATCCCTCTAGGGACCTAGAAATCCCTGTAGGTACATAAAAATCCCTCTAGGGACATAGAAATCCCTCTAGGGACCTAGAATGCCCTCTAGGGGCAATTTGTATAGAAAGCTAGAAATCACTGAAAAAACCCTAGATATCCCTCTCAAAACACTGTAACACGCTCTAGAATCCCTACAAATCCCTCTACGGACCTAGAAATCCCTCTAGGGACCTATAACTCCCTCTAGAATCCCTACAAATCACTCTAGGGACCTAGAAATCCCTCCTAAAACTCCAGATATCCCTCTCAAAACCCAAGATAACGCTTTAGATACCCTTGAAATCACTCTAAAAACCCATGATATCCCTCTCAAAACCCTGTAACACGCTCTAGAAATCTCTCTAGGGGCCAAGAAATCCCTCTAGGGACCAAGAAATCCCTCTAGGGACCTAGAAATCCCTATAGGGACCTAGAAATCCCTCTAGGGACCTAGAAATCCCTCTAGGGACCTAGAAATCCCACCTAAAACTCCAGATATCCCTCTCAAAACCCAAGATAACGCTTTAGAAACCCTTGAAATCACTCTAAAAACCCATGATATCCCTCTCAAAACCCTGTAACACGCTCTAGAAATCTCTCTAGGGGCCAAGAAATCCCTCTAGGGACCTAGAAATCTCTATAGGAAGCTAGAAATCACTGAAAAAACCCTAGATATCCCTCTCAAAACCCTGTAACACGCTCTAGAATCCCTACAACTCCCTCTACGGACCTAGAAATCCCTCTAGGGACCTAGAAATCCCTCTAGGGACCAAGAAATCCCTCTAGGGACCAAGAAATCCCTCTAGGGACCTAGAAATCCCTCTAGGGACCTAGAAATCCCTCTAGGGACATAAAAATCCCTCTAGGGACATAGAAATCCCTCTAGGGACCTAGAATGCCCTCTAGGGACATAGAAATCTCTCTAGGGACCTAGAATGCCCTCTAGGGACATAAAAATCCCTCTAGGGACCTAGAAATCCCTCTAGGGACCTAAAAATCCCTCTAGGGACCAAGAAATCCCTCTAGGGACCTAGAAATCGCTCTAGGGACCTAGAAATCCCTCTAGGGACCTAGAAATCCCTCTGGGGACCTAGAAATCCCTCTGGGGACCTAGAAATCCCTCTAGGGACCAAGAAATCCCTCTAGGGACCAAGAAATCCCTCCTAAAACTCCAGATATCCCTCTCAAAACCCAAGATAACGCTTTAGAAACCCTTGAAATCACTCTAAAAACCCATGATATCCCTCTCAAAACCCTGTAACACGCTCTAAAAATCTCTCTAGGGACATAGAAATCCCTCTAGGGACCTAGAAATCCCTCTAGGGACCTAGAAATCCCTCTAGGGACCTAGAAATCCCTGTAGGGACATAAAAATCCCTCTAGGGACATAGAAATCCCTCTAGGGACCTAGAATGCCCTCTGGGGACCTAGAAATCCCTCTGGGGACCTAGAAATCCCTCTAGGGACCTAGAAATCCCTCTAGGGACCAAGAAATCCCTCTAGGGACCAAGAAATCCCTCCTAAAACTCCAGATATCCCTCTCAAAACCCTGTAACACGCTCTAGAAATCTCTCTAGGGACATAGAAATCCCTCTAGGGACCTAGAAATCCCTCTGGGGACCAAGAAATCCCTCTGGGGACCTAGAAATCTGTATAGAAAGCTAGAAATCACTGAAAAAACCCTAGATATCCCTCTCAAAACCCAAGATAACGCTTTAGATACCCTTGAAATCACTCTAAAAACCCATGATATCCCTCTCAAAACCCTGTAACACGCTCTAGAAATCTCTCTAGGGGCCAAGAAATCCCTCTACGGACCTAGAAATCCCTCTAGGAACCTAGAAATCCCTCTAGGGACCAAGAAATCCCTCTAGGGACCTAGAAATCCCTCTAGGGACCTAGAAATCCCTCTAGGGACCTAGAAATCCCTCCTAAAACTCCAGATATCCCTCTCAAAACCCAAGATAACGCTTTAGAAACCCTTGAAATCACTCTAAAAACCCATGATATCCCTCTCAAAACCCTGTAACACGCTCTAGAAATCTCTCTAGGGACATAGAAATCCCTCTAGGCACCTAGAAATCCCTCTAGGGACCTAGAAATCCCTCTAGGGACATAGAAATCCCTCTAGGGACCTAGAAATCCCTCTAGGGACCTAGAAATCCCTCTAGGGACCTAGAAATCCCTCTAGGGACCTAGAAATCCCTCTACGGACCTAGAAATCCCTCTAGGGACCTAGAAATCTGTATAGGAAGCTAGAAATCACTGAAAAAACACTAGATATCCCTCTCAAAACCCTGTAACACGCTCTAGAAATCTCTCTAGGGACCAAGAAATCCCTCTAGGGACCTAGAAATATGTATAGAAAGCTAGAAATCACTGAAAAAACCCTAGATATCCCTCTCAAAACCCAAGATAACGCTTTAGATACCCTTGAAATCACTCTAAAAACCCATGATATCCCTCTCAAAACCCTGTAACACGCTCTAGAAATCTCTCTAGGGGCCAAGAAATCCCTCTACGGACCTAGAAATCCCTCTAGGAACCTAGAAATCCCTCTAGGGACCAAGAAATCCCTCTAGGGACCTAGAAATCCCTCTAGGGACCTAGAAATCCCTCTAGGGACCTAGAAATCCCTCCTAAAACTCCAGATATCCCTCTCAAAACCCAAGATAACGCTTTAGAAACCCTTGAAATCACTCTAAAAACCCATGATATCCCTCTCAAAACCCTGTAACACGCTCTAGAAATCTCTCTAGGGACATAGAAATCCCTCTAGGCACCTAGAAATCCCTCTAGGGACCTAGAAATCCCTCTAGGGACATAGAAATCCCTCTAGGGACCTAGAAATCCCTCTAGGGACCTAGAAATCCCTCTAGGGACCTAGAAATCCCTCTAGGGACCTAGAAATCCCTCTGGGGACCTAGAAATCCCTCTAGGGACATAGAAATCCCTCTAGGGACCTAGAAATCCCTCTAGGGACCTAGAAATCCCTCTAGGGACCTAGAAATCCCTCTAGGGACCTAGAAATCCCTCTAGGGACCTAGAAATCCCTCCTAAAACTCCAGATATCCCTCTCAAAACCCAAGATAACGCTTTAGAAACCCTTGAAATCACTCTCAAAACCCATGATATCCCTCTCAAAACCCTGTAACACGCTCTAGAAATCTCTCTAGGGGCCAAGAAATCCCTCTAGGGACCTAGAAATCTCTATAGGAAGCTAGAAATCACTGAAAAAACCCTAGATATCCCTCTCAAAACCCTGTAACACGCTCTAGAATCCCTACAACTCCCTCTACGGACCTAGAAATCCCTCTAGGGACCAAGAAATCCCTCTAGGGACCAAGAAATCCCTCTAGGGACCTAGAAATCCCTCTAGGGACCAAGAAATCCCTCTAGGGACCAAGAAATCCCTCTAGGGACCAAGAAATCCCTCTAGGGACCTAGAAATCCCTCTAGGGACCTAGAAATCCCTCTGGGGACCTAGAAATCCCTCTGGGGACCTAGAAATCCCTCTAGGGACCTAGAAATCCCTCTAGGGACCAAGAAATCCCTCCTAAAACTCCAGATATCCCTCTCAAAACCCAAGATAACGCTTTAGAAACCCTTGAAATCACTCTAAAAACCCATGATATCCCTCTCAAAACCCTGTAACACGCTCTAGAAATCTCTCTAGGGACATAGAAATCCCTCTAGGGACCTAGAAATCCCTCTAGGGACCTAGAAATCCCTGTAGGGACATAAAAATCCCTCTAGGGACATAGAAATCCCTCTAGGGACCTAGAATGCCCTCTAGGGGCAATCTGTATAGAAAGCTAGAAATCACTGAAAAAACCCTAGATATCCCTCTCAAAACACTGTAACACGCTCTAGAATCCCTACAAATCCCTCTACGGACCTAGAAATCCCTCTAGGGACCTATAACTCCCTCTAGAATCCCTACAAATCACTCTAGGGACCTAGAAATCCCTCCTAAAACTCCAGATATCCCTCTCAAAACCCAAGATAACGCTTTAGATACCCTTGAAATCTCTCTAGGGGCCAAGAAATCCCTCTAGGGACCAAGAAATCCCTCTAGGGACCTAGAAATCCCTATAGAGACCTAGAAATCTCTCTAGGGACCTAGAAATCCCTCTAGGGACCTAGAAATCCCTCTAGGGACCTAGAAATCCCTCTAGGGACCTAGAAATCCCTCTAGGGACCTAGAAATCCCTCCTAAAACTCCAGATATCCCTCTCAAAACCCAAGATAACGCTTTAGAAACCCTTGAAATAACTCTAAAAACCCATGATATCCCTCTCAAAACCCTGTAACACGCTCTAGAAATCTCTCTAGGGGCCAAGAAATCCCTCTAGGGACCTAGAAATCTCTATAGGAAGCTAGAAATCACTGAAAAAACCCTAGATATCCCTCTCAAAACCCTGTAACACGCTCTAGAATCCCTACAACTCCCTCTACGGACCTAGAAATCCCTCTAGGGACCTAGAAATCCCTCTAGGGACCAAGAAATCCCTCTAGGGACCAAGAAATCCCTCTAGGGACCTAGAAATCCCTCTAGGGACCTAGAAATCCCTCTAGGGACATAAAAATCCCTCTAGGGACATAGAAATCCCTCTAGGGACCTAGAATGCCCTCTAGGGACATAGAAATCTCTCTAGGGACCTAGAATGCCCTCTAGGGACATAAAAATCCCTCTAGGGACCTAGAAATCCCTCTAGGGACCTAGAAATCCCTCTAGGGACCAAGAAATCCCTCTAGGGACCTAGAAATCGCTCTAGGGACCTAGAAATCCCTCTAGGGACCTAGAAATCCCTCTGGGGACCTAGAAATCCCTCTGGGGACCTAGAAATCCCTCTAGGGACCAAGAAATCCCTCTAGGGACCAAGAAATCCCTCCTAAAACTCCAGATATCCCTCTCAAAACCCAAGATAACGCTTTAGAAACCCTTGAAATCACTCTAAAAACCCATGATATCCCTCTCAAAACCCTGTAACACGCTCTAAAAATCTCTCTAGGGACATAGAAATCCCTCTAGGGACCTAGAAATCCCTCTAGGGACCTAGAAATCCCTCTAGGGACCTAGAAATCCCTGTAGGGACATAAAAATCCCTCTAGGGACATAGAAATCCCTCTAGGGACCTAGAATGCCCTCTGGGGACCTAGAAATCCCTCTGGGGACCTAGAAATCCCTCTAGGGACCTAGAAATCCCTCTAGGGACCAAGAAATCCCTCTAGGGACCAAGAAATCCCTCCTAAAACTCCAGATATCCCTCTCAAAACCCAAGATAACGCTTTAGAAACCCTTGAAATCACTCTAAAAACCCATGATATCCCTCTCAAAACCCTGTAACACGCTCTAGAAATCTCTCTAGGGACATAGAAATCCCTCTAGGGACCTAGAAATCCCTCTGGGGACCAAGAAATCCCTCTGGGGACCTAGAAATCCCTCTAGGGACATAGAAATCCCTCTAGGGACATAGAAATCCCTCTAGGGACCTAGAAATCCCTCTAGGGACCTAGAAATCCCTCTAGGGACCAAGAAATCCCTCTAGGGACCAAGAAATCCCTCTAGGGACCTAGAAATCCCTCTACGGACCTAGAAATCCCTCTAGGGACCTAGAAATCTGTATAGAAAGCTAGAAATCCCTCTAGGGACCTAGAAATCCCTCTAGGGACATAAAAATCCCTCTAGGGACATAGAAATCCCTCTAGGGACCTAGAATGCCCTCTAGGGACATAGAAATCTCTCTAGGGACCTAGAATGCCCTCTAGGGACATAAAAATCCCTCTAGGGACCTAGAAATCCCTCTAGGGACCTAAAAATCCCTCTAGGGACCAAGAAATCCCTCTAGGGACCTAGAAATCGCTCTAGGGACCTAGAAATCCCTCTAGGGACCTAGAAATCCCTCTGGGGACCTAGAAATCCCTCTGGGGACCTAGAAATCCCTCTGGGGACCTAGAAATCCCTCTAGGGACCTAGAAATCCCTCTAGGGACCAAGAAATCCCTCTAGGGACCAAGAAATCCCTCCTAAAACTCCAGATATCCCTCTCAAAACCCAAGATAACGCTTTAGAAACCCTTGAAATCACTCTAAAAACCCATGATATCCCTCTCAAAACCCTGTAACACGCTCTAGAAATCTCTCTAGGGACATAGAAATCCCTCTAGGGACCTAGAAATCCCTCTGGGGACCAAGAAATCCCTCTGGGGACCTAGAAATCTGTATAGAAAGCTAGAAATCACTGAAAAAACCCTAGATATCCCTCTCAAAACCCAAGATAACGCTTTAGATACCCTTGAAATCACTCTAAAAACCCATGATATCCCTCTCAAAACCCTGTAACACGCTCTAGAAATCTCTCTAGGGGCCAAGAAATCCCTCTACGGACCTAGAAATCCCTCTAGGAACCTAGAAATCCCTCTAGGGACCAAGAAATCCCTCTAGGGACCTAGAAATCCCTCTAGGGACCTAGAAATCCCTCCTAAAACTCCAGATATCCCTCTCAAAACCCAAGATAACGCTTTAGAAACCCTTGAAATCACTCTAAAAACCCATGATATCCCTCTCAAAACCCTGTAACACGCTCTAGAAATCTCTCTAGGGACATAGAAATCCCTCTAGGCACCTAGAAATCCCTCTAGGGACCTAGAAATCCCTCTAGGGACATAGAAATCCCTCTAGGGACCTAGAAATCCCTCTAGGGACCTAGAAATCCCTCTAGGGACCTAGAAATCCCTCTAGGGACCTAGAAATCCCTCTACGGACCTAGAAATCCCTCTAGGGACCTAGAAATCTGTATAGGAAGCTAGAAATCACTGAAAAAACACTAGATATCCCTCTCAAAACCCTGTAACACGCTCTAGAAATCTCTCTAGGGACCAAGAAATCCCTCTAGGGACCTAGAAATCTGTATAGAAAGCTAGAAATCACTGAAAAAACCCTAGATATCCCTCTCAAAACCCAAGATAACGCTTTAGATACCCTTGAAATCACTCTAAAAACCCATGATATCCCTCTCAAAACCCTGTAACACGCTCTAGAAATCTCTCTAGGGGCCAAGAAATCCCTCTACGGACCTAGAAATCCCTCTAGGAACCTAGAAATCCCTCTAGGGACCAAGAAATCCCTCTAGGGACCTAGAAATCCCTCTAGGGACCTAGAAATCCCTCTAGGGACCTAGAAATCCCTCCTAAAACTCCAGATATCCCTCTCAAAACCCAAGATAACGCTTTAGAAACCCTTGAAATCACTCTAAAAACCCATGATATCCCTCTCAAAACCCTGTAACACGCTCTAGAAATCTCTCTAGGGACATAGAAATCCCTCTAGGCACCTAGAAATCCCTCTAGGGACCTAGAAATCCCTCTAGGGACATAGAAATCCCTCTAGGGACCTAGAAATCCCTCTAGGGACCTAGAAATCCCTCTAGGGACCTAGAAATCCCTCTAGGGACCTAGAAATCCCTCTGGGGACCTAGAAATCCCTCTAGGGACATAGAAATCCCTCTAGGGACCTAGAAATCCCTCTAGGGACCTAGAAATCCCTCTAGGGACCTAGAAATCCCTCTAGGGACCTAGAAATCCCTCTAGGGACCTAGAAATCCCTCCTAAAACTCCAGATATCCCTCTCAAAACCCAAGATAACGCTTTAGAAACCCTTGAAATCACTCTAAAAACCCATGATATCCCTCTCAAAACCCTGTAACACGCTCTAGAAATCTCTCTAGGGGCCAAGAAATCCCTCTAGGGACCTAGAAATCTCTATAGGAAGCTAGAAATCACTGAAAAAACCCTAGATATCCCTCTCAAAACCCTGTAACACGCTCTAGAATCCCTACAACTCCCTCTACGGACCTAGAAATCCCTCTAGGGACCAAGAAATCCCTCTAGGGACCAAGAAATCCCTCTAGGGACCTAGAAATCCCTCTAGGGACCAAGAAATCCCTCTAGGGACCAAGAAATCCCTCTAGGGACCAAGAAATCCCTCTAGGGACCTAGAAATCCCTCTAGGGACCTAGAAATCCCTCTGGGGACCTAGAAATCCCTCTGGGGACCTAGAAATCCCTCTAGGGACCTAGAAATCCCTCTAGGGACCAAGAAATCCCTCCTAAAACTCCAGATATCCCTCTCAAAACCCAAGATAACGCTTTAGAAACCCTTGAAATCACTCTAAAAACCCATGATATCCCTCTCAAAACCCTGTAACACGCTCTAGAAATCTCTCTAGGGACATAGAAATCCCTCTAGGGACCTAGAAATCCCTCTAGGGACCTAGAAATCCCTCTAGGGACCTAGAAATCCCTCTAGGGACCTAGAAATCCCTCTGGGGACCTAGAAATCCCTCTAGGGACATAGAAATCCCTCTAGGGACCTAGAAATCCCTCTAGGGACCTAGAAATCCCTCTAGGGACCTAGAAATCCCTCTAGGGACCTAGAAATCCCTCTAGGGACCTAGAAATCCCTCCTAAAACTCCAGATATCCCTCTCAAAACCCAAGATAACGCTTTAGAAACCCTTGAAATCACTCTAAAAACCCATGATATCCCTCTCAAAACCCTGTAACACGCTCTAGAAATCTCTCTAGGGGCCAAGAAATCCCTCTAGGGACCTAGAAATCTCTATAGGAAGCTAGAAATCACTGAAAAAACCCTAGATATCCCTCTCAAAACCCTGTAACACGCTCTAGAATCCCTACAACTCCCTCTACGGACCTAGAAATCCCTCTAGGGACCAAGAAATCCCTCTAGGGACCAAGAAATCCCTCTAGGGACCTAGAAATCCCTCTAGGGACCAAGAAATCCCTCTAGGGACCAAGAAATCCCTCTAGGGACCAAGAAATCCCTCTAGGGACCTAGAAATCCCTCTAGGGACCTAGAAATCCCTCTGGGGACCTAGAAATCCCTCTGGGGACCTAGAAATCCCTCTAGGGACCTAGAAATCCCTCTAGGGACCAAGAAATCCCTCCTAAAACTCCAGATATCCCTCTCAAAACCCAAGATAACGCTTTAGAAACCCTTGAAATCACTCTAAAAACCCATGATATCCCTCTCAAAACCCTGTAACACGCTCTAGAAATCTCTCTAGGGACATAGAAATCCCTCTAGGGACCTAGAAATCCCTCTAGGGACCTAGAAATCCCTGTAGGGACATAAAAATCCCTCTAGGGACATAGAAATCCCTCTAGGGACCTAGAATGCCCTCTAGGGGCAATCTGTATAGAAAGCTAGAAATCACTGAAAAAACCCTAGATATCCCTCTCAAAACACTGTAACACGCTCTAGAATCCCTACAAATCCCTCTACGGACCTAGAAATCCCTCTAGGGACCTATAACTCCCTCTAGAATCCCTACAAATCACTCTAGGGACCTAGAAATCCCTCCTAAAACTCCAGATATCCCTCTCAAAACCCAAGATAACGCTTTAGATACCCTTGAAATCTCTCTAGGGGCCAAGAAATCCCTCTAGGGACCAAGAAATCCCTCTAGGGACCTAGAAATCCCTATAGAGACCTAGAAATCTCTCTAGGGACCTAGAAATCCCTCTAGGGACCTAGAAATCCCTCTAGGGACCTAGAAATCCCTCTAGGGACCTAGAAATCCCTCTAGGGACCTAGAAATCCCTCCTAAAACTCCAGATATCCCTCTCAAAACCCAAGATAACGCTTTAGAAACCCTTGAAATCACTCTAAAAACCCATGATATCCCTCTCAAAACCCTGTAACACGCTCTAGAAATCTCTCTAGGGGCCAAGAAATCCCTCTAGGGACCTAGAAATCTCTATAGGAAGCTAGAAATCACTGAAAAAACCCTAGATATCCCTCTCAAAACCCTGTAACACGCTCTAGAATCCCTACAACTCCCTCTACGGACCTAGAAATCCCTCTAGGGACCTAGAAATCCCTCTAGGGACCAAGAAATCCCTCTAGGGACCAAGAAATCCCTCTAGGGACCTAGAAATCCCTCTAGGGACCTAGAAATCCCTCTAGGGACATAAAAATCCCTCTAGGGACATAGAAATCCCTCTAGGGACCTAGAATGCCCTCTAGGGACATAGAAATCTCTCTAGGGACCTAGAATGCCCTCTAGGGACATAAAAATCCCTCTAGGGACCTAGAAATCCCTCTAGGGACCTAGAAATCCCTCTAGGGACCAAGAAATCCCTCTAGGGACCTAGAAATCGCTCTAGGGACCTAGAAATCCCTCTAGGGACCTAGAAATCCCTCTGGGGACCTAGAAATCCCTCTGGGGACCTAGAAATCCCTCTAGGGACCAAGAAATCCCTCTAGGGACCAAGAAATCCCTCCTAAAACTCCAGATATCCCTCTCAAAACCCAAGATAACGCTTTAGAAACCCTTGAAATCACTCTAAAAACCCATGATATCCCTCTCAAAACCCTGTAACACGCTCTAAAAATCTCTCTAGGGACATAGAAATCCCTCTAGGGACCTAGAAATCCCTCTAGGGACCTAGAAATCCCTCTAGGGACCTAGAAATCCCTGTAGGGACATAAAAATCCCTCTAGGGACATAGAAATCCCTCTAGGGACCTAGAATGCCCTCTGGGGACCTAGAAATCCCTCTGGGGACCTAGAAATCCCTCTAGGGACCTAGAAATCCCTCTAGGGACCAAGAAATCCCTCTAGGGACCAAGAAATCCCTCCTAAAACTCCAGATATCCCTCTCAAAACCCAAGATAACGCTTTAGAAACCCTTGAAATCACTCTAAAAACCCATGATATCCCTCTCAAAACCCTGTAACACGCTCTAGAAATCTCTCTAGGGACATAGAAATCCCTCTAGGGACCTAGAAATCCCTCTGGGGACCAAGAAATCCCTCTGGGGACCTAGAAATCCCTCTAGGGACATAGAAATCCCTCTAGGGACATAGAAATCCCTCTAGGGACCTAGAAATCCCTCTAGGGACCTAGAAATCCCTCTAGGGACCAAGAAATCCCTCTAGGGACCAAGAAATCCCTCTAGGGACCTAGAAATCCCTCTACGGACCTAGAAATCCCTCTAGGGACCTAGAAATCTGTATAGAAAGCTAGAAATCCCTCTAGGGACCTAGAAATCCCTCTAGGGACATAAAAATCCCTCTAGGGACATAGAAATCCCTCTAGGGACCTAGAATGCCCTCTAGGGACATAGAAATCTCTCTAGGGACCTAGAATGCCCTCTAGGGACATAAAAATCCCTCTAGGGACCTAGAAATCCCTCTAGGGACCTAAAAATCCCTCTAGGGACCAAGAAATCCCTCTAGGGACCTAGAAATCGCTCTAGGGACCTAGAAATCCCTCTAGGGACCTAGAAATCCCTCTGGGGACCTAGAAATCCCTCTGGGGACCTAGAAATCCCTCTAGGGACCAAGAAATCCCTCTAGGGACCAAGAAATCCCTCCTAAAACTCCAGATATCCCTCTCAAAACCCAAGATAACGCTTTAGAAACCCTTGAAATCACTCTAAAAACCCATGATATCCCTCTCAAAACCCTGTAACACGCTCTAAAAATCTCTCTAGGGACATAGAAATCCCTCTAGGGACCTAGAAATCCCTCTAGGGACCTAGAAATCCCTCTAGGGACCTAGAAATCCCTGTAGGGACATAAAAATCCCTCTAGGGACATAGAAATCCCTCTAGGGACCTAGAATGCCCTCTGGGGACCTAGAAATCCCTCTGGGGACCTAGAAATCCCTCTAGGGACCTAGAAATCCCTCTAGGGACCAAGAAATCCCTCTAGGGACCAAGAAATCCCTCCTAAAACTCCAGATATCCCTCTCAAAACCCAAGATAACGCTTTAGAAACCCTTGAAATCACTCTAAAAACCCATGATATCCCTCTCAAAACCCTGTAACACGCTCTAGAAATCTCTCTAGGGACATAGAAATCCCTCTAGGGACCTAGAAATCCCTCTGGGGACCAAGAAATCCCTCTGGGGACCTAGAAATCTGTATAGAAAGCTAGAAATCACTGAAAAAACCCTAGATATCCCTCTCAAAACCCAAGATAACGCTTTAGATACCCTTGAAATCACTCTAAAAACCCATGATATCCCTCTCAAAACCCTGTAACACGCTCTAGAAATCTCTCTAGGGGCCAAGAAATCCCTCTACGGACCTAGAAATCCCTCTAGGAACCTAGAAATCCCTCTAGGGACCAAGAAATCCCTCTAGGGACCTAGAAATCCCTCTAGGGTCCTAGAAATCCCTCTAGGGACCTAGAAATCCCTCCTAAAACTCCAGATATCCCTCTCAAAACCCAAGATAACGCTTTAGAAACCCTTGAAATCACTCTAAAAACCCATGATATCCCTCTCAAAACCCTGTAACACGCTCTAGAAATCTCTCTAGGGACATAGAAATCCCTCTAGGCACCTAGAAATCCCTCTAGGGACCTAGAAATCCCTCTAGGGACATAGAAATCCCTCTAGGGACCTAGAAATCCCTCTAGGGACCTAGAAATCCCTCTAGGGACCTAGAAATCCCTCTAGGGACCTAGAAATCCCTCTACGGACCTAGAAATCCCTCTAGGGACCTAGAAATCTGTATAGGAAGCTAGAAATCACTGAAAAAACACTAGATATCCCTCTCAAAACCCTGTAACACGCTCTAGAAATCTCTCTAGGGGCCAAGAAATCCCTCTACGGACCTAGAAATCCCTCTAGGAACCTAGAAATCCCTCTAGGGACCAAGAAATCCCTCTAGGGACCAAGAAATCCCTCTAGGGACCTAGAAATCTGTATAGAAAGCTAGAAATCACTGAAAAAACCCTAGATATCCCTCTCAAAACCCAAGATAACGCTTTAGATACCCTTGAAATCACTCTAAAAACCCATGATATCCCTCTCAAAACCCTGTAACACGCTCTAGAAATCTCTCTAGGGGCCAAGAAATCCCTCTACGGACCTAGAAATCCCTCTAGGAACCTAGAAATCCCTCTAGGGACCAAGAAATCCCTCTAGGGACCTAGAAATCCCTCTAGGGACCTAGAAATCCCTCTAGGGACCTAGAAATCCCTCCTAAAACTCCAGATATCCCTCTCAAAACCCAAGATAACGCTTTAGAAACCCTTGAAATCACTCTAAAAACCCATGATATCCCTCTCAAAACCCTGTAACACGCTCTAGAAATCTCTCTAGGGACATAGAAATCCCTCTAGGCACCTAGAAATCCCTCTAGGGACCTAGAAATCCCTCTAGGGACATAGAAATCCCTCTAGGGACCTAGAAATCCCTCTAGGGACCTAGAAATCCCTCTAGGGACCTAGAAATCCCTCTAGGGACCTAGAAATCCCTCTGGGGACCTAGAAATCCCTCTAGGGACATAGAAATCCCTCTAGGGACCTAGAAATCCCTCTAGGGACCTAGAAATCCCTCTAGGGACCTAGAAATCCCTCTAGGGACCTAGAAATCCCTCTAGGGACCTAGAAATCCCTCCTAAAACTCCAGATATCCCTCTCAAAACCCAAGATAACGCTTTAGAAACCCTTGAAATCACTCTAAAAACCCATGATATCCCTCTCAAAACCCTGTAACACGCTCTAGAAATCTCTCTAGGGGCCAAGAAATCCCTCTAGGGACCTAGAAATCTCTATAGGAAGCTAGAAATCACTGAAAAAACCCTAGATATCCCTCTCAAAACCCTGTAACACGCTCTAGAATCCCTACAACTCCCTCTACGGACCTAGAAATCCCTCTAGGGACCAAGAAATCCCTCTAGGGACCAAGAAATCCCTCTAGGGACCTAGAAATCCCTCTAGGGACCAAGAAATCCCTCTAGGGACCAAGAAATCCCTCTAGGGACCAAGAAATCCCTCTAGGGACCTAGAAATCCCTCTAGGGACCTAGAAATCCCTCTGGGGACCTAGAAATCCCTCTGGGGACCTAGAAATCCCTCTAGGGACCTAGAAATCCCTCTAGGGACCAAGAAATCCCTCCTAAAACTCCAGATATCCCTCTCAAAACCCAAGATAACGCTTTAGAAACCCTTGAAATCACTCTAAAAACCCATGATATCCCTCTCAAAACCCTGTAACACGCTCTAGAAATCTCTCTAGGGACATAGAAATCCCTCTAGGGACCTAGAAATCCCTCTAGGGACCTAGAAATCCCTGTAGGGACATAAAAATCCCTCTAGGGACATAGAAATCCCTCTAGGGACCTAGAATGCCCTCTAGGGGCAATCTGTATAGAAAGCTAGAAATCACTGAAAAAACCCTAGATATCCCTCTCAAAACACTGTAACACGCTCTAGAATCCCTACAAATCCCTCTACGGACCTAGAAATCCCTCTAGGGACCTATAACTCCCTCTAGAATCCCTACAAATCACTCTAGGGACCTAGAAATCCCTCCTAAAACTCCAGATATCCCTCTCAAAACCCAAGATAACGCTTTAGATACCCTTGAAATCTCTCTAGGGGCCAAGAAATCCCTCTAGGGACCAAGAAATCCCTCTAGTGACCTAGAAATCCCTATAGAGACCTAGAAATCTCTCTAGGGACCTAGAAATCCCTCTAGGGACCTAGAAATCCCTCTAGGGACCTAGAAATCCCTCTAGGGACCTAGAAATCCCTCTAGGGACCTAGAAATCCCTCCTAAAACTCCAGATATCCCTCTCAAAACCCAAGATAACGCTTTAGAAACCCTTGAAATCACTCTAAAAACCCATGATATCCCTCTCAAAACCCTGTAACACGCTCTAGAAATCTCTCTAGGGGCCAAGAAATCCCTCTAGGGACCTAGAAATCTCTATAGGAAGCTAGAAATCACTGAAAAAACCCTAGATATCCCTCTCAAAACCCTGTAACACGCTCTAGAATCCCTACAACTCCCTCTACGGACCTAGAAATCCCTCTAGGGACCTAGAAATCCCTCTAGGGACCAAGAAATCCCTCTAGGGACCAAGAAATCCCTCTAGGGACCTAGAAATCCCTCTAGGGACCTAGAAATCCCTCTAGGGACATAAAAATCCCTCTAGGGACATAGAAATCCCTCTAGGGACCTAGAATGCCCTCTAGGGACATAGAAATCTCTCTAGGGACCTAGAATGCCCTCTAGGGACATAAAAATCCCTCTAGGGACCTAGAAATCCCTCTAGGGACCTAGAAATCCCTCTAGGGACCAAGAAATCCCTCTAGGGACCTAGAAATCGCTCTAGGGACCTAGAAATCCCTCTAGGGACCTAGAAATCCCTCTGGGGACCTAGAAATCCCTCTGGGGACCTAGAAATCCCTCTAGGGACCAAGAAATCCCTCTAGGGACCAAGAAATCCCTCCTAAAACTCCAGATATCCCTCTCAAAACCCAAGATAACGCTTTAGAAACCCTTGAAATCACTCTAAAAACCCATGATATCCCTCTCAAAACCCTGTAACACGCTCTAAAAATCTCTCTAGGGACATAGAAATCCCTCTAGGGACCTAGAAATCCCTCTAGGGACCTAGAAATCCCTCTAGGGACCTAGAAATCCCTGTAGGGACATAAAAATCCCTCTAGGGACATAGAAATCCCTCTAGGGACCTAGAATGCCCTCTGGGGACCTAGAAATCCCTCTGGGGACCTAGAAATCCCTCTAGGGACCTAGAAATCCCTCTAGGGACCAAGAAATCCCTCTAGGGACCAAGAAATCCCTCCTAAAACTCCAGATATCCCTCTCAAAACCCAAGATAACGCTTTAGAAACCCTTGAAATCACTCTAAAAACCCATGATATCCCTCTCAAAACCCTGTAACACGCTCTAGAAATCTCTCTAGGGACATAGAAATCCCTCTAGGGACCTAGAAATCCCTCTGGGGACCAAGAAATCCCTCTGGGGACCTAGAAATCCCTCTAGGGACATAGAAATCCCTCTAGGGACATAGAAATCCCTCTAGGGACCTAGAAATCCCTCTAGGGACCTAGAAATCCCTCTAGGGACCAAGAAATCCCTCTAGGGACCAAGAAATCCCTCTAGGGACCTAGAAATCCCTCTACGGACCTAGAAATCCCTCTAGGGACCTAGAAATCTGTATAGAAAGCTAGAAATCACTGAAAAAACCCTAGATATCCCTCTCAACACCCAAGATAACGCTTTAGATACCCTTGAAATCACTCTAAAAACCCATGATATCCCTCTCAAAACCCTGTAACACGCTCTAGAAATCTCTCTAGGGGCCAAGAAATCCCTCTACGGACCTAGAAATCCCTCTAGGAACCTAGAAATCCCTCTAGGGACCAAGAAATCCCTCTAGGGACCTAGAAATCCCTCTAGGGACCTAGAAATCCCTCTAGGGACCTAGAAATCCCTCCTAAAACTCCAGATATCCCTCTCAAAACCCAAGATAACGCTTTAGAAACCCTTGAAATCACTCTAAAAACCCATGATATCCCTCTCAAAACCCTGTAACACGCTCTAGAAATCTCTCTAGGGACATAGAAATCCCTCTAGGCACCTAGAAATCCCTCTAGGGACCTAGAAATCCCTCTAGGGACATAGAAATCCCTCTAGGGACCTAGAAATCCCTCTAGGGACCTAGAAATCCCTCTAGGGACCTAGAAATCCCTCTAGGGACCTAGAAATCCCTCTGGGGACCTAGAAATCCCTCTAGGGACATAGAAATCCCTCTAGGGACCTAGAAATCCCTCTAGGGACCTAGAAATCCCTCTAGGGACCTAGAAATCCCTCTAGGGACCTAGAAATCCCTCTAGGGACCTAGAAATCCCTCCTAAAACTCCAGATATCCCTCTCAAAACCCAAGATAACGCTTTAGAAACCCTTGAAATCACTCTAAAAACCCATGATATCCCTCTCAAAACCCTGTAACACGCTCTAGAAATCTCTCTAGGGGCCAAGAAATCCCTCTAGGGACCTAGAAATCTCTATAGGAAGCTAGAAATCACTGAAAAAACCCTAGATATCCCTCTCAAAACCCTGTAACACGCTCTAGAATCCCTACAACTCCCTCTACGGACCTAGAAATCCCTCTAGGGACCTAGAAATCCCTCTAGGGACCAAGAAATCCCTCTAGGGACCAAGAAATCCCTCTAGGGACCTAGAAATCCCTCTAGGGACCTAGAAATCCCTCTAGGGACATAAAAATCCCTCTAGGGACATAGAAATCCCTCCTAAAACTCCAGATATCCCTCTCAAAACCCAAGATAACGCTTTAGAAACCCTTGAAATCACTCTAAAAACCCATGATATCCCTCTCAAAACCCTGTAACACGCTCTAGAAATCTCTCTAGGGACATAGAAATCCCTCTAGGGACCTAGAAATCCCTCTGGGGACCAAGAAATCCCTCTGGGGACCTAGAAATCTGTATAGAAAGCTAGAAATCACTGAAAAAACCCTAGATATCCCTCTCAAAACCCAAGATAACGCTTTAGATACCCTTGAAATCACTCTAAAAACCCATGATATCCCTCTCAAAACCCTGTAACACGCTCTAGAAATCTCTCTAGGGGCCAAGAAATCCCTCTACGGACCTAGAAATCCCTCTAGGAACCTAGAAATCCCTCTAGGGACCAAGAAATCCCTCTAGGGACCTAGAAATCCCTCTAGGGTCCTAGAAATCCCTCTAGGGACCTAGAAATCCCTCCTAAAACTCCAGATATCCCTCTCAAAACCCAAGATAACGCTTTAGAAACCCTTGAAATCACTCTAAAAACCCATGATATCCCTCTCAAAACCCTGTAACACGCTCTAGAAATCTCTCTAGGGACATAGAAATCCCTCTAGGCACCTAGAAATCCCTCTAGGGACCTAGAAATCCCTCTAGGGACATAGAAATCCCTCTAGGGACCTAGAAATCCCTCTAGGGACCTAGAAATCCCTCTAGGGACCTAGAAATCCCTCTAGGGACCTAGAAATCCCTCTACGGACCTAGAAATCCCTCTAGGGACCTAGAAATCTGTATAGGAAGCTAGAAATCACTGAAAAAACACTAGATATCCCTCTCAAAACCCTGTAACACGCTCTAGAAATCTCTCTAGGGGCCAAGAAATCCCTCTACGGACCTAGAAATCCCTCTAGGAACCTAGAAATCCCTCTAGGGACCAAGAAATCCCTCTAGGGACCAAGAAATCCCTCTAGGGACCTAGAAATCTGTATAGAAAGCTAGAAATCACTGAAAAAACCCTAGATATCCCTCTCAAAACCCAAGATAACGCTTTAGATACCCTTGAAATCACTCTAAAAACCCATGATATCCCTCTCAAAACCCTGTAACACGCTCTAGAAATCTCTCTAGGGGCCAAGAAATCCCTCTACGGACCTAGAAATCCCTCTAGGAACCTAGAAATCCCTCTAGGGACCAAGAAATCCCTCTAGGGACCTAGAAATCCCTCTAGGGACCTAGAAATCCCTCTAGGGACCTAGAAATCCCTCCTAAAACTCCAGATATCCCTCTCAAAACCCAAGATAACGCTTTAGAAACCCTTGAAATCACTCTAAAAACCCATGATATCCCTCTCAAAACCCTGTAACACGCTCTAGAAATCTCTCTAGGGACATAGAAATCCCTCTAGGCACCTAGAAATCCCTCTAGGGACCTAGAAATCCCTCTAGGGACATAGAAATCCCTCTAGGGACCTAGAAATCCCTCTAGGGACCTAGAAATCCCTCTAGGGACCTAGAAATCCCTCTAGGGACCTAGAAATCCCTCTGGGGACCTAGAAATCCCTCTAGGGACATAGAAATCCCTCTAGGGACCTAGAAATCCCTCTAGGGACCTAGAAATCCCTCTAGGGACCTAGAAATCCCTCTAGGGACCTAGAAATCCCTCTAGGGACCTAGAAATCCCTCCTAAAACTCCAGATATCCCTCTCAAAACCCAAGATAACGCTTTAGAAACCCTTGAAATCACTCTAAAAACCCATGATATCCCTCTCAAAACCCTGTAACACGCTCTAGAAATCTCTCTAGGGGCCAAGAAATCCCTCTAGGGACCTAGAAATCTCTATAGGAAGCTAGAAATCACTGAAAAAACCCTAGATATCCCTCTCAAAACCCTGTAACACGCTCTAGAATCCCTACAACTCCCTCTACGGACCTAGAAATCCCTCTAGGGACCAAGAAATCCCTCTAGGGACCAAGAAATCCCTCTAGGGACCTAGAAATCCCTCTAGGGACCAAGAAATCCCTCTAGGGACCAAGAAATCCCTCTAGGGACCAAGAAATCCCTCTAGGGACCTAGAAATCCCTCTAGGGACCTAGAAATCCCTCTGGGGACCTAGAAATCCCTCTGGGGACCTAGAAATCCCTCTAGGGACCTAGAAATCCCTCTAGGGACCAAGAAATCCCTCCTAAAACTCCAGATATCCCTCTCAAAACCCAAGATAACGCTTTAGAAACCCTTGAAATCACTCTAAAAACCCATGATATCCCTCTCAAAACCCTGTAACACGCTCTAGAAATCTCTCTAGGGACATAGAAATCCCTCTAGGGACCTATAAATCCCTCTAGGGACCTAGAAATCCCTGTAGGGACATAAAAATCCCTCTAGGGACATAGAAATCCCTCTAGGGACCTAGAATGCCCTCTAGGGGCAATCTGTATAGAAAGCTAGAAATCACTGAAAAAACCCTAGATATCCCTCTCAAAACACTGTAACACGCTCTAGAATCCCTACAAATCCCTCTACGGACCTAGAAATCCCTCTAGGGACCTATAACTCCCTCTAGAATCCCTACAAATCACTCTAGGGACCTAGAAATCCCTCCTAAAACTCCAGATATCCCTCTCAAAACCCAAGATAACGCTTTAGATACCCTTGAAATCTCTCTAGGGGCCAAGAAATCCCTCTAGGGACCAAGAAATCCCTCTAGGGACCTAGAAATCCCTATAGAGACCTAGAAATCTCTCTAGGGACCTAGAAATCCCTCTAGGGACCTAGAAATCCCTCTAGGGACCTAGAAATCCCTCTAGGGACCTAGAAATCCCTCCTAAAACTCCAGATATCCCTCTCAAAACCCAAGATAACGCTTTAGAAACCCTTGAAATCACTCTAAAAACCCATGATATCCCTCTCAAAACCCTGTAACACGCTCTAGAAATCTCTCTAGGGGCCAAGAAATCCCTCTAGGGACCTAGAAATCTCTATAGGAAGCTAGAAATCACTGAAAAAACCCTAGATATCCCTCTCAAAACCCTGTAACACGCTCTAGAATCCCTACAACTCCCTCTACGGACCTAGAAATCCCTCTAGGGACCTAGAAATCCCTCTAGGGACCAAGAAATCCCTCTAGGGACCAAGAAATCCCTCTAGGGACCTAGAAATCCCTCTAGGGACCTAGAAATCCCTCTAGGGACATAAAAATCCCTCTAGGGACATAGAAATCCCTCTAGGGACCTAGAATGCCCTCTAGGGACATAGAAATCTCTCTAGGGACCTAGAATGCCCTCTAGGGACATAAAAATCCCTCTAGGGACCTAGAAATCCCTCTAGGGACCTAGAAATCCCTCTAGGGACCAAGAAATCCCTCTAGGGACCAAGAAATCCCTCTAGGGACCAAGAAATCCCTCTAGGGACCTAGAAATCCCTCTAGGGACCTAGAAATCCCTCTAGGGACATAAAAATCCCTCTAGGGACATAGAAATCCCTCTAGGGACCTAGAATGCCCTCTAGGGACATAGAAATCTCTCTAGGGACCTAGAATGCCCTCTAGGGACATAAAAATCCCTCTAGGGACCTAGAAATCCCTCTAGGGACCTAGAAATCCCTCTAGGGACCAAGAAATCCCTCTAGGGACCTAGAAATCCCTCTAGGGACCAAGAAATCCCTCTAGGGACCAAGAAATCCCTCCTAAAACTCCAGATATCCCTCTCAAAACCCAAGATAACGCTTTAGAAACCCTTGAAATCACTCTAAAAACCCATGATATCCCTCTCAAAACCCTGTAACACGCTCTAAAAATCTCTCTAGGGACATAGAAATCCCTCTAGGGACCTAGAAATCCCTCTAGGGACCTAGAAATCCCTCTAGGGACCTAGAAATCCCTGTAGGGACATAAAAATCCCTCTAGGGACATAGAAATCCCTCTAGGGACCTAGAATGCCCTCTGGGGACCTAGAAATCCCTCTGGGGACCTAGAAATCCCTCTAGGGACCTAGAAATCCCTCTAGGGACCAAGAAATCCCTCTAGGGACCAAGAAATCCCTCCTAAAACTCCAGATATCCCTCTCAAAACCCAAGATAACGCTTTAGAAACCCTTGAAATCACTCTAAAAACCCATGATATCCCTCTCAAAACCCTGTAACACGCTCTAGAAATCTCTCTAGGGACATAGAAATCCCTCTAGGGACCTAGAAATCCCTCTAGGGACCTAGAAATCCCTCTAGGGACCAAGAAATCCCTCTAGGGACCAAGAAATCCCTCTAGGGACCTAGAAATCCCTCTACGGACCTAGAAATCCCTCTAGGGACCT
Organism: Troilus luridus; assembly: GCA_964056705.1. Classification (NCBI taxonomy): domain Eukaryota; kingdom Metazoa; phylum Arthropoda; class Insecta; order Hemiptera; family Pentatomidae; genus Troilus; species Troilus luridus. Next base: position 195,502,859 of record OZ057412.1, on the reverse strand, counting down.
AGAAATCTGTATAGAAAGCTAGAAATCACTGAAAAAACCCTAGATATCCCTCTCAACACCCAAGATAACGCTTTAGATACCCTTGAAATCACTCTAAAAACCCATGATATCCCTCTCAAAACCCTGTAACACGCTCTAGAAATCTCTCTAGGGGCCAAGAAATCCCTCTACGGACCTAGAAATCCCTCTAGGAACCTAGAAATCCCTCTAGGGACCAAGAAATCCCTCTAGGGACCTAGAAATCCCTCTAGGGACCTAGAAATCCCTCTAGGGACCTAGAAATCCCTCCTAAAACTCCAGATATCCCTCTCAAAACCCAAGATAACGCTTTAGAAACCCTTGAAATCACTCTAAAAACCCATGATATCCCTCTCAAAACCCTGTAACACGCTCTAGAAATCTCTCTAGGGACATAGAAATCCCTCTAGGCACCTAGAAATCCCTCTAGGGACCTAGAAATCCCTCTAGGGACATAGAAATCCCTCTAGGGACCTAGAAATCCCTCTAGGGACCTAGAAATCCCTCTAGGGACCTAGAAATCCCTCTAGGGACCTAGAAATCCCTCTGGGGACCTAGAAATCCCTCTAGGGACATAGAAATCCCTCTAGGGACCTAGAAATCCCTCTAGGGACCTAGAAATCCCTCTAGGGACCTAGAAATCCCTCTAGGGACCTAGAAATCCCTCTAGGGACCTAGAAATCCCTCCTAAAACTCCAGATATCCCTCTCAAAACCCAAGATAACGCTTTAGAAACCCTTGAAATCACTCTAAAAACCCATGATATCCCTCTCAAAACCCTGTAACACGCTCTAGAAATCTCTCTAGGGGCCAAGAAATCCCTCTAGGGACCTAGAAATCTCTATAGGAAGCTAGAAATCACTGAAAAAACCCTAGATATCCCTCTCAAAACCCTGTAACACGCTCTAGAATCCCTACAACTCCCTCTACGGACCTAGAAATCCCTCTAGGGACCTAGAAATCCCTCTAGGGACCAAGAAATCCCTCTAGGGACCAAGAAATCCCTCTAGGGACCTAGAAATCCCTCTAGGGACCTAGAAATCCCTCTAGGGACATAAAAATCCCTCTAGGGACATAGAAATCCCTCTAGGGACCTAGAATGCCCTCTAGGGACATAGAAATCTCTCTAGGGACCTAGAATGCCCTCTAGGGACATAAAAATCCCTCTAGGGACCTAGAAATCCCTCTAGGGACCTAGAAATCCCTCTAGGGACCAAGAAATCCCTCTAGGGACCTAGAAATCGCTCTAGGGACCTAGAAATCCCTCTAGGGACCTAGAAATCCCTCTGGGGACCTAGAAATCCCTCTGGGGACCTAGAAATCCCTCTAGGGACCAAGAAATCCCTCTAGGGACCAAGAAATCCCTCCTAAAACTCCAGATATCCCTCTCAAAACCCAAGATAACGCTTTAGAAACCCTTGAAATCACTCTAAAAACCCATGATATCCCTCTCAAAACCCTGTAACACGCTCTAAAAATCTCTCTAGGGACATAGAAATCCCTCTAGGGACCTAGAAATCCCTCTAGGGACCTAGAAATCCCTCTAGGGACCTAGAAATCCCTGTAGGGACATAAAAATCCCTCTAGGGACATAGAAATCCCTCTAGGGACCTAGAATGCCCTCTGGGGACCTAGAAATCCCTCTGGGGACCTAGAAATCCCTCTAGGGACCTAGAAATCCCTCTAGGGACCAAGAAATCCCTCTAGGGACCAAGAAATCCCTCCTAAAACTCCAGATATCCCTCTCAAAACCCAAGATAACGCTTTAGAAACCCTTGAAATCACTCTAAAAACCCATGATATCCCTCTCAAAACCCTGTAACACGCTCTAGAAATCTCTCTAGGGACATAGAAATCCCTCTAGGGACCTAGAAATCCCTCTGGGGACCAAGAAATCCCTCTGGGGACCTAGAAATCCCTCTAGGGACATAGAAATCCCTCTAGGGACATAGAAATCCCTCTAGGGACCTAGAAATCCCTCTAGGGACCTAGAAATCCCTCTAGGGACCAAGAAATCCCTCTAGGGACCAAGAAATCCCTCTAGGGACCTAGAAATCCCTCTACGGACCTAGAAATCCCTCTAGGGACCTAGAAATCTGTATAGAAAGCTAGAAATCACTGAAAAAACCCTAGATATCCCTCTCAACACCCAAGATAACGCTTTAGATACCCTTGAAATCACTCTAAAAACCCATGATATCCCTCTCAAAACCCTGTAACACGCTCTAGAAATCTCTCTAGGGGCCACGAAATCCCTCTACGGACCTAGAAATCCCTCTAGGAACCTAGAAATCCCTCTAGGGACCAAGAAATCCCTCTAGGGACCTAGAAATCCCTCTAGGGACCTAGAAATCCCTCTAGGGACCTAGAAATCCCTCCTAAAACTCCAGATATCCCTCTCAAAACCCAAGATAACGCTTTAGAAACCCTTGAAATCACTCTAAAAACCCATGATATCCCTCTCAAAACCCTGTAACACGCTCTAGAAATCTCTCTAGGGACATAGAAATCCCTCTAGGCACCTAGAAATCCCTCTAGGGACCTAGAAATCCCTCTAGGGACATAGAAATCCCTCTAGGGACCTAGAAATCCCTCTAGGGACCTAGAAATCCCTCTAGGGACCTAGAAATCCCTCTAGGGACCTAGAAATCCCTCTGGGGACCTAGAAATCCCTCTAGGGACATAGAAATCCCTCTAGGGACCTAGAAATCCCTCTAGGGACCTAGAAATCCCTCTAGGGACCTAGAAATCCCTCTAGGGACCTAGAAATCCCTCTAGGGACCTAGAAATCCCTCCTAAAACTCCAGATATCCCTCTCAAAACCCAAGATAACGCTTTAGAAACCCTTGAAATCACTCTAAAAACCCATGATATCCCTCTCAAAACCCTGTAACACGCTCTAGAAATCTCTCTAGGGGCCAAGAAATCCCTCTAGGGACCTAGAAATCTCTATAGGAAGCTAGAAATCACTGAAAAAACCCTAGATATCCCTCTCAAAACCCTGTAACACGCTCTAGAATCCCTACAACTCCCTCTACGGACCTAGAAATCCCTCTAGGGACCAAGAAATCCCTCTAGGGACCAAGAAATCCCTCTAGGGACCTAGAAATCCCTCTAGGGACCAAGAAATCCCTCTAGGGACCAAGAAATCCCTCTAGGGACCAAGAAATCCCTCTAAGGACCTAGAAATCCCTCTAGGGACCTAGAAATCCCTCTGGGGACCTAGAAATCCCTCTGGGGACCTAGAAATCCCTCTAGGGACCTAGAAATCCCTCTAGGGACCAAGAAATCCCTCCTAAAACTCCAGATATCCCTCTCAAAACCCAAGATAACGCTTTAGAAACCCTTGAAATCACTCTAAAAACCCATGATATCCCTCTCAAAACCCTGTAACACGCTCTAGAAATCTCTCTAGGGACATAGAAATCCCTCTAGGGACCTAGAAATCCCTCTAGGGACCTAGAAATCCCTGTAGGGACATAAAAATCCCTCTAGGGACATAGAAATCCCTCTAGGGACCTAGAATGCCCTCTAGGGGCAATCTGTATAGAAAGCTAGAAATCACTGAAAAAACCCTAGATATCCCTCTCAAAACACTGTAACACGCTCTAGAATCCCTACAAATCCCTCTACGGACCTAGAAATCCCTCTAGGGACCTATAACTCCCTCTAGAATCCCTACAAATCACTCTAGGGACCTAGAAATCCCTCCTAAAACTCCAGATATCCCTCTCAAAACCCAAGATAACGCTTTAGATACCCTTGAAATCTCTCTAGGGGCCAAGAAATCCCTCTAGGGACCAAGAAATCCCTCTAGGGACCTAGAAATCCCTATAGAGACCTAGAAATCTCTCTAGGGACCTAGAAATCCCTCTAGGGACCTAGAAATCCCTCTAGGGACCTAGAAATCCCTCTAGGGACCTAGAAATCCCTCTAGGGACCTAGAAATCCCTCCTAAAACTCCAGATATCCCTCTCAAAACCCAAGATAACGCTTTAGAAACCCTTGAAATCACTCTAAAAACCCATGATATCCCTCTCAAAACCCTGTAACACGCTCTAGAAATCTCTCTAGGGGCCAAGAAATCCCTCTAGGGACCTAGAAATCTCTATAGGAAGCTAGAAATCACTGAAAAAACCCTAGATATCCCTCTCAAAACCCTGTAACACGCTCTAGAATCCCTACAACTCCCTCTACGGACCTAGAAATCCCTCTAGGGACCTAGAAATCCCTCTAGGGACCAAGAAATCCCTCTAGGGACCAAGAAATCCCTCTAGGGACCTAGAAATCCCTCTAGGGACCTAGAAATCCCTCTAGGGACATAAAAATCCCTCTAGGGACATAGAAATCCCTCTAGGGACCTAGAATGCCCTCTAGGGACATAGAAATCTCTCTAGGGACCTAGAATGCCCTCTAGGGACATAAAAATCCCTCTAGGGACCAAGAAATCCCTCCTAAAACTCCAGATATCCCTCTCAAAACCCAAGATAACGCTTTAGAAACCCTTGAAATCACTCTAAAAACCCATGATATCCCTCTCAAAACCCTGTAACACGCTCTAAAAATCTCTCTAGGGACATAGAAATCCCTCTAGGGACCTAGAAATCCCTCTAGGGACCTAGAAATCCCTCTAGGGACCTAGAAATCCCTGTAGGGACATAAAAATCCCTCTAGGGACATAGAAATCCCTCTAGGGACCTAGAATGCCCTCTGGGGACCTAGAAATCCCTCTGGGGACCTAGAAATCCCTCTAGGGACCTAGAAATCCCTCTAGGGACCAAGAAATCCCTCTAGGGACCAAGAAATCCCTCCTAAAACTCCAGATATCCCTCTCAAAACCCAAGATAACGCTTTAGAAACCCTTGAAATCACTCTAAAAACCCATGATATCCCTCTCAAAACCCTGTAACACGCTCTAGAAATCTCTCTAGGGACATAGAAATCCCTCTAGGGACCTAGAAATCCCTCTGGGGACCAAGAAATCCCTCTGGGGACCTAGAAATCCCTCTAGGGACATAGAAATCCCTCTAGGGACATAGAAATCCCTCTAGGGACCTAGAAATCCCTCTAGGGACCTAGAAATCCCTCTAGGGACCAAGAAATCCCTCTAGGGACCAAGAAATCCCTCTAGGGACCTAGAAATCCCTCTACGGACCTAGAAATCCCTCTAGGGACCTAGAAATCTGTATAGAAAGCTAGAAATCACTGAAAAAACCCTAGATATCCCTCTCAAAACCCAAGATAACGCTTTAGATACCCTTGAAATCACTCTAAAAACCCATGATATCCCTCTCAAAACCCTGTAACACGCTCTAGAAATCTCTCTAGGGACCTAGAAATCCCTCTAGGGACCTAGAAATCCCTGTAGGGACATAAAAATCCCTCTAGGGACATAGAAATCCCTCTAGGGACCTAGAATGCCCTCTGGGGACCTAGAAATCCCTCTGGGGACCTAGAAATCCCTCTAGGGACCTAGAAATCCCTCTAGGGACCAAGAAATCCCTCTAGGGACCAAGAAATCCCTCCTAAAACTCCAGATATCCCTCTCAAAACCCAAGATAACGCTTTAGAAACCCTTGAAATCACTCTAAAAACCCATGATATCCCTCTCAAAACCCTGTAACACGCTCTAGAAATCTCTCTAGGGACATAGAAATCCCTCTAGGGACCTTGAAATCTCTATAGGAAGCTAGAAATCACTGAAAAAACCCTAGATATCCCTCTCAAAACCCTGTAACACGCTCTAGAATCCCTACAACTCCCTCTACGGACCTAGAAATCCCTCTAGGGACCTAGAAATCCCTCTAGGGACCAAGAAATCCCTCTAGGGACCAAGAAATCCCTCTAGGGACCTAGAAATCCCTCTAGGGACCTAGAAATCCCTCTAGGGACATAAAAATCCCTCTAGGGACATAGAAATCCCTCTAGGGACCTAGAATGCCCTCTAGGGACATAGAAATCTCTCTAGGGACCTAGAATGCCCTCTAGGGACATAAAAATCCCTCTAGGGACCTAGAAATCCCTCTAGGGACCTAGAAATCCCTCTAGGGACCAAGAAATCCCTCTAGGGACCTAGAAATCGCTCTAGGGACCTAGAAATCCCTCTAGGGACCTAGAAATCCCTCTGGGGACCTAGAAATCCCTCTGGGGACCTAGAAATCCCTCTAGGGACCAAGAAATCCCTCTAGGGACCAAGAAATCCCTCCTAAAACTCCAGATATCCCTCTCAAAACCCAAGATAACGCTTTAGAAACCCTTGAAATCACTCTAAAAACCCATGATATTCCTCTCAAAACCCTGTAACACGCTCTAAAAATCTCTCTAGGGACATAGAAATCCCTCTAGGGACCTAGAAATCCCTCTAGGGACCTAGAAATCCCTCTAGGGACCTAGAAATCCCTGTAGGGACATAAAAATCCCTCTAGGGACATAGAAATCCCTCTAGGGACCTAGAATGCCCTCTGGGGACCTAGAAATCCCTCTGGGGACCTAGAAATCCCTCTAGGGACCTAGAAATCCCTCTAGGGACCAAGAAATCCCTCTAGGGACCAAGAAATCCCTCCTAAAACTCCAGATATCCCTCTCAAAACCCAAGATAACGCTTTAGAAACCCTTGAAATCACTCTAAAAACCCATGATATCCCTCTCAAAACCCTGTAACACGCTCTAGAAATCTCTCTAGGGACATAGAAATCCCTCTAGGGACCTAGAAATCCCTCTGGGGACCAAGAAATCCCTCTAGGGACCAAGAAATCCCTCTAGGGACCAAGAAATCCCTCTAGGGACCTAGAAATCCCTCTACGGACCTAGAAATCCCTCTAGGGACCTAGAAATCTGTATAGAAAGCTAGAAATCACTGAAAAAACCCTAGATATCCCTCTCAAAACCCAAGATAACGCTTTAGATACCCTTGAAATCACTCTAAAAACCCATGATATCCCTCTCAAAACCCTGTAACACGCTCTAGAAATCTCTCTAGGGGCCAAGAAATCCCTCTACGGACCTTGAAATCCCTCTAGGGACCTAGAAATCCCTCTAGGGACCAAGAAATCCCTCTAGGGACCTAGAAATCCCTCTAGGGACCTAGAAATCCCTCTAGGGACCTAGAAATCCCTCCTAAAACTCCAGATATCCCTCTCAAAACCCAAGATAACGCTTTAGAAACCCTTGAAATCACTCTAAAAACCCATGATATCCCTCTCAAAACCCTGTAACACGCTCTAGAAATCTCTCTAGGGACATAGAAATCCCTCTAGGGACCTAGAAATCCCTCTAGGGACCTAGAAATCCCTCTAGGGACATAGAAATCCCTCTAGGGACCTAGAAATCCCTCTAGGGACCTAGAAATCCCTCTAGGGACCTAGAAATCCCTCTAGGGACCTAGAAATCCCTCTGGGGACCTAGAAATCCCTCTAGGGACATAGAAATCCCTCTAGGGACCTAGAAATCCCTCTAGGGACCTAGAAATCCCTCTAGGGACCTAGAAATCCCTCTAGGGTCCTAGAAATCCCTCTAGGGACCTAGAAATCCCTCCTAAAACTCCAGATATCCCTCTCAAAACCCAAGATAACGCTTTAGAAACCCTTGAAATCACTCTAAAAACCCATGATATCCCTCTCAAAACCCTGTAACACGCTCTAGAAATCTCTCTAGGGGCCAAGAAATCCCTCTAGGGACCTAGAAATCTCTATAGGAAGCTAGAAATCACTGAAAAAACCCTAGATATCCCTCTCAAAACCCTGTAACACGCTCTAGAATCCCTACAACTCCCTCTACGGACCTAGAAATCCCTCTAGGGACCTAGAAATCCCTCTAGGGACCAAGAAATCCCTCTAGGGACCTAGAAATCCCTCTAGGGACCAAGACATCCCTCTAGGGACCAAGAAATCCCTCTAGGGACCAAGAAATCCCTCTAGGGACCTAGAAATCCCTCTAGGGACCTAGAAATCCCTCTGGGGACCTAGAAATCCCTCTGGGGACCTAGAAATCCCTCTAGGGACCTAGAAATCCCTCTAGGGACCAAGAAATCCCTCCTAAAACTCCAGATATCCCTCTCAAAACCCAAGATAACGCTTTAGAAACCCTTGAAATCACTCTAAAAACCCATGATATCCCTCTCAAAACCCTGTAACACGCTCTAGAAATCTCTCTAGGGACATAGAAATCCCTCTGGGGACCTAGAAATCCCTCTGGGGACCTAGAAATCCCTCTAGGGACCTAGAAATCCCTCTAGGGACCAAGAAATCCCTCCTAAAACTCCAGATATCCCTCTCAAAACCCAAGATAACGCTTTAGAAACCCTTGAAATCACTCTAAAAACCCATGATATCCCTCTCAAAACCCTGTAACACGCTCTAGAAATCTCTCTAGGGACATAGAAATCCCTCTAGGGACCTAGAAATCCCTCTAGGGACCTAGAAATCCCTGTAGGGACATAAAAATCCCTCTAGGGACATAGAAATCCCTCTAGGGACCTAGAATGCCCTCTAGGGGCAATCTGTATAGAAAGCTAGAAATCACTGAAAAAACCCTAGATATCCCTCTCAAAACACTGTAACACGCTCTAGAATCCCTACAAATCCCTCTACGGACCTAGAAATCCCTCTAGGGACCTATAACTCCCTCTAGAATCCCTACAAATCACTCTAGGGACCTAGAAATCCCTCCTAAAACTCCAGATATCCCTCTCAAAACCCAAGATAACGCTTTAGATACCCTTGAAATCACTCTAAAAACCCATGATATCCCTCTCAAAACCCTGTAACACGCTCTAGAAATCTCTCTAGGGGCCAAGAAATCCCTCTAGGGACCAAGAAATCCCTCTAGGGACCTAGAAATCCCTATAGGGACATAGAAATCCCTCTAGGGACCTAGAAATCCCTCTAGGGACCTAGAAATCCCTCTAGGGACCTAGAAATCCCTCTAGGGACCTAGAAATCCCTCTAGGGACCTAGAAATCCCTCCTAAAACTCCAGATATCCCTCTCAAAACCCAAGATAACGCTTTAGAAACCCTTGAAATCACTCTAAAAACCCATGATATCCCTCTCAAAACCCTGTAACACGCTCTAGAAATCTCTCTAGGGGCCAAGAAATCCCTCTAGGGACCTAGAAATCTCTATAGGAAGCTAGAAATCACTGAAAAAACCCTAGATATCCCTCTCAAAACCCTGTAACACGCTCTAGAATCCCTACAACTCCCTCTACGGACCTAGAAATCCCTCTAGGGACCTAGAAATCCCTCTAGGGACCAAGAAATCCCTCTAGGGACCAAGAAATCCCTCTAGGGACCTAGAAATCCCTCTAGGGACCAAGAAATCCCTCTAGGGACCAAGAAATCCCTCTAGGGACCTAGAAATCCCTCTGGGGACCTAGAAATCCCTCTGGGGACCTAGAAATCCCTCTAGGGACCTAGAAATCCCTCTAGGGACCAAGAAATCCCTCATAAAACTCCAGATATCCCTCTCAAAACCCAAGATAACGCTTTAGAAACCCTTGAAATCACTCTAAAAACCCATGATATCCCTCTCAAAACCCTGTAACACGCTCTAGAAATCTCTCTAGGGACATAGAAATCCCTCTAGGGACCTAGAAATCCCTCTAGGGACCTAGAAATCCCTGTAGGGACATAAAAATCCCTCTAGGGACATAGAAATCCCTCTAGGGACCTAGAATGCCCTCTAGGGGCAATCTGTATAGAAAGCTAGAAATCACTGAAAAAACCCTAGATATCCCTCTCAAAACACTGTAACACGCTCTAGAATCCCTACAAATCACTCTAGGGACCTAGAAATCCCTCCTAAAACTCCAGATATCCCTCTCAAAACCCAAGATAACGCTTTAGATACCCTTGAAATCTCTCTAGGGGCCAAGAAATCCCTCTAGGGACCAAGAAATCCCTCTAGGGACCTAGAAATCCCTATAGGGACCTAGAAATCTCTCTAGGGACCTAGAAATCCCTCTAGGGACCTAGAAATCCCTCTAGGGACCTAGAAATCCCTCTAGGGACCTAGAAATCCCTCTAGGGACCTAGAAATCCCTCCTAAAACTCCAGATATCCCTCTCAAAACCCAAGATAACGCTTTAGAAACCCTTGAAATCACTCTAAAAACCCATGATATCCCTCTCAAAACCCTGTAACACGCTCTAGAAATCTCTCTAGGGGCCAAGAAATCCCTCTAGGGACCTAGAAATCTCTATAGGAAGCTAGAAATCACTGAAAAAACCCTAGATATCCCTCTCAAAACCCTGTAACACGCTCTAGAATCCCTACAACTCCCTCTACGGACCTAGAAATCCCTCTAGGGACCTAGAAATCCCTCTAGGGACCAAGAAATCCCTCTAGGGACCAAGAAATCCCTCTAGGGACCTAGAAATCCCTCTAGGGACCTAGAAATCCCTCTAGGGACATAAAAATCCCTCTAGGGACATAGAAATCCCTCTAGGGACCTAGAATGCCCTCTAGGGACATAGAAATCTCTCTAGGGACCTAGAATGCCCTCTAGGGACATAAAAATCCCTCTAGGGACCTAGAAATCCCTCTAGGGACCTAGAAATCCCTCTAGGGACCAAGAAATCCCACTAGGGACCTAGAAATCGCTCTAGGGACCTAGAAATCCCTCTAGGGACCTAGAAATCCCTCTGGGGACCTAGAAATCCCTCTGGGGACCTAGAAATCCCTCTAGGGACCAAGAAATCCCTCTAGGGACCAAGAAATCCCTCCTAAAACTCCAGATATCCCTCTCAAAACCCAAGATAACGCTTTAGAAACCCTTGAAATCACTCTAAAAACCCATGATATCCCTCTCAAAACCCTGTAACACGCTCTAAAAATCTCTCTAGGGACATAGAAATCCCTCTAGGGACCTAGAAATCCCTCTAGGGACCTAGAATGCCCTCTAGGGGCAATCTGTATAGAAAGCTAGAAATCACTGAAAAAACCCTAGATATCCCTCTCAAAACACTGTAACACGCTCTAGAATCCCTACAAATCACTCTAGGGACCTAGAAATCCCTCCTAAAACTCCAGATATCCCTCTCAAAACCCAAGATAACGCTTTAGATACCCTTGAAATCTCTCTAGGGGCCAAGAAATCCCTCTAGGGACCAAGAAATCCCTCTAGGGACCTAGAAATCCCTATAGGGACCTAGAAATCTCTCTAGGGACCTAGAAATCCCTCTAGGGACCTAGAAATCCCTCTAGGGACCTAGAAATCCCTCTAGGGACCTAGAAATCCCTCTAGGGACCTAGAAATCCCTCCTAAAACTCCAGATATCCCTCTCAAAACCCAAGATAACGCTTTAGAAACCCTTGAAATCACTCTAAAAACCCATGATATCCCTCTCAAAACCCTGTAACACGCTCTAGAAATCTCTCTAGGGGCCAAGAAATCCCTCTAGGGACCTAGAAATCTCTATAGGAAGCTAGAAATCACTGAAAAAACCCTAGATATCCCTCTCAAAACCCTGTAACACGCTCTAGAATCCCTACAACTCCCTCTACGGACCTAGAAATCCCTCTAGGGACCTAGAAATCCCTCTAGGGACCAAGAAATCCCTCTAGGGACCAAGAAATCCCTCTAGGGACCTAGAAATCCCTCTAGGGACCTAGAAATCCCTCTAGGGACATAAAAATCCCTCTAGGGACATAGAAATCCCTCTAGGGACCTAGAATGCCCTCTAGGGACATAGAAATCTCTCTAGGGACCTAGAATGCCCTCTAGGGACATAAAAATCCCTCTAGGGACCTAGAAATCCCTCTAGGGACCTAGAAATCCCTCTAGGGACCAAGAAAACCCACTAGGGACCTAGAAATCGCTCTAGGGACCTAGAAATCCCTCTAGGGACCTAGAAATCCCTCTGGGGACCTAGAAATCCCTCTGGGGACCTAGAAATCCCTCTAGGGACCAAGAAATCCCTCTAGGGACCAAGAAATCCCTCCTAAAACTCCAGATATCCCTCTCAAAACCCAAGATAACGCTTTAGAAACCCTTGAAATCACTCTAAAAACCCATGATATCCCTCTCAAAACCCTGTAACACGCTCTAAAAATCTCTCTAGGGACATAGAAATCCCTCTAGGGACCTAGAAATCCCTCTAGGGACCTAGAAATCCCTCTAGGGACCTAGAAATCCCTGTAGGGACATAAAAATCCCTCTAGGGACATAGAAATCCCTCTAGGGACCTAGAATGCCCTCTGGGGACCTAGAAATCCCTCTGGGGACCTAGAAATCCCTCTAGGGACCTAGAAATCCCTCTAGGGACCAAGAAATCCCTCTAGGGACCAAGAAATCCCTCCTAAAACTCCAGATATCCCTCTCAAAACCCAAGATAACGCTTTAGAAACCCTTGAAATCACTCTAAAAACCCATGATATCCCTCTCAAAACCCTGTAACACGCTCTAGAAATCTCTCTAGGGACATAGAAATCCCTCTAGGGACCTAGAAATCGCTCTGGGGACCAAGAAATCCCTCTGGGGACCTAGAAATCCCTCTAGGGACATAGAAATCCCTCTAGGGACATAGAAATCCCTCTAGGGACCTAGAAATCCCTCTAGGGACCTAGAAATCCCTCTAGGGACCAAGAAATCCCTCTAGGGACCAAGAAATCCCTCTAGGGACCTAGAAATCCCTCTACGGACCTAGAAATCCCTCTAGGGACCTAGAAATCTGTATAGGAAGCTAGAAATCACTGAAAAAACACTAGATATCCCTCTCAAAACCCTGTAACACGCTCTAGAAATCTCTCTAGGGACCAAGAAATCCCTCTAGGGACCTAGAAATCTGTATAGAAAGCTAGAAATCACTGAAAAAACCCTAGATATCCCTCTCAAAACCCAAGATAACGCTTAAGATACCCTTGAAATCACTCTAAAAACCCATGATATCCCTCTCAAAACCCTGTAACACGCTCTAGAAATCTCTCTAGGGGCCAAGAAATCCCTCTACGGACCTAGAAATCCCTCTAGGGACCTAGAAATCCCTCTAGGGACCAAGAAATCCCTCTAGGGACCTAGAAATCCCTCTAGGGACCTAGAAATCCCTCTAGGGACCTAGAAATCCCTCCTAAAACTCCAGATATCCCTCTCAAAACCCAAGATAACGCTTTAGAAACCCTTGAAATCACTCTAAAAACCCATGATATCCCTCTCAAAACCCTGTAACACGCTCTATAGAAATCCCTCTAGGGACCTAGAAATCCCTCTAGGGACATAGAAATCCCTCTAGGGACCTAGAAATCCCTCTAGGGACCTAGAAATCCCTCTAGGGACCTAGAAATCCCTCTGGGGACCTAGAAATCCCTCTAGGGACATAGAAATCCCTCTAGGGACCTATAAATCCCTCTAGGGACCTAGAAATCCCTCTAGGGACCTAGAAATCCCTCTAGGGTCCTAGAAATCCCTCTAGGGACCTAGAAATCCCTCCTAAAACTCCAGATATCCCTCTCAAAACCCAAGATAACGCTTTAGAAACCCTTGAAATCACTCTAAAAACCCATGATATCCCTCTCAAAACCCTGTAACACGCTCTAGAAATCTCTCTAGGGGCCAAGAAATCCCTCTAGGGACCTAGAAATCTCTATAGGAAGCTAGAAATCACTGAAAAAACCCTAGATATCCCTCTCAAAACCCTGTAACACGCTCTAGAATCCCTACAACTCCCTCTACGGACCTAGAAATCCCTCTAGGGACCTAGAAATCCCTCTAGGGACCAAGAAATCCCTCTAGGGACCTAGAAATCCCTCTAGGGACCAAGAAATCCCTCTAGGGACCAAGAAATCCCTCTAGGGACCAAGAAATCCCTCTAGGGACCAAGAAATCCCTCTAGGGACCTAGAAATCCCTATAGGGACCTAGAAATCTCTCTAGGGACCTAGAAATCCCTCTAGGGACCTAGAAATCCCTCTAGGGACCTAGAAATCCCTCTAGGGACCTAGAAATCCCTCTAGGGACCTAGAAATCCCTCCTAAAACTCCAGATATCCCTCTCAAAACCCAAGATAACGCTTTAGAAACCCTTGAAATCACTCTAAAAACCCATGATATCCCTCTCAAAACCCTGTAACACGCTCTAGAAATCTCTCTAGGGGCCAAGAAATCCCTCTAGGGACCTAGAAATCCCTCTAGGGACATAAAAATCCCTCTAGGGACATAGAAATCCCTCTAGGGACCTAGAATGCCCTCTAGGGACATAGAAATCTCTCTAGGGACCTAGAATGCCCTCTAGGGACATAAAAATCCCTCTAGGGACCTAGAAATCCCTCTAGGGACCTAGAAATCCCTCTAGGGACCAAGAAATCCCTCTAGGGACCTAGAAATCCCTCTGGGGACCTAGAAATCCCTCTGGGGACCTAGAAATCCCTCTAGGGACCAAGAAATCCCTCTAGGGACCAAGAAATCCCTCCTAAAACTCCAGATATCCCTCTCAAAACCCAAGATAACGCTTTAGAAACCCTTGAAATCACTCTAAAAACCCATGATATCCCTCTCAAAACCCTGTAACACGCTCTAGAAATCTCTCTAGGGACATAGAAATCCCTCTAGGGACCTAGAAATCCCTCTAGGGACCTAGAAATCCCTCTAGGGACCTAGAAATCCCTCTGGGGACCTAGAAATCCCTCTAGGGACATAGAAATCCCTCTAGGGACCTAGAAATCCCTCTAGGGACCAAGAAATCCCTCTAGGGACCTAGAAATCTCTATAGGAAGCTAGAAATCACTGAAAAAACCCTAGATATCCCTCTCAAAACCCTGTAACACGCTCTAGAATCCCTACAACTCCCTCTACGGACCTAGAAATCCCTCTAGGGACCTAGAAATCCCTCTAGGGACCTAGAAATCCCTCTACGGACCTAGAAATCCCTCTAGGGACCTAGAAATCTGTATAGGAAGCTAGAAATCACTGAAAAAACCCTAGATATCCCTCTCAAAACCCTGTAACACGCTCTAGAAATCTCTCTAGGGACCAAGAAATCCCTCTAGGGACCTAGAAATCTGTATAGAAAGCTAGAAATCACTGAAAAAACCCTAGATATCCCTCTCAAAACCCAAGATAACGCTTTAGATACCCTTGAAATCACTCTAAAAACCCATGATATCCCTCTCAAAACCCTGTAACACGCTCTAGAAATCTCTCTAGGGGCCAAGAAATCCCTCTAGGGACCTAGAAATCTCTATAGGAAGCTAGAAATCACTGAAAAAACCCTAGATATCCCTCTCAAAACCCTGTAACACGCTCTAGAATCCCTACAACTCCCTCTACGGACCTAGAAATCCCTCTAGGGACCTAGAAATCCCTCTAGGGACCAAGAAATCCCTCTAGGGACCTAGAAATCCCTCTAGGGACCTAGAAATCCCTCTAGGGACCAAGAAATCCCTCTAGGGACCTAGAAATCTCTCTAGGGGCCAAGAAATCCCTCTAGGGACCTAGAAATCCCTCTAGGGACCTAGAAATCCCTCTAGGGACCTAGAAATCCCTCTAGGGACCTAGAAATCCCTCTAGGGACCTAGAAATCCCTCTAGGGACCTAGAAATCCCTCCTAAAACTCCAGATATCCCTCTCAAAACCCAAGATAACGCTTTAGTGATTTCTAGCTTCCTATAGAGATTTCTAGGTCCCTAGAGGGATTTCTAGGTCCCTAGAGGGATTTCTAGGTCCCTAGAGGGATTTCTAGGTCCCTAGAGGGATTTCTAGGTCCCTAGAGGGATTTCTATGTCCCTAGAGGGATTTCTAGGTCCCCAGAGGGATTTCTAGGTCCCTAGAGGGATTTCTATGTCCCTAGAGGTATTTTTATGTCCCTACAGGGATTTCTAGGTCCCTTGAGGGATTTCTAGGTCCCTAGAGGGATTTCTAGGTCCCTAGAGGGATTTCTAGGTCCCTAGAGGGATTTCTATGTCCCTAGAGAGATTTCTAGAGCGTGTTACAGGGTTTTGAGAGGGATATCATGGGTTTTTAGAGTGATTTCAAGGGTTTCTAAAGCGTTATCTTGGGTTTTGAGAGGGATATCTGGAGTTTTAGGAGGGATTTCTTGGTCCCTAGAGGGATTTCTTGGTCCCTAGAGGGATTTCTTGGTCCCTAGAGGGATTTCTAGGTCCCCAGAGGGATTTCTAGGTCCCCAGAGGGATTTCTAGGTCCCTAGAGGGATTTCTAGGTCCCTAGAGGGATTTTTATGTCCCTAGAGGGCATTCTAGGTCCCTAGAGAGATTTCTATGTCCCTAGAGGGCATTCTAGGTCCCTAGAGGGATTTCTATGTCCCTAGAGGGATTTTTATGTCCCTAGAGGGATTTCTTGGTCCCTAGAGGGATTTCTTGGTCCCTAGAGGGATTTCTATGTCCCTCTAGGGATTTCTAGGTCCCTAGAGGGATTTCTAGGTCCCTAGAGGGATTTCTAGGTCCCTAGAGGGATTTCTATGTCCCTAGAGGGATTTCTAGGTCCCCAGAGGGATTTCTAGGTCCGTAGAGGGAGTTGTAGGGATTCTAGAGCGTGTTACAGGGTTTTGAGAGGGATATCTAGGGTTTTTTCAGTGATTTCTAGCTTCCTATAGAGATTTCTAGGTCCCTAGAGGGATTTCTTGGCCCCTAGAGAGATTTCTAGAGCGTGTTACAGGGTTTTGAGAGGGATATCATGGGTTTTTAGAGTGATTTAAAGGGTTTCTAAAGCGTTATCTTGGGTTTTGAGAGGGATATCTGGAGTTTTAGGAGGGATTTCTAGGTCCCTAGAGGGATTTCTAGGTCCCTAGAGGGATTTCTAGGTCCCTAGAGGGATTTCTAGGTCCCTAGAGGGATTTCTAGGTCCCTAGAGAGATTTCTAGGTCCCTATAGGGATTTCTAGGTCCCTAGAGGGATTTCTTGGTCCCTAGAGGGATTTCTTGGCCCCTAGAGAGATTTCTAGAGCGTGTTACAGGGTTTTGAGAGGGATATCATGGGTTTTTAGAGTGATTTCAAGGGTATCTAAAGCGTTATCTTGGGTTTTGAGAGGGATATCTGGAGTTTTAGAAGGGATTTCTAGGTCCCTAGAGTGATTTGTAGGGATTCTAGAGGGAGTTATAGGTCCCTAGAGGGATTTCTAGGTCCGTAGAGGGATTTGTAGGGATTCTAGAGCGCGTTACAGTGTTTTGAGAGGGATATCTAGGGTTTTTTCAGTGATTTCTAGCTTTCTATACAGATTTCTAGGTCCCTAGAGGGATTTCTTGGTCCCTAGAGAGATTTCTAGAGCGTGTTACAGGGTTTTGTGAGGGATATCTAGGGTTTTTTCAGTGATTTCTAGCTTCCTATACAGATTTCTAGGTCCCTAGAGGGATTTCTAGGTCCGTAGAGGGATTTCTAGGTCCCTAGAGGGATTTCTTGGTCCCTAGAGGGATTTCTATGTCCCTAGAGGGATTTCTATGTCCCTCTAGGGATTTCTAGGTCCCCAGAGGGATTTCTAGGTCCCCAGAGGGATTTCTAGGTCCCTAGAGGGATTTCTAGGTCCCTAGAGGGATTTCTAGGTCCCTAGAGGGATTTCTAGGTCCCTAGAGGGATTTCTAGGTCCCTAGAGGGATTTCTAGGTCCCTAGAGGGATTTCTAGGTCCCTAGAGGGATTTCTAGGTCCCTAGAGGGATTTCTAGGTCCCTAGAGGGATTTCTAGGTCCCTAGAGGGATTTCTAGGTCCCTAGAGGGATTTCTATGTCCCTAGAGGGATTTCTAGGTCCCCAGAGGGATTTCTAGGTCCCTAGAGGGATTTCTATGTCCCTAGAGGGATTTTTATGTCCCTACAGGGATTTCTAGGTCCCTTGAGGGATTTCTAGGTCCCTAGAGGGATTTCTAGGTCCCTAGAGGGATTTCTAGGTCCCTAGAGGGATTTCTATGTCCCTAGAGAGATTTCTAGAGCGTGTTACAGGGTTTTGAGAGGGATATCATGGGTTTTTAGAGTGATTTCAAGGGTTTCTAAAGCGTTATCTTGGGTTTTGAGAGGGATATCTGGAGTTTTAGGAGGGATTTCTTGGTCCCTAGAGGGATTTCTTGGTCCCTAGAGGGATTTCTTGGTCCCTAGAGGGATTTCTAGGTCCCCAGAGGGATTTCTAGGTCCCCAGAGGGATTTCTAGGTCCCTAGAGGGATTTCTAGGTCCCTAGAGGAATTTCTTGGTCCCTAGAGGGATTTCTAGGTCCCTAGAGGGATTTTTATGTCCCTAGAGGGCATTCTAGGTCCCTAGAGAGATTTCTATGTCCCTAGAGGGCATTCTAGGTCCCTAGAGGGATTTCTATGTCCCTAGAGGGATTTTTATGTCCCTACAGGGATTTCTAGGTCCCTTGAGGGATTTCTAGGTCCCTAGAGGGATTTCTATGTCCCTAGAGAGATTTCTAGAGCGTGTTACAGGGTTTTGAGAGGGATATCATGGGTTTTTAGAGTGATTTCAAGGGTTTCTAAAGCGTTATCTTGGGTTTTGAGAGGGATATCTGGAGTTTTAGGAGGGATTTCTTGGTCCCTAGAGGGATTTCTTGGTCCCTAGAGGGATTTCTTGGTCCCTAGAGGGATTTCTAGGTCCCCAGAGGGATTTCTAGGTCCCCAGAGGGATTTCTAGGTCCCTAGAGGGATTTCTAGGTCCCTAGAGGGATTTTTATGTCCCTAGAGGGCATTCTAGGTCCCTAGAGAGATTTCTATGTCCCTAGAGGGATTTTTATGTCCCTAGAGGGATTTCTTGGTCCCTAGAGGGATTTCTTGGTCCCTAGAGGGATTTCTATGTCCCTCTAGGGATTTCTAGGTCCCTAGAGGGATTTCTAGGTCCCTAGAGGGATCTCTAGGTCCCTAGAGGGATTTCTAGGTCCCTAGAGGGATTTCTAGGTCCCTAGAGGGATTTCTTGGTCCCTAGAGGGATTTCTTGGTCCCTAGAGGGATTTCTAGGTCCCCAGAGGGATTTCTAGGTCCCCAGAGGGATTTCTAGGTCCCTAGAGGGATTTCTAGGTCCCTAGAGGGATTTTTATGTCCCTAGAGGGCATTCTAGGTCCCTAGAGAGATTTCTATGTCCCTAGAGGGATTTCTAGGTCCCTAGAGGGATTTCTATGTCCCTAGAGGGATTTCTAGGTCCCCAGAGGGATTTCTAGGTCCGTAGAGGGAGTTGTAGGGATTCTAGAGCGTGTTACAGGGTTTTGAGAGGGATATCTAGGGTTTTTTCAGTGATTTCTAGCTTCCTATAGAGATTTCTAGGTCCCTAGAGGGATTTCTTGGCCCCTAGAGAGATTTCTAGAGCGTGTTACAGGGTTTTGAGAGGGATATCATGGGTTTTTAGAGTGATTTAAAGGGTTTCTAAAGCGTTATCTTGGGTTTTGAGAGGGATATCTGGAGTTTTAGGAGGGATTTCTAGGTCCCTAGAGGGATTTCTAGGTCCCTAGAGGGATTTCTAGGTCCCTAGAGGGATTTCTAGGTCCCTAGAGAGATTTCTAGGTCCCTATAGGGATTTCTAGGTCCCTAGAGGGATTTCTTGGTCCCTAGAGAGATTTCTAGAGCGTGTTACAGGGTTTTGTGAGGGATATCTAGGGTTTTTTCAGTGATTTCTAGCTTCCTATACAGATTTCTAGGTCCCTAGAGGGATTTCTAGGTCCGTAGAGGGATTTCTAGGTCCCTAGAGGGATTTCTTGGTCCCTAGAGGGATTTCTATGTCCCTAGAGGGATTTCTATGTCCCTCTAGGGATTTCTAGGTCCCCAGAGGGATTTCTTGGTCCCTAGAGGGATTTCTAGGTCCCCAGAGGGATTTCTAGGTCCCCAGAGGGATTTCTAGGTCCCTAGAGGGATTTCTAGGTCCCTAGAGGGCATTCTAGGTCCCTAGAGGGCATTCTAGGTCCCTAGAGAGATTTCTATGTCCCTAGAGGGCATTCTAGGTCCCTAGAGAGATTTCTATGTCCCTAGAGGGCATTCTAGGTCCCTAGAGGGATTTCTATGTCCCTAGAGGGATTTTTATGTCCCTAGAGGGATTTCTTGGTCCCTAGAGGGATTTCTTGGTCCCTAGAGGGATTTCTATGTCCCTCTAGGGATTTCTAGGTCCCTAGAGGGATTTCTAGGTCCCTAGAGGGATTTCTAGGTCCCTAGAGGGATTTCTATGTCCCTAGAGGGATTTCTAGGTCCCCAGAGGGATTTCTAGGTCCGTAGAGGGAGTTGTAGGGATTCTAGAGCGTGTTACAGGGTTTTGAGAGGGATATCTAGGGTTTTTTCAGTGATTTCTAGCTTCCTATAGAGATTTCTAGCTCCCTAGAGGGATTTCTTGGCCCCTAGAGAGATTTCTAGAGCGTGTTACAGGGTTTTGAGAGGGATATCATGGGTTTTTAGAGTGATTTAAAGGGTTTCTAAAGCGTTATCTTGGGTTTTGAGAGGGATATCTGGAGTTTTAGGAGGGATTTCTAGGTCCCTAGAGGGATTTCTAGGTCCCTAGAGGGATTTCTAGGTCCCTAGAGGGATTTCTAGGTCCCTAGAGGGATTTCTAGGTCCCTAGAGAGATTTCTAGGTCCCTATAGGGATTTCTAGGTCCCTAGAGGGATTTCTTGGTCCCTAGAGGGATTTCTTGGCCCCTAGAGAGATTTCTAGAGCGTGTTACAGGGTTTTGAGAGGGATATCATGGGTTTTTAGAGTGATTTCAAGGGTATCTAAAGCGTTGTCTTGGGTTTTGAGAGGGATATCTGGAGTTTTAGGAGGGATTTCTAGGTCCCTAGAGTGATTTGTAGGGATTCTAGAGGGAGTTATAGGTCCCTAGAGGGATTTCTAGGTCCGTAGAGGGATTTGTAGGGATTCTAGAGCGCGTTACAGTGTTTTGAGAGGGATATCTAGGGGTTTTTCAGTGATTTCTAGCTTTCTATACAGATTTCTAGGTCCCTAGAGGGATTTCTTGGTCCCTAGAGAGATTTCTAGAGCGTGTTACAGGGTTTTGTGAGGGATATCTAGGGTTTTTTCAGTGATTTCTAGCTTCCTATACAGATTTCTAGGTCCCTAGAGGGATTTCTAGGTCCGTAGAGGGATTTCTAGGTCCCTAGAGGGATTTCTTGGTCCCTAGAGGGATTTCTATGTCCCTAGAGGGATTTCTATGTCCCTCTAGGGATTTCTAGGTCCCCAGAGGGATTTCTAGGTCCCCAGAGGGATTTCTAGGTCCCTAGAGGGATTTCTAGGTCCCTAGAGGGATTTCTAGGTCCCTAGAGGGATTTCTAGGTCCCTAGAGGGATTTCTAGGTCCCTAGAGGGATCTCTAGGTCCCTAGAGGGATTTCTAGGTCCCTAGAGGGATTTCTAGGTCCCTAGAGGGATTTCTAGGTCCCTAGAGGGATTTCTAGGTCCCTAGAGGGATTTCTAGGTCCCTAGAGGGATTTCTAGGTCCCTAGAGGGATTTCTATGGCCCTAGAGGGATTTCTAGGTCCCCAGAGGGATTTCTAGGTCCCTAGAGGGATTTCTATGTCCCTAGAGGGATTTTTATGTCCCTACAGGGATTTCTAGGTCCCTTGAGGGATTTCTAGGTCCCTAGAGGGATTTCTAGGTCCCTAGAGGGATTTCTAGGTCCCTAGAGGGATTTCTATGTCCCTAGAGAGATTTCTAGAGCGTGTTACAGGGTTTTGAGAGGGATATCATGGGTTTTTAGAGTGATTTCAAGGGTTTCTAAAGCGTTATCTTGGGTTTTGAGAGGGATATCTGGAGTTTTAGGAGGGATTTCTTGGTCCCTAGAGGGATTTCTTGGTCCCTAGAGGGATTTCTTGGTCCCTAGAGGGATTTCTAGGTCCCCAGAGGGATTTCTAGGTCCCCAGAGGGATTTCTAGGTCCCTAGAGGGATTTCTAGGTCCCTAGAGGAATTTCTTGGTCCCTAGAGGGATTTCTAGGTCCCTAGAGGGATTTCTAGGTCCCTAGAGGGATTTTTATGTCCCTAGAGGGCATTCTAGGTCCCTAGAGAGATTTCTATGTCCCTAGAGGGCATTCTAGGTCCCTAGAGGGATTTCTATGTCCCTAGAGGGATTTTTATGTCCCTACAGGGATTTCTAGGTCCCTTGAGGGATTTCTAGGTCCCTAGAGGGATTTCTATGTCCCTAGAGAGATTTCTAGAGCGTGTTACAGGGTTTTGAGAGGGATATCATGGGTTTTTAGAGTGATTTCAAGGGTTTCTAAAGCGTTATCTTGAGTTTTGAGAGGGATATCTGGAGTTTTAGGAGGGATTTCTTGGTCCCTAGAGGGATTTCTTGGTCCCTAGAGGGATTTCTTGGTACCTAGAGGGATTTCTTGGTCCCTAGAGGGATTTCTAGGTCCCTAGAGGGATTTCTAGGTCCCCAGAGGGATTTCTAGGTCCCTAGAGGGATTTCTAAGTCCCTAGAGGGATTTCTATGTCCCTAGAGGGATTTTTATGTCCCTACAGGGATTTCTAGGTCCCTAGAGGGATTTCTATGTCCCTAGAGAGATTTCTAGAGCGTGTTACAGGGTTTTGAGAGGGATATCATGGGTTTTTAGAGTGATTTCAAGGGTTTCTAAAGCGTTATCTTGGGTTTTGAGAGGGATATCTGGAGTTTTAGGAGGGATTTCTTGGTCCCTAGAGGGATTTCTTGGTCCCTAGAGGGATTTCTTGGTCCCTAGAGGGATTTCTAGGTCCCTAGAGGGATTTCTAGGTCCCTAGAGGGATTTCTATGTCCCTAGAGGGATTTCTAGGTCCCCAGAGGGATTTCTAGGTCCCTAGAGGGATTTCTAGGTCCCTAGAGGGATTTCTAGGTCCCTAGAGGGATTTCTAGGTCCCTAGAGGGATTTCTAGGTCCCTAGAGGGATTTCTAGGTCCCTAGAGGGATTTCTAGGTCCCTACAGGGATTTCTAGGTCCCTTGAGGGATTTCTAGGTCCCTAGAGGGATTTCTAGGTCCCTAGAGGGATTTCTAGGTCCCTAGAGGGATTTCTATGTCCCTAGAGAGATTTCTAGAGCGTGTTACAGGGTTTTGAGAGGGATATCATGGGTTTTTAGAGTGATTTCAAGGTTTCTAAAGCGTTATCTTGGGTTTTGAGAGGGATATCTGGAGTTTTAGGAGGGATTTCTTGGTCCCTAGAGGGATTTCTTGGTCCCTAGAGGGATTTCTAGGTCCCCAGAGGGATTTCTAGGTCCCCAGAGGGATTTCTAGGTCCCTAGAGGGATTTCTAGGTCCCTAGAGGGATTTTTATGTCCCTAGAGGGCATTCTAGGTCCCTAGAGAGATTTCTATGTCCCTAGAGGGCATTCTAGGTCCCTAGAGGGATTTCTATGTCCCTAGAGGGATTTCTATGTCCCTAGAGGGATTTCTAGGTCCCTAGAGGGATTTCTATGTCCCTAGAGAGATTTCTAGAGCGTGTTACAGGGTTTTGAGAGGGATATCATGGGTTTTTAGAGTGATTTCAAGGGTTTCTAAAGCGTTGGGTTTTAAAGATTTCTAGGTCCCTAGAGGGATTTCTAGGTCCCTAGAGAGATTTCTAGGTCCCTATAGGGATTTCTAGGTCCCTAGAGGGATTTCTAGGTCCCTAGAGGGATTTCTAGGTCCCTAGAGGGATTTCTATGTCCCTAGAGGGATTTCTAGGTCCCCAGAGGGATTTCTAGGTCCCTAGAGGGATTTCTATGTCCCTAGAGAGATTTCTAGAGCGTGTTACAGGGTTTTGAGAGGGATATCATGGGTTTTTAGAGTGATTTCAAGGGTTTCTAAAGCGTTATCTTGGGTTTTGAGAGGGATATCTGGAGTTTTAGGAGGGATTTCTTGGTCCCTAGAGGGATTTCTTGGTCCCTAGAGGGATTTCTTGGTCCCTAGAGGGATTTCTAGGTCCCCAGAGGGATTTCTAGGTCCCCAGAGGGATTTCTAGGTCCCTAGAGGGATTTCTAGGTCCCTAGAGGAATTTCTTGGTCCCTAGAGGGATTTCTAGGTCCCTAGAGGGATTTCTAGGTCCCTAGAGGGATTTTTATGTCCCTAGAGGGCATTCTAGGTCCCTAGAGAGATTTCTATGTCCCTAGAGGGCATTCTAGGTCCCTAGAGGGATTTCTTGGTCCCTAGAGGGATTTCTTGGTCCCTAGAGGGATTTCTAGGTCCCTAGAGGGATTTCTAGGTCCCTAGAGGGATTTCTATGTCCCCAGAGGGATTTCTAGGTCCCCAGAGGGATTTCTAGGTCCCTAGAGGGATTTCTAGGTCCCTAGAGGGATTTCTAGGTCCCTAGAGGGATTTCTTGGTCCCTAGAGGGATTTCTTGGTCCCTAGAGGGATTTCTAGGTCCCTAGAGGGATTTCTATGTCCCTAGAGAGATTTCTAGAGCGTGTTACAGGGTTTTGAGAGGGATATCATGGGTTTTTAGAGTGATTTCAAGGGTTTCTAAAGCGTTATCTTGGGTTTTGAGAGGGATATCTGGAGTTTTAGGAGGGATTTCTTGGTCCCTAGAGGGATTTCTTGGTCCCTAGAGGGATTTCTAGGTCCCCAGAGGGATTTCTAGGTCCCCAGAGGGATTTCTAGGTCCCTAGAGGGATTTCTAGGTCCCTAGAGGGATTTTTATGTCCCTAGAGGGCATTCTAGGTCCCTAGAGAGGTTTCTATGTCCCTAGAGGGCATTCTAGGTCCCTAGAGGGATTTCTATGTCCCTAGAGGGATTTTTATGTCCCTAGAGGGATTTCTTGGTCCCTAGAGGGATTTCTTGGTCCCTAGAGGGATTTCTATGTCCCTAGAGGGATTTCTAGGTCCCTAGAGGGATTTATATGTCCCTAGAGAGATTTCTAGAGCGTGTTACAGGGTTTTGAGAGGGATATCATGGGTTTTTAGAGTGATTTCAAGGGTTTCTAAAGCGTTGGGTTTTAAAGATTTCTAGGTCCCTAGAGGGATTTCTAGGTCCCTAGAGAGATTTCTAGGTCCCTATAGGGATTTCTAGGTCCCTAGAGGGATTTCTAGGTCCCTAGAGGGATCTCTAGGTCCCTAGAGGGATTTCTAGGTCCCTAGAGGGATTTCTAGGTCCCTAGAGGGATTTCTAGGTCCCTAGAGGGATTTCTAGGTCCCTAGAGGGATTTCTAGGTCCCTAGAGGGATTTTTAGGTCCCTAGAGGGATTTCTATGTCCCTAGAGGGATTTCTAGGTCCCCAGAGGGATTTCTAGGTCCCTAGAGGGATTTCTATGTCCCTAGAGGGATTTTTATGTCCCTACAGGGATTTCTAGGTCCCTTGAGGGATTTCTAGGTCCCCAGAGGGATTTCTAGGTCCCTAGAGGGATTTCTAGGTCCCTAGAGGAATTTCTTGGTCCCTAGAGGGATTTCTAGGTCCCTAGAGGGATTTCTAGGTCCCTAGAGGGATTTTTATGTCCCTAGAGGGCATTCTAGGTCCCTAGAGAGATTTCTATGTCCCTAGAGGGCATTCTAGGTCCCTAGAGGGATTTCTATGTCCCTAGAGGGATTTTTATGTCCCTACAGGGATTTCTAGGTCCCTTGAGGGATTTCTAGGTCCCTAGAGGGATTTCTATGTCCCTAGAGAGATTTCTAGAGCGTGTTACAGGGTTTTGAGAGGGATATCATGGGTTTTTAGAGTGATTTCAAGGGTTTCTAAAGCGTTATCTTGAGTTTTGAGAGGGATATCTGGAGTTTTAGGAGGGATTTCTTGGTCCCTAGAGGGATTTCTTGGTCCCTAGAGGGATTTCTTGGTACCTAGAGGGATTTCTTGGTCCCTAGAGGGATTTCTAGGTCCCTAGAGGGATTTCTAGGTCCCCAGAGGGATTTCTAGGTCCCTAGAGGGATTTCTAAGTCCCTAGAGGGATTTCTATGTCCCTAGAGGGATTTTTATGTCCCTACAGGGATTTCTAGGTCCCTAGAGGGATTTCTATGTCCCTAGAGAGATTTCTAGAGCGTGTTACAGGGTTTTGAGAGGGATATCATGGGTTTTTAGAGTGATTTCAAGGGTTTCTAAAGCGTTATCTTGGGTTTTGAGAGGGATATCTGGAGTTTTAGGAGGGATTTCTTGGTCCCTAGAGGGATTTCTTGGTCCCTAGAGGGATTTCTTGGTCCCTAGAGGGATTTCTAGGTCCCTAGAGGGATTTCTAGGTCCCTAGAGGGATTTCTATGTCCCTAGAGGGATTTCTAGGTCCCCAGAGGGATTTCTAGGTCCCTAGAGGGATTTCTAGGTCCCTAGAGGGATTTCTAGGTCCCTAGAGGGATTTCTAGGTCCCTAGAGGGATTTCTAGGTCCCTAGAGGGATTTCTAGGTCCCTAGAGGGATTTCTAGGTCCCTACAGGGATTTCTAGGTCCCTTGAGGGATTTCTAGGTCCCTAGAGGGATTTCTAGGTCCCTAGAGGGATTTCTAGGTCCCTAGAGGGATTTCTATGTCCCTAGAGAGATTTCTAGAGCGTGTTACAGGGTTTTGAGAGGGATATCATGGGTTTTTAGAGTGATTTCAAGGGTTTCTAAAGCGTTATCTTGGGTTTTGAGAGGGATATCTGGAGTTTTAGGAGGGATTTCTTGGTCCCTAGAGGGATTTCTTGGTCCCTAGAGGGATTTCTAGGTCCCCAGAGGGATTTCTAGGTCCCCAGAGGGATTTCTAGGTCCCTAGAGGGATTTCTAGGTCCCTAGAGGGATTTTTATGTCCCTAGAGGGCATTCTAGGTCCCTAGAGAGATTTCTATGTCCCTAGAGGGCATTCTAGGTCCCTAGAGGGATTTCTATGTCCCTAGAGGGATTTTTATGTCCCTAGAGGGATTTCTTGGTCCCTAGAGGGATTTCTTGGTCCCTAGAGGGATTTCTATGTCCCTAGAGGGATTTCTAGGTCCCTAGAGGGATTTCTATGTCCCTAGAGAGATTTCTAGAGCGTGTTACAGGGTTTTGAGAGGGATATCATGGGTTTTTAGAGTGATTTCAAGGGTTTCTAAAGCGTTGGGTTTTAAAGATTTCTAGGTCCCTAGAGGGATTTCTAGGTCCCTAGAGAGATTTCTAGGTCCCTATAGGGATTTCTAGGTCCCTAGAGGGATTTCTAGGTCCCTAGAGGGATTTCTAGGTCCCTAGAGGGATTTCTATGTCCCTAGAGGGATTTCTAGGTCCCCAGAGGGATTTCTAGGTCCCTAGAGGGATTTCTATGTCCCTAGAGAGATTTCTAGAGCGTGTTACAGGGTTTTGAGAGGGATATCATGGGTTTTTAGAGTGATTTCAAGGGTTTCTAAAGCGTTATCTTGGGTTTTGAGAGGGATATCTGGAGTTTTAGGAGGGATTTCTTGGTCCCTAGAGGGATTTCTTGGTCCCTAGAGGGATTTCTTGGTCCCTAGAGGGATTTCTAGGTCCCCAGAGGGATTTCTAGGTCCCCAGAGGGATTTCTAGGTCCCTAGAGGGATTTCTAGGTCCCTAGAGGAATTTCTTGGTCCCTAGAGGGATTTCTAGGTCCCTAGAGGGATTTCTAGGTCCCTAGAGGGATTTTTATGTCCCTAGAGGGCATTCTAGGTCCCTAGAGAGATTTCTATGTCCCTAGAGGGCATTCTAGGTCCCTAGAGGGATTTCTTGGTCCCTAGAGGGATTTCTTGGTCCCTAGAGGGATTTCTAGGTCCCTAGAGGGATTTCTAGGTCCCTAGAGGGATTTCTATGTCCCCAGAGGGATTTCTAGGTCCCCAGAGGGATTTCTAGGTCCCTAGAGGGATTTCTAGGTCCCTAGAGGGATTTCTAGGTCCCTAGAGGGATTTCTTGGTCCCTAGAGGGATTTCTTGGTCCCTAGAGGGATTTCTAGGTCCCTAGAGGGATTTCTATGTCCCTAGAGAGATTTCTAGAGCGTGTTACAGGGTTTTGAGAGGGATATCATGGGTTTTTAGAGTGATTTCAAGGGTTTCTAAAGCGTTATCTTGGGTTTTGAGAGGGATATCTGGAGTTTTAGGAGGGATTTCTTGGTCCCTAGAGGGATTTCTTGGTCCCTAGAGGGATTTCTAGGTCCCCAGAGGGATTTCTAGGTCCCCAGAGGGATTTCTAGGTCCCTAGAGGGATTTCTAGGTCCCTAGAGGGATTTTTATGTCCCTAGAGGGCATTCTAGGTCCCTAGAGAGGTTTCTATGTCCCTAGAGGGCATTCTAGGTCCCTAGAGGGATTTCTATGTCCCTAGAGGGATTTTTATGTCCCTAGAGGGATTTCTTGGTCCCTAGAGGGATTTCTTGGTCCCTAGAGGGATTTCTATGTCCCTAGAGGGATTTCTAGGTCCCTAGAGGGATTTCTATGTCCCTAGAGAGATTTCTAGAGCGTGTTACAGGGTTTTGAGAGGGATATCATGGGTTTTTAGAGTGAT
This sequence comes from Troilus luridus, assembly GCA_964056705.1. Classification (NCBI taxonomy): domain Eukaryota; kingdom Metazoa; phylum Arthropoda; class Insecta; order Hemiptera; family Pentatomidae; genus Troilus; species Troilus luridus. The sequence continues at coordinate 195,474,639 of OZ057412.1, read as the reverse complement.
TTCAAGGGTTTCTAAAGCGTTGGGTTTTAAAGATTTCTAGGTCCCTAGAGGGATTTCTAGGTCCCTAGAGAGATTTCTAGGTCCCTATAGGGATTTCTAGGTCCCTAGAGGGATTTCTAGGTCCCTAGAGGGATCTCTAGGTCCCTAGAGGGATTTCTAGGTCCCTAGAGGGATTTCTAGGTCCCTAGAGGGATTTCTAGGTCCCTAGAGGGATTTCTAGGTCCCTAGAGGGATTTCTAGGTCCCTAGAGGGATTTTTAGGTCCCTAGAGGGATTTCTATGTCCCTAGAGGGATTTCTAGGTCCCCAGAGGGATTTCTAGGTCCCTAGAGGGATTTCTATGTCCCTAGAGGGATTTTTATGTCCCTACAGGGATTTCTAGGTCCCTTGAGGGATTTCTAGGTCCCTAGAAAGATTTCTATGTCCCTAGAGGGCATTCTAGGTCCCTAGAGGGATTTCTATGTCCCTAGAGGGATTTTTATGTCCCTAGAGGGATTTCTTGGTCCCTAGAGGGATTTCTTGGTCCCTAGAGGGATTTCTATGTCCCTAGAGGGATTTCTAGGTCCCTAGAGGGATTTCTATGTCCCTAGAGAGATTTCTAGAGCGTGTTACAGGGTTTTGAGAGGGATATCATGGGTTTTTAGAGTGATTTCAAGGGTTTCTAAAGCGTTGGGTTTAAAGATTTCTAGGTCCCTAGAGGATTTCTAGGTCCCTAGAGGGATTTCTAGGTCCCTAGAGGGATTTTTAGGTCCCTAGAGGGATTTCTATGTCCCTAGAGGGATTTCTAGGTCCCCAGAGGGATTTCTAGGTCCCTAGAGGGATTTCTATGTCCCTAGAGGGATTTTTATGTCCCTACAGGGATTTCTAGGTCCCTTGAGGGATTTCTAGGTCCCTAGAAAGATTTCTATGTCCCTAGAGGGCATTCTAGGTCCCTAGAGGGATTTCTATGTCCCTAGAGGGATTTTTATGTCCCTAGAGGGATTTCTTGGTCCCTAGAGGGATTTCTTGGTCCCTAGAGGGATTTCTATGTCCCTAGAGGGATTTCTAGGTCCCTAGAGGGATTTCTATGTCCCTAGAGAGATTTCTAGAGCGTGTTACAGGGTTTTGAGAGGGATATCATGGGTTTTTAGAGTGATTTCAAGGGTTTCTAAAGCGTTGGGTTTTAAAGATTTCTAGGTCCCTAGAGGGATTTCTAGGTCCCTAGAGGGATTTCTATGTCCCTAGAGGGATTTCTAGGTCCCCAGAGGGATTTCTAGGTCCCTAGAGGGATTTCTATGTCCCTAGAGGGATTTTTATGTCCCTAGAGGGATTTCTAGGTCCCTAGAGGAATTTCTTGGTCCCTAGAGGGATTTCTAGGTCCCTAGAGGGATTTCTATGTCCCTAGAGGGATTTCTAGGTCCCTAGAGGGATTTCTTGGTCCCTAGAGGGATTTCTTGGTCCCTAGAGGGATTTCTATGTCCCTAGAGGGATTTCTAGGTCCCTAGAGGGATTTCTATGTCCCTAGAGAGATTTCTAGAGCGTGTTACAGGGTTTTGAGAGGGATATCATGGGTTTTTTAGAGTGATTTCAAGGGTTTCTAAAGCGTTGGGTTTTAAAGATTTCTAGGTCCCTAGAGGGATTTCTAGGTCCCTAGAGAGATTTCTAGGTCCCTATAGGGATTTCTAGGTCCCTAGAGGGATTTCTAGGTCCCTAGAGGGATCTCTAGGTCCCTAGAGGGATTTCTAGGTCCCTAGAGGGATTTCTAGGTCCCTAGAGGGATTTCTAGGTCCCTAGAAGGATTTCTAGGTCCCTAGAGGGATTTCTAGGTCCCTAGAGGGATTTCTAGGTCCCTAGAGGGATTTCTATGTCCCTAGAGGGATTTCTAGGTCCCCAGAGGGATTTCTAGGTCCCTAGAGGGATTTCTATGTCCCTAGAGGGATTTTTATGTCCCTACAGGGATTTCTAGGTCCCTTGAGGGATTTCTAGGTCCCTAGAGGGATTTCTAGGTCCCTAGAGGGATTTCTATGTCCCTAGAGAGATTTCTAGAGCGTGTTACAGGGTTTTGAGAGGGATATCATGGGTTTTTAGAGTGATTTCAAGGGTTTCTAAAGCGTTATCTTGGGTTTTGAGAGGGATATCTGGAGTTTTAGGAGGGATTTCTTGGTCCCTAGAGGGATTTCTTGGTCCCTAGAGGGATTTCTTGGTCCCTAGAGGGATTTCTAGGTCCCCAGAGGGATTTCTAGATCCCCAGAGGGATTTCTAGGTCCCTAGAGGGATTTCTAGGTCCCTAGAGGAATTTCTTGGTCCCTAGAGGGATTTCTAGGTCCCTAGAGGGATTTCTAGGTCCCTAGAGGGATTTTTATGTCCCTAGAGGGCATTCTAGGTCCCTAGAGAGATTTCTATGTCCCTAGAGGGCATTCTAGGTCCCTAGAGGGATTTCTTGGTCCCTAGAGGGATTTCTTGGTCCCTAGAGGGATTTCTAGGTCCCTAGAGGGATTTCTAGGTCCCTAGAGGGATTTCTATGTCCCAAGAGGGATTTCTAGGTCCCCAGAGGGATTTCTAGGTCCCTAGAGGGATTTCTAGGTCCCTAGAGGGATTTCTAGGTCCCTAGAGGGATTTCTTGGTCCCTAGAGGGATTTCTTGGTCCCTAGAGGGATTTCTTGGTCCCTAGAGGGATTTCTAGGTCCCCAGAGGGATTTCTAGGTCCCCAGAGGGATTTCTAGGTCCCTAGAGGGATTTCTAGGTCCCTAGAGGGATTTCTAGGTCCCTAGAGGAATTTCTTGGTCCCTAGAGGGATTTCTAGGTCCCTAGAGGGATTTCTAGGTCCCTAGAGGGATCTCTAGGTCCCTAGAGGGATTTCTAGGTCCCTAGAGGGATTTCTAGGTCCCTAGAGGGATTTCTTGGTCCCTAGAGAGATTTCTTGGTCCCTAGAGGGATTTCTTGGTCCCTAGAGGGATTTCTAGGTCCCTAGAGAGATTTCTATGTCCCTAGAGGGCATTCTAGGTCCCTAGAGGGATTTCTATGTCCCTAGAGGGATTTGTATGTCCCTACAGGGATTTCTAGGTCCCTTGAGGGATTTCTAGGTCCCTAGAGGGATTTCTATGTCCCTAGAGAGATTTCTAGAGCGTGTTACAGGGTTTTGAGAGGGATATCATGGGTTTTTAGAGTGATTTCAAGGGTTTCTAAAGCGTTATCTTGGGTTTTGAGAGGGATATCTGGAGTTTTAGGAGGGATTTCTTGGTCCCTAGAGGGATTTCTAGGTCCCTAGAGGGATTTCTATGTCCCTAGAGAGATTTCTAGGTCCCTAGAGGGATTTCTAGGTCCCTAGAGGGATTTTTATGTCCCTAGAGGGCATTCTAGGTCCCTAGAGGGATTTCTATGTCCCTAGAGGGATTTTTATGTCCCTACAGGGATTTCTAGGTCCCTAGAGGGATTTCTAGGTCCCTAGAGGGATTTCTTGGTCCCTAGAGGGATTTCTTGGTCCCTAGAGGGATTTCTTGGTCCCTAGAGGGATTTCTAGGTCCGTAGAGGGAGTTGTAGGGATTCTAGAGCGTGTTACAGGGTTTTGAGAGGGATATCTAGGGTTTTTTCAGTGATTTCTAGCTTCCTATAGAGATTTCTAGGTCCCTAGAGGGATTTCTTGGCCCCTAGAGAGATTTCTAGAGCGTGTTACAGGGTTTTGAGAGGGATATCATGGGTTTTTAGAGTGATTTCAAGGGTATCTAAAGCGTTATCTTGGGTTTTGAGAGGGATATCTGGAGTTTTAGGAGGGATTTCTAGGTCCCTAGAGTGATTTGTAGGGATTCTAGAGGGAGTTATAGGTCCCTAGAGGGATTTCTAGGTCCGTAGAGGGATTTGTAGGGATTCTAGAGCGCGTTACAGTGTTTTGAGAGGGATATCTAGGGTTTTTTCAGTGATTTCTAGCTTTCTATACAGATTTCTAGGTCCCTAGAGGGATTTCTTGGTCCCTAGAGAGATTTCTAGAGCGTGTTACAGGGTTTTGAGAGGGATATCTAGGGTTTTTTCAGTGATTTCTAGCTTCCTATACAGATTTCTAGGTCCCTAGAGGGATTTCTAGGTCCGTAGAGGGATTTCTAGGTCCCTAGAGGGATTTCTTGGTCCCTAGAGGGATTTCTATGTCCCTAGAGGGATTTCTATATCCCTCTAGGGATTTCTAGGTCCCCAGAGGGATTTCTAGGTCCCCAGAGGGATTTCTTGGTCCCTAGAGGGATTTCTATGTCCCTAGAGGGATTTCTATGTCCCTCTAGGGATTTCTAGGTCCCCAGAGGGATTTCTAGGTCCCCAGAGGGATTTCTTGGTCCCTAGAGGGATTTCTAGGTCCCCAGAGGGATTTCTAGGTCCCCAGAGGGATTTCTAGGTCCCTAGAGGGATTTCTAGGTCCCTAGAGGGATCTCTAGGTCCCTAGAGGGATTTCTAGGTCCCTAGAGGGATTTCTTGGTCCCTAGAGAGATTTCTTGGTCCCTAGAGGGATTTCTTGGTCCCTAGAGGGATTTCTAGGTCCCTAGAGAGATTTCTAGGTCCCTAGAGGGATTTCTAGGTCCCTAGAGGGATTTCTAGGTCCCTAGAGGGATTTCTATGTCCCTAGAGGGATTTCTAGGTCCCCAGAGGGATTTCTAGGTCCCTAGAGGGATTTCTATGTCCCTAGAGGGATTTTTATGTCCCTACAGGGATTTCTAGGTCCCTTGAGGGATTTCTAGGTCCCTAGAGGGATTTCTAGGTCCCTAGAGGGATTTCTATGTCCCTAGAGAGATTTCTAGAGCGTGTTACAGGGTTTTGAGAGGGATATCATGGGTTTTTAGAGTGATTTCAAGGGTTTCTAAAGCGTTATCTTGGGTTTGAGAGGGATATCTGGAGTTTTAGGAGGGATTTCTTGGTCCCTAGAGGGATTTCTTGGTCCCTAGAGGGATTTCTTGGTCCCTAGAGGGATTTCTAGGTCCCCAGAGGGATTTCTAGATCCCCAGAGGGATTTCTAGGTCCCTAGAGGGATTTCTAGGTCCCTAGAGGAATTTCTTGGTCCCTAGAGGGATTTCTAGGTCCCTAGAGGGATTTCTAGGTCCCTAGAGGGATTTTTATGTCCCTAGAGGGCATTCTAGGTCCCTAGAGAGATTTCTATGTCCCTAGAGGGCATTCTAGGTCCCTAGAGGGATTTCTTGGTCCCTAGAGGGATTTCTTGGTCCCTAGAGGGATTTCTAGGTCCCTAGAGGGATTTCTAGGTCCCTAGAGGGATTTCTATGTCCAAGAGGGATTTCTAGGTCCCCAGAGGGATTTCTAGGTCCCTAGAGGGATTTCTAGGTCCCTAGAGGGATTTCTAGGTCCCTAGAGGGATTTCTTGGTCCCTAGAGGGATTTCTTGGTCCCTAGAGGGATTTCTTGGTCCCTAGAGGGATTTCTAGGTCCCCAGAGGGATTTCTAGGTCCCCAGAGGGATTTCTAGGTCCCTAGAGGGATTTCTAGGTCCCTAGAGGAATTTCTTGGTCCCTAGAGGGATTTCTAGGTCCCTAGAGGGATTTCTAGGTCCCTAGAGGGATCTCTAGGTCCCTAGAGGGATTTCTAGGTCCCTAGAGGGATTTCTAGGTCCCTAGAGGGATTTCTTGGTCCCTAGAGAGATTTCTTGGTCCCTAGAGGGATTTCTTGGTCCCTAGAGGGATTTCTAGGTCCCTAGAGAGATTTCTATGTCCCTAGAGGGCATTCTAGGTCCCTAGAGGGATTTCTATGTCCCTAGAGGGATTTGTATGTCCCTACAGGGATTTCTAGGTCCCTTGAGGGATTTCTAGGTCCCTAGAGGGATTTCTATGTCCCTAGAGAGATTTCTAGAGCGTGTTACAGGGTTTTGAGAGGGATATCATGGGTTTTTAGAGTGATTTCAAGGGTTTCTAAAGCGTTATCTTGGGTTTTGAGAGGGATATCTGGAGTTTTAGGAGGGATTTCTTGGTCCCTAGAGGGATTTCTTGGTCCCTAGAGGGATTTCTAGGTCCCTAGAGGGATTTCTAGGTCCCCAGAGGGATTTCTAGGTCCCCAGAGGGATTTCTAGGTCCCTAGAGGGATTTCTAGGTCCCTAGAGGGATTTCTAGGTCCCTAGAGGGATTTCTATGTCCCTAGAGGGATTTCTAGTTCCCCAGAGGGATTTCTAGGTCCCTAGAGGGATTTCTATGTCCCTAGAGGGATTTTTATGTCCCTACAGGGATTTCTAGGTCCCTAGAGGGATTTCTATGTCCCTAGAGAGATTTCTAGGTCCCTAGAGGGATTTCTAGGTCCCTAGAGGGATTTTTATGTCCCTAGAGGGCATTCTAGGTCCCTAGAGGGATTTCTATGTCCCTAGAGGGATTTTTATGTCCCTACAGGGATTTCTAGGTCCCTAGAGGGATTTCTAGGTCCCTAGAGGGATTTCTTGGTCCCTAGAGGGATTTCTTGGTCCCTAGAGGGATTTCTTGGTCCCTAGAGGGATTTCTAGGTCCGTAGAGGGAGTTGTAGGGATTCTAGAGCGTGTTACAGGGTTTTGAGAGGGATATCTAGGGTTTTTTCAGTGATTTCTAGCTTCCTATAGAGATTTCTAGGTCCCTAGAGGGATTTCTTGGCCCCTAGAGAGATTTCTAGAGCGTGTTACAGGGTTTTGAGAGGGATATCATGGGTTTTTAGAGTGATTTCAAGGGTATCTAAAGCGTTATCTTGGGTTTTGAGAGGGATATCTGGAGTTTTAGGAGGGATTTCTAGGTCCCTAGAGTGATTTGTAGGGATTCTAGAGGGAGTTATAGGTCCCTAGAGGGATTTCTAGGTCCGTAGAGGGATTTGTAGGGATTCTAGAGCGCGTTACAGTGTTTTGAGAGGGATATCTAGGGTTTTTTCAGTGATTTCTAGCTTTCTATACAGATTTCTAGGTCCCTAGAGGGATTTCTTGGTCCCTAGAGAGATTTCTAGAGCGTGTTACAGGGTTTTGAGAGGGATATCTAGGGTTTTTTCAGTGATTTCTAGCTTCCTATACAGATTTCTAGGTCCCTAGAGGGATTTCTAGGTCCGTAGAGGGATTTCTAGGTCCCTAGAGGGATTTCTTGGTCCCTAGAGGGATTTCTATGTCCCTAGAGGGATTTCTATGTCCCTCTAGGGATTTCTAGGTCCCCAGAGGGATTTCTAGGTCCCCAGAGGGATTTCTTGGTCCCTAGAGGGATTTCTATGTCCCTAGAGGGATTTCTATGTCCCTCTAGGGATTTCTAGGTCCCCAGAGGGATTTCTAGGTCCCCAGAGGGATTTCTAGGTCCCTAGAGGGATTTCTAGGTCCCTAGAGGGATTTCTAGGTCCCTAGAGGGATTTCTAGGTCCCTAGAGGGATTTCTAGGTCCCTAGAGGGATTTCTAGGTCCCCAGAGGGATTTCTAGGTCCCCAGAGGGATTTCTAGGTCCCCAGAGGGATTTCTATGTCCCTACAGGGATTTGTATGTCCCTACAGGGATTTCTAGGTCCCTTGAGGGATTTCTAGGTCCCTAGAGGGATTTCTAGGTCCCTAGAGGGATTTCTAGGTCCCTAGAGGGATTTCTATGTCCCTAGAGAGATTTCTAGAGCGTGTTACAGGGTTTTGAGAGGTATATCATGGGTTTTTAGAGTGATTTCAAGGGTTTCTAAAGCGTTATCTTGGGTTTTGAGAGGGATATCTGGAGTTTTAGGAGGGATTTCTTGGTCCCTAGAGGGATTTCTTGGTCCCTAGAGGGATTTCTTGGTCCCTAGAGGGATTTCTAGGTCCCCAGAGGGATTTCTAGGTCCCCAGAGGGATTTCTAGGTCCCTAGAGGGATTTCTAGGTCCCTAGAGCGATTTCTAGGTCCCTAGAGGGATTTCTTGGTCCCTAGAGGGATTTCTAGGTCCCTAGAGGGATTTCTAGGTCCCTAGAGGGATTTTTATGTCCCTAGAGGGCATTCTAGGTCCCTAGAGAGATTTCTATGTCCCTAGAGGGCATTCTAGGTCCCTAGAGGGATTTCTATGTCCCTAGAGGGATTTGTATGTCCCTACAGGGATTTCTAGGTCCCTTGAGGGATTTCTAGGTCCCTAGAGGGATTTCTATGTCCCTAGAGAGATTTCTAGAGCGTGTTACAGGGTTTTGAGAGGGATATCATGGGTTTTTAGAGTGATTTCAAGGGTTTCTAAAGCGTTATCTTGGGTTTTGAGAGGGATATCTGGAGTTTTAGGAGGGATTTCTTGGTCCCTAGAGGGATTTCTTGGTCCCTAGAGGGATTTCTAGGTCCCTAGAGGGATTTCTAGGTCCCCAGAGGGATTTCTAGGTCCCCAGAGGGATTTCTAGGTCCCTAGAGGGATTTCTAGGTCCCTAGAGGGATTTCTAGGTCCCTAGAGGGATTTCTTGGTCCCTAGAGGGATTTCTATGTCCCTCTAGGGATTTCTAGGTCCCTACAGGGATTTCTAGGTCCCTAGAGGGATTTCTAGGTCCCTAGAGGGATTTCTATGTCCCTAGAGGGATTTCTAGGTCCCCAGAGGGATTTCTAGGTCCCTAGAGGGATTTCTATGTCCCTAGAGGGATTTTTATGTCCCTACAGGGATTTCTAGGTCCCTAGAGGGATTTCTATGTCCCTAGAGAGATTTCTAGGTCCCTAGAGGGATTTCTAGGTCCCTAGAGGGATTTTTATGTCCCTAGAGGGCATTCTAGGTCCCTAGAGAGATTTCTATGTCCCTAGAGGGCATTCTAGGTCCCTAGAGGGATTTCTATGTCCCTAGAGGGATTTTTATGTCCCTACAGGGATTTCTAGGTCCCTAGAGGGATTTCTATGTCCCTAGAGAGATTTCTAGGTCCCTAGAGGGATTTCTAGGTCCCTAGAGGGATTTTTATGTCCTAGAGGGCATTCTAGGTCCCTAGAGGGATTTCTATGTCCCTAGAGGGATTTTTATGTCCCTACAGGGATTTCTAGGTCCCTAGAGGGATTTCTAGGTCCCTAGAGGGATTTCTTGTCCCTAGAGGGATTTCTTGGTCCCTAGAGGGATTTCTTGGTCCCTAGAGGGATTTCTAGTCCGTAGAGGGAGTTGTAGGGATTCTAGAGCGTGTTACAGGGTTTTGAGAGGGATATCTAGGGTTTTTTCAGTGATTTCTAGCTTCCTATAGAGATTTCTAGGTCCCTAGAGGGATTTCTTGGCCCCTAGAGAGATTTCTAGAGCGTGTTACAGGGTTTTGAGAGGGATATCATGGTTTTTAGAGTGATTTCAAGGGTATCTAAAGCGTTATCTTGGGTTTTGAGAGGGATATCTGGAGTTTTAGGAGGGATTTCTAGGTCCCTAGAGTGATTTTGTAGGGATTCTAGAGGGAGTTATAGGTCCCTAGAGGATTTCTAGGTCCGTAGAGGGATTTGTAGGGATTCTAGAGCGCGTTACAGTGTTTTGAGAGGGATATCTAGGGTTTTTTCAGTGATTTCTAGCTTTCTATACAGATTTCTAGGTCCCTAGAGGATTTCTTGGTCCCTAGAGAGATTTCTAGAGCGTGTTACAGGGTTTTGAGAGGGATATCTAGGGTTTTTTCAGTGATTTCTAGCTTCCTATACAGATTTCTAGGTCCCTAGAGGGATTTCTAGGTCCGTAGAGGGATTTCTAGGTCCCTAGAGGGATTTCTTGGTCCCTAGAGGGATTTCTATGTCCCTAGAGGGATTTCTATGTCCCTCTAGGGATTTCTAGGTCCCAGAGGGATTTCTAGGTCCCCAGAGGGATTTCTTGGTCCCTAGAGGGATTTCTATGTCCTAGAGGGATTTCTATGTCCCTCTAGGGATTTCTAGGTCCCCAGAGGGATTTCTAGGTCCCCAGAGGGATTTCTAGGTCCCTAGAGGGATTTCTAGGTCCCTAGAGGGATTTCTAGGTCCCTAGAGGGATTTCTAGGTCCCTAGAGGGATTTCTAGGTCCCTAGAGGGATTTCTAGGTCCCCAGAGGGATTTCTAGGTCCCCAGAGGGATTTCTAGGTCCCCAGAGGGATTTCTATGTCCCTACAGGGATTTGTATGTCCCTACAGGGATTTCTAGGTCCCTTGAGGGATTTCTAGGTCCCTAGAGGGATTTCTAGGTCCCTAGAGGGATTTCTAGGTCCCTAGAGGGATTTCTATGTCCCTAGAGAGATTTCTAGAGCGTGTTACAGGGTTTTGAGAGGTATATCATGGGTTTTTAGAGTGATTTCAAGGGTTTCTAAAGCGTTATCTTGGGTTTTGAGAGGGATATCTGGAGTTTTAGGAGGGATTTCTTGGTCCCTAGAGGGATTTCTTGGTCCCTAGAGGGATTTCTTGGTCCCTAGAGGGATTTCTAGGTCCCCAGAGGGATTTCTAGGTCCCCAGAGGGATTTCTAGGTCCCTAGAGGGATTTCTAGGTCCCTAGAGCGATTTCTAGGTCCCTAGAGGGATTTCTTGGTCCCTAGAGGGATTTCTAGGTCCCTAGAGGGATTTCTAGGTCCCTAGAGGGATTTTTATGTCCCTAGAGGGCATTCTAGGTCCTAGAGAGATTTCTATGTCCCTAGAGGGCATTCTAGGTCCCTAGAGGGATTTCTATGTCCCTAGAGGGATTTGTATGTCCCTACAGGGATTTCTAGGTCCCTTGAGGGATTTCTAGGTCCCTAGAGGGATTTCTATGTCCCTAGAGAGATTTCTAGAGCGTGTTACAGGGTTTTGAGAGGGATATCATGGGTTTTAGAGTGATTTCAAGGGTTTCTAAAGCGTTATCTTGGGTTTTGAGAGGGATATCTGGAGTTTTAGGAGGGATTTCTTGGTCCCTAGAGGGATTTCTTGGTCCCTAGAGGGATTTCTAGGTCCCTAGAGGGATTTCTAGGTCCCCAGAGGGATTTCTAGGTCCCCAGAGGGATTTCTAGGTCCCTAGAGGGATTTCTAGGTCCCTAGAGGGATTTCTAGGTCCTAGAGGGATTTCTTGGTCCCTAGAGGGATTTCTATGTCCCTCTAGGGATTTCTAGGTCCCTACAGGGATTTCTAGGTCCCTAGAGGGATTTCTAGGTCCCTAGAGGGATTTCTATGTCCCTAGAGGGATTTCTAGGTCCCCAGAGGGATTTCTAGGTCCCTAGAGGGATTTCTATGTCCCTAGAGGGATTTTTATGTCCCTACAGGGATTTCTAGGTCCCTAGAGGGATTTCTATGTCCCTAGAGAGATTTCTAGGTCCCTAGAGGGATTTCTAGGTCCCTAGAGGGATTTTTATGTCCCTAGAGGGCATTCTAGGTCCCTAGAGAGATTTCTATGTCCCTAGAGGGCATTCTAGGTCCCTAGAGGGATTTCTATGTCCCTAGAGGGATTTTTATGTCCCTACAGGGATTTCTAGGTCCCTAGAGGGATTTCTAGGTCCCTAGAGGGATTTCTTGGTCCCTAGAGGGATTTCTTGGTCCCTAGAGGGATTTCTAGGTCCCTAGAGGGATTTCTAGGTCCGTAGAGGGAGTTGTAGGGATTCTAGAGCGTGTTACAGGGTTTTGAGAGGGATATCTAGGGTTTTTCAGTGATTTCTAGCTTCCTATAGAGATTTCTAGGTCCCTAGAGGGATTTCTTGGCCCCTAGAGAGATTTCTAGAGCGTGTTACAGGGTTTTGAGAGGGATATCATGGGTTTTTAGAGTGATTTCAAGGGTTTCTAAAGCGTTATCTTGGGTTTTGAGAGGGATATCTGGAGTTTTAGGAGGTATTTCTAGGTCCCTAGAGGGATTTCTAGGTCCCTAGAGGGATTTCTAGGTCCCTAGAGGGATTTCTAGGTCCCTAGAGGGATTTCTAGGTCCCTAGAGGGATTTCTAGGTCCCCAGAGGGATTTCTAGGTCCCTAGAGGGATTTCTAGGTCCCTAGAGGGATTTCTATGTCTCTAGAGGGATTTTTATGTCCCTACAGGGATTTCTAGGTCCCTAGAGGGATTTCTATGTCCCTAGAGAGATTTCTAGAGCGTGTTACAGGGTTTTGAGAGGGATATCATGGGTTTTTAGAGTGATTTCAAGGGTTTCTAAAGCGTTATCTTGGGGTTTTGAGAGGGATATCTGGAGTTTTAGGAGGGATTTCTTGGTCCCTAGAGGGATTTCTTGGTCCCTAGAGGGATTTCTAGGTCCCTAGAGGGATTTCTAGGTCCCTAGAGGATTTCTAGGTCCCTAGAGGGATTTCTAGGTCCCTAGAGGGATTCTTGGTCCCTAGAGGGATTTCTATGTCCCTCTAGGGATTTCTAGGTCCCTACAGGGATTTCTAGGTCCCTAGAGGGATTTCTAGGTCCCTAGAGGGATTTCTATGTCCCTAGAGGGATTTCTAGGCCCCCAGAGGGATTTCTAGGTCCCTAGAGGGATTTCTATGTCCCTAGAGGGATTTTTATGTCCCTACAGGGATTTCTAGGTCCCTAGAGGGATTTCTATGTCCCTAGAGAGATTTCTAGGTCCTAGAGGGATTTCTAGGTCCCTAGAGGGATTTTTATGTCCCTAGAGGGCATTCTAGGTCCCTAGAGAGATTTCTATGTCCCTAGAGGGCATTCTAGGTCCCTAGAGGGATTTCTAATGTCCCTAGAGGGATTTTTATGTCCCTACAGGGATTTCTAGGTCCCTAGAGGGATTTCTAGGTCCTAGAGGGATTTCTTGGTCCCTAGAGGGATTTCTTGGTCCCTAGAGGGATTTCTAGGTCCCTAGAGGGATTTCTAGGTCCGTAGAGGGAGTTGTAGGGATTCTAGAGCGTGTTACAGGGTTTGAGAGGGATATCTAGGTTTTTCAGTGATTTCTAGCTTCCTATAGAGATTTCTAGGTCCCTAGAGGGATTTCTTGGCCCCTAGAGAGATTTCTAGAGCGTGTTACAGGGTTTTGAGAGGGATATCATGGGTTTTTAGAGTGATTTCAAGGGTTTCTAAAGCGTTATCTTGGGTTTTGAGAGGGATATCTGGAGTTTTAGGAGGTATTTCTAGGTCCCTAGAGGGATTTCTAGGTCCCTAGAGGGGATTTCTAGGTCCCTAGAGGGATTTCTAGGTCCCTAGAGGGATTTCTAGGTCCCTAGAGGGATTTCTAGGTCCCCAGAGGGATTTCTAGGTCCCTAGAGGGATTTCTAGGTCCCTAGAGGGATTTCTATGTCCCTAGAGGGATTTTTATGTCCCTACAGGGATTTCTAGGTCCCTAGAGGGATTTCTATGTCCCTAGAGAGATTTCTAGAGCGTGTTACAGGGTTTTGAGAGGGATATCATGGGTTTTTAGAGTGATTTCAAGGGTTTCTAAAGCGTTATCTTGGGTTTTGAGAGGGATATCTGGAGTTTTAGGAGGGATTTCTTGGTCCCTAGAGGGATTTCTTGGTCCCTAGAGGGATTTCTAGGTCCCTAGAGGGATTTCTAGGTCCCTAGAGGGATTTCTATGTCCCTAGAGGGATTTCTAGGTCCCCAGAGGGATTTCTAGGTCCCTAGAGGGATTTCTAGGTCCCTAGAGGGATCTCTAGGTCCCTAGAGGGATTTCTAGGTCCCTAGAGGGATTTCTAGGTCCCTAGAGGGATTTCTAGGTCCCCAGAGGGATTTCTAGGTCCCTAGAGGGATTTCTATGTCCCTAGAGGGATTTTTATGTCCCTACAGGGATTTCTAGGTCCCTTGAGGGATTTCTAGGTCCCTAGAGGGATTTCTATGTCCCTAGAGGGATTTTTATGTCCCTACAGGGATTTCTAGGTCCCTAGAGGGATTTCTATGTCCCTAGAGAGATTTCTAGAGCGTGTTACAGGGTTTTGAGAGGGATATCATGGGTTTTTAGAGTGATTTCAAGGGTTTCTAAAGCGTTATCTTGGGTTTTGAGAGGGATATCTGGAGTTTTAGGATGGATTTCTTGGTCCCTAGAGGGATTTCTTGGTCCCTAGAGGGATTTCTAGGTCCCTAGAGGGATTTCTAGGTCCCTAGAGGGATTTCTATGTCCCTAGAGGGATTTCTAGGTCCCCAGAGGGATTTCTAGGTCCCTAGAGGGATTTCTAGGTCCCTAGAGGGATCTCTAGGTCCCTAGAGGGATTTCTAGGTCCCTAGAGGGATTTCTAGGTCCCTAGAGGGATTTCTAGGTCCCTAGAGGGATTTCTAGGTCCCTAGAGGGATTTCTAGGTCCCTAGAGGGATTTCTAGGTCCCCAGAGGGATTTCTAGGTCCCTAGAGGGATTTCTATGTCCCTAGAGGGATTTTTATGTCCCTACAGGGATTTCTAGGTCCCTTGAGGGATTTCTAGGTCCCTAGAGGGATTTCTAGGTCCCTAGAGGGCATTCTAGGTCCCTAGAGAGATTTCTATGTCCCTAGAGGGCATTCTAGGTCCCTAGAGGGATTTCTATGTCCCTAGAGGGATTTGTATGTCCCTACAGGGATTTCTAGGTCCCTTGAGGGATTTCTAGGTCCCTAGAGGGATTTCTATGTCCCTAGAGAGATTTCTAGAGCGTGTTACAGGGTTTTGAGAGGGATATCATGGGTTTTTAGAGTGATTTCAAGGGTTTCTAAAGCGTTATCTTGGGTTTTGAGAGGGATATCTGGAGTTTTAGGAGGGATTTCTTGGTCCCTAGAGGGATTTCTTGGTCCCTAGAGGGATTTCTAGGTCCCTAGAGGGATTTCTAGGTCCCCAGAGGGATTTCTAGGTCCCCAGAGGGATTTCTAGGTCCCTAGAGGGATTTCTAGGTCCCTAGAGGGATTTCTAGGTCCCTAGAGGGATTTCTTGGTCCCTAGAGGGATTTCTATGTCCCTCTAGGGATTTCTAGGTCCCCAGAGGGATTTCTAGGTCCCTAGAGGGATTTCTATGTCCCTAGAGGGATTTTTATGTCCCTACAGGGATTTCTAGGTCCCTTGAGGGATTTCTAGGTCCCTAGAGGGATTTCTATGTCCCTAGAGGGATTTTTATGTCCCTACAGGGATTTCTAGGTCCCTAGAGGGATTTCTATGTCCCTAGAGAGATTTCTAGAGCGTGTTACAGGGTTTTGAGAGGGATATCATGGGTTTTAGAGTGATTTCAAGGGTTTCTAAAGCGTTATCTTGGGTTTTGAGAGGGATATCTGGAGTTTTAGGATGGATTTCTTGGTCCCTAGAGGGATTTCTTGGTCCCTAGAGGGATTTCTAGGTCCCTAGAGGGATTTCTAGGTCCGTAGAGGGATTTCTATGTCCCTAGAGGGATTTCTAGGTCCCCAGAGGGATTTCTAGGTCCCTAGAGGGATTTCTAGGTCCCTAGAGGGATCTCTAGGTCCCTAGAGGGATTTCTAGGTCCCTAGAGGGATTTCTAGGTCCCTAGAGGGATTTCTAGGTCCCTAGAGGGATTTCTAGGTCCCTAGAGGGATTTCTAGGTCCCTAGAGGGATTTCTAGGTCCCCAGAGGGATTTCTAGGTCCCTAGAGGGATTTCTATGTCCCTAGAGGGATTTTTATGTCCCTACAGGGATTTCTAGGTCCCTTGAGGGATTTCTAGGTCCCTAGAGGGATTTCTAGGTCCCTAGAGGGCATTCTAGGTCCCTAGAGAGATTTCTATGTCCCTAGAGGGCATTCTAGGTCCCTAGAGGGATTTCTATGTCCCTAGAGGGATTTGTATGTCCCTACAGGGATTTCTAGGTCCCTTGAGGGATTTCTAGGTCCCTAGAGGGATTTCTATGTCCCTAGAGAGATTTCTAGAGCGTGTTACAGGGTTTTGAGAGGGATATCATGGGTTTTAGAGTGATTTCAAGGGTTTCTAAAGCGTTATCTTGGGTTTTGAGAGGGATATCTGGAGTTTTAGGAGGGATTTCTTGGTCCCTAGAGGGATTTCTTGGTCCCTAGAGGGATTTCTAGGTCCCTAGAGGGATTTCTAGGTCCCCAGAGGGATTTCTAGGTCCCCAGAGGGATTTCTAGGTCCCTAGAGGGATTTCTAGGTCCCTAGAGGGATTTCTAGGTCCCTAGAGGGATTTCTTGGTCCCTAGAGGGATTTCTATGTCCCTCTAGGGATTTCTAGGTCCCTAGAGGGATTTCTAGGTCCCTAGAGGGATTTCTAGGTCCCTAGAGGGATTTCTATGTCCCTAGAGGGATTTCTAGGTCCCCAGAGGGATTTCTAGGTCCCTAGAGGGATTTCTATGTCCCTAGAGGGATTTTTATGTCCCTACAGGGATTTCTAGGTCCCTAGAGGGATTTCTATGTCCCTAGAGAGATTTCTAGGTCCCTAGAGGGATTTCTAGGTCCCTAGAGGGATTTTTATGTCCCTAGAGGGCATTCTAAGGTCCCTAGAGGGATTTCTATGTCCCTAGAGGGATTTTTATGTCCCTACAGGGATTTCTAGGTCCCTAGAGGGATTTCTAGGTCCCTAGAGGGATTTCTTGGTCCCTAGAGGGATTTCTTGGTCCCTAGAGGGATTTCTTGGTCCCTAGAGGGATTTCTAGGTCCGTAGAGGGAGTTGTAGGGATTCTAGAGCGTGTGTACAGGGTTTTGAGAGGGATATCTAGGGTTTTTTCAGTGATTTCTAGCTTCCTATAGAGATTTCTAGGTCCCTAGAGGGATTTCTTGGCCCCTAGAGAGATTTCTAGAGCGTGTTACAGGGTTTGAGAGGGATATCATGGGTTTTTAGAGTGATTTCAAGGGTATCTAAAGCGTTATCTTGGGTTTTGAGAGGGATATCTGGAGTTTTAGGAGGGATTTCTAGGTCCCTAGAGTGATTTGTAGGGATTCTAGAGGGAGTTATAGGTCCCTAGAGGGATTTCTAGGTCCGTAGAGGGATTTGTAGGGATTCTAGAGCGCGTTACAGTGTTTTGAGAGGGATATCTAGGTTTTTCAGTGATTTCTAGCTTTCTATACAGATTTCTAGGTCCCTAGAGGGATTTCTTGGTCCCTAGAGAGATTTCTAGAGCGTGTTACAGGGTTTTGAGAGGGATATCTAGGTTTTTTCAGTGATTTCTAGCTTCCTATACAGATTTCTAGGTCCCTAGAGGGATTTCTAGGTCCGTAGAGGGGATTTCTAGGTCCTAGAGGGATTTCTTGGTCCCTAGAGGGATTCTATGTCCCTAGAGGGATTTCTATGTCCCTCTAGGGATTTCTAGGTCCCCAGAGGGATTTCTAGGTCCCCAGAGGGATTTCTAGGTCCCTAGAGGGGATTTCTAGGTCCCTAGAGGGATTTCTAGGTCCCTAGAGGGATTTCTAGGTCCCTAGAGGGATTTCTAGGTCCCTAGAGGGATTTCTAGGTCCCTAGAGGGATTCTATGTCCCTAGAGGGATTTCTAGGTCCCCAGAGGGATTTCTAGGTCCCCAGAGGGATTTCTATGTCCCTAGAGGGATTTGTATGTCCCTACAGGGATTTCTAGGTCCCTTGAGGGATTTCTAGGTCCCTAGAGGGATTTCTAGGTCCCTAGAGGGATTTCTAGGTCCCTAGAGGGATTTCTATGTCCCTAGAGAGATTTCTAGAGCGTGTTACAGGGTTTTGAGAGGTATATCATGGGTTTTTAGAGTGATTTCAAGGGTTTCTAAAGCGTTATCTTGGGTTTTGAGAGGGATATCTGGAGTTTTAGGAGGGATTTCTTGGTCCCTAGAGGGATTTCTTGGTCCCTAGAGGGATTTCTTGGTCCCTAGAGGGATTTCTAGGTCCCCAGAGGGATTTCTAGGTCCCCAGAGGGATTTCTAGGTCCCTAGAGGGCATTCTAGGTCCCTAGAGAGATTTCTATGTCCCTAGAGGGCATTCTAGGTCCCTAGAGGGACTTCTATGTCCCTAGAGGGATTTGTATGTCCCTACAGGGATTTCTAGGTCCCTTGAGGGATTTCTAGGTCCCTAGAGGGATTTCTATGTCCCTAGAGAGATTTCTAGAGCGTTATCTTGGGTTTTGAGAGGGATATCTGGAGTTTTAGGAGGGATTTCTTGGTCCCTAGAGGGATTTCTTGGTCCCTAGAGGGATTTCTAGGTCCCTAGAGGGATTTCTAGGTCCCTAGAGGGATTTCTATGTCCCTAGAGGGATTTCTAGGTCCCCAGAGGGATTTCTAGTCCCTAGAGGGATTTCTAGGTCCCTAGAGGGATCTCTAGGTCCCTAGAGGGATTTCTAGGTCCCTAGAGGGATTTCTAGGTCCCTAGAGGGATTTCTAGGTCCCCAGAGGGATTTCTAGGTCCTAGAGGGATTTCTATGTCCCTAGAGGGATTTTTATGTCCCTACAGGGATTTCTAGGTCCCTTGAGGGATTCTAGGGTCCCTAGAGGGATTTCTATGTCCCTAGAGGGATTTTTATGTCCCTACAGGGATTTCTAGGTCCCTAGAGGGATTTCTATGTCCCTAGAGAGATTTCTAGAGCGTGTTACAGGTTTTGAGAGGGATATCATGGGTTTTTAGAGTGATTTCAAGGGTTTCTAAAGCGTTATCTTGGGTTTTGAGAGGGATATCTGGAGTTTTAGGATGGATTTCTTGGTCCCTAGAGGGATTTCTTGGTCCCTAGAGGGATTTCTAGGTCCCTAGAGGGATTTCTAGGTCCCTAGAGGGATTTCTATGTCCCTAGAGGGATTTCTAGGTCCCCAGAGGGATTTCTAGGTCCCTAGAGGGATTTCTAGGTCCCTAGAGGGATCTCTAGGTCCCTAGAGGGATTTCTAGGTCCCTAGAGGGATTTCTAGGTCCCTAGAGGGATTTCTAGGTCCCTAGAGGGATTTCTAGGTCCCTAGAGGGATTTCTAGGTCCCTAGAGGGATTTCTAGGGTCCCCAGAGGGATTTGTAGGTCCCTAGAGGGATTTCTATGTCCCTAGAGGGATTTTTATGTCCCTACAGGGATTTCTAGGTCCCTTGAGGGATTTCTAGGTCCCTAGAGGGATTTCTAGGTCCCTAGAGGGCATTCTAGGTCCCTAGAGAGATTTCTATGTCCCTAGAGGGCATTCTAGGTCCCTAGAGGGATTTCTATGTCCCTAGAGGGATTTGTATGTCCCTACAGGGATTTCTAGGTCCCTTGAGGGATTTCTAGGTCCCTAGAGGGATTTCTATGTCCCTAGAGAGATTTTCTAGAGCGTGTTACAGGGTTTTGAGAGGGATATCATGGGTTTTTAGAGTGATTTCAAGGGTTTCTAAAGCGTTATCTTGGGTTTTGAGAGGGATATCTGGAGTTTTAGGAGGGATTTCTTGGTCCCTAGAGGGATTTCTTGGTCCCTAGAGGGATTTCTAGGTCCCTAGAGGGATTTCTAGGTCCCCAGAGGGATTTCTAGGTCCCCAGAGGGATTTCTAGGTCCCTAGAGGGATTTCTAGGTCCCTAGAGGATTTCTAGGTCCCTAGAGGGATTTCTTGGTCCCTAGAGGGATTTCTATGTCCCTCTAGGATTTCTAGGTCCCCAGAGGGATTTCTAGGTCCCTAGAGGGATTTCTATGTCCCTAGAGGGATTTTTATGTCCCTACAGGGATTCTAGGTCCTTGAGGGATTTCTAGGTCCCTAGAGGGATTTCTATGTCCCTAGAGGGATTTTTATGTCCCCTACAGGGATTTCTAGGTCCCTAGAGGGATTTCTATGTCCCTAGAGAGATTTCTAGAGCGTGTTACAGGGTTTGAGAGGGATATCATGGGTTTTTAGAGTGATTTCAAGGGTTTCTAAAGCGTTATCTTGGGTTTTGAGAGGGATATCTGGAGTTTTAGGATGGATTTCTTGGTCCCTAGAGGGATTTCTTGGTCCCTAGAGGGATTTCTAGGTCCCTAGAGGGATTTCTAGGTCCGTAGAGGGATTTCTATGTCCCTAGAGGGATTTCTAGGTCCCCAGAGGGATTTCTAGGTCCCTAGAGGGATTTCTAGGTCCCTAGAGGGATCTCTAGGTCCCTAGAGGGATTTCTAGGTCCCTAGAGGGATTTCTAGGTCCCTAGAGGGATTTCTAGGTCCCTAGAGGGATTTCTAGGTCCCTAGAGGGATTTCTAGGTCCCTAGAGGGATTTCTAGGTCCCCAGAGGGATTTCTAGGTCCCTAGAGGGATTTCTATGTCCCTAGAGGGATTTTTATGTCCCTACAGGGATTTCTAGGTCCTTGAGGGATTTCTAGGTCCCTAGAGGGATTTCTAGGTCCCTAGAGGGCATTCTAGGTCCCTAGAGAGATTTCTATGTCCCTAGAGGGCATTCTAGGTCCCTAGAGGGATTTCTATGTCCCTAGAGGGATTTGTATGTCCCTACAGGGATTTCTAGGTCCCTTGAGGGATTTCTAGGTCCCTAGAGGGATTTCTATGTCCCTAGAGAGATTTCTAGAGCGTGTTACAGGGTTTTGAGAGGGATATCATGGGTTTTTAGAGTGATTTCAAGGGTTTCTAAAGCGTTATCTTGGGTTTTGAGAGGGGATATCTGGAGTTTTAGGAGGGATTTCTTGGTCCCTAGAGGGATTTCTTGGTCCCTAGAGGATTTCTAGGTCCCTAGAGGGATTTCTAGGTCCCCAGAGGGATTTCTAGGTCCCCAGAGGGATTTCTAGGTCCCTAGAGGGATTTCTAGGTCCCTAGAGGGATTTCTAGGTCCCTAGAGGGATTTCTTGGTCCCTAGAGGGATTTCTATGTCCCTCTAGGGATTTCTAGGTCCCTAGAGGGATTTCTAGGTCCCTAGAGGATTTCTAGGTCCCTAGAGGGATTTCTATGTCCCTAGAGGGATTTCTAGGTCCCCAGAGGGATTTCTAGGTCCCTAGAGGGATTTCTATGTCCCTAGAGGGATTTTTATGTCCCTACAGGGATTTCTAGGTCCCTAGAGGGATTTCTATGTCCCTAGAGAGATTTCTAGGTCCCTAGAGGGATTTCTAGGTCCCTAGAGGGATTTTTATGTCCCTAGAGGGCATTCTAGGTCCCTAGAGGGATTTCTATGTCCCTAGAGGGATTTTTATGTCCCTACAGGGATTTCTAGGTCCCTAGAGGGATTTCTAGGTCCCTAGAGGGATTTCTTGGTCCCTAGAGGGATTTCTTGGTCCCTAGAGGGATTTCTTGGTCCCTAGAGGGATTTCTAGGTCCGTAGAGGAGTTGTAGGGATTCTAGAGCGTGTTACAGGGTTTTTGAGAGGGATATCTAGGGTTTTTTCAGTGATTTCTAGCTTCCTATAGAGATTTCTAGGTCCTAGAGGGATTTCTTGGCCCTAGAGAGATTTCTAGAGCGTGTTACAGGGTTTTGAGAGGGATATCATGGGTTTTTAGAGTGATTTCAAGGGTATCTAAAGCGTTATCTTGGGTTTTGAGAGGGATATCTGGAGTTTTAGGAGGGATTTCTAGGTCCCTAGAGTGATTTGTAGGGATTCTAGAGGGAGTTATAGGTCCCTAGAGGGATTTCTAGGTCCGTAGAGGGATTTGTAGGGATTCTAGAGCGCGTTACAGTGTTTTGAGAGGGATATCTAGGGTTTTTTCAGTGATTTCTAGCTTTCTATACAGATTTCTAGGTCCCTAGAGGGATTTCTTGGTCCCTAGAGAGATTTCTAGAGCGTGTTACAGGGTTTTGAGAGGGATATCTAGGGTTTTTTCAGTGATTTCTAGCTTCCTATACAGATTTCTAGGTCCCTAGAGGGATTTCTAGGTCCGTAGAGGGATTTCTAGGTCCCTAGAGGGATTTCTTGGTCCCTAGAGGGATTTCTATGTCCCTAGAGGGATTCTATGTCCCTCTAGGGATTTCTAGGTCCCCAGAGGGATTTCTAGGTCCCCAGAGGGATTTTCTAGGTCCCTAGAGGGATTTCTAGGTCCCTAGAGGGATTTCTAGGTCCCTAGAGGGATTCTAGGTCCCTAGAGGGATTTCTAGGTCCCTAGAGGGATTTCTAGGTCCTAGAGGGATTTCTATGTCCCTAGAGGGATTTCTAGGTCCCCAGAGGGATTTCTAGGTCCCCAGAGGGATTCTATGTCCCTAGAGGGATTTGTATGTCCCTACAGGGATTTCTAGGTCCCTTGAGGGATTTCTAGGTCCTAGAGGGATTCTAGGTCCCTAGAGGGATTTCTAGGTCCCTAGAGGGATTTCTATGTCCCTAGAGAGATTCTAGAGCGTGTTACAGGTTTGAGAGGTATATCATGGGTTTTTAGAGTGATTTCAAGGGTTTCTAAAGCGTTATCTTGGGTTTTGAGAGGGATATCTGGAGTTTTAGGAGGGATTTCTTGGTCCCTAGAGGGATTTCTTGGTCCCTAGAGGGATTTCTTGGTCCCTAGAGGGATTTCTAGGTCCCCAGAGGGATTTCTAGGTCCCCAGAGGGATTTCTAGGTCCCTAGAGGGCATTCTAGGTCCCTAGAGAGATTTCTATGTCCCTAGAGGGCATTCTAGGTCCCTAGAGGGATTTCTATGTCCCTAGAGGGATTTGTATGTCCCTACAGGGATTTCTAGGTCCCTTGAGGGATTCTAGGTCCCTAGAGGGATTTCTATGTCCCTAGAGAGATTTTCTAGAGCGTGTTACAGGTTTGAGAGGGATATCATGGGTTTTTAGAGTGATTTCAAGGGTTTCTAAAGCGTATCTTGGGTTTTGAGAGGGATATCTGGAGTTTTAGGAGGGATTTCTTGGTCCCTAGAGGGATTTCTTGGTCCCTAGAGGGATTTCTAGGTCCCTAGAGGGATTTCTAGGTCCCCAGAGGGATTTCTAGGTCCCCAGAGGGATTTCTAGGTTCCCTAGAGGGATTTCTAGGTCCCTAGAGGGATTTCTAGGTCCCTAGAGGGATTTCTTGGTCCCTAGAGGGAATTTCTATGTCCCTCTAGGGATTTCTAGGTCCCTACAGGGATTTCTAGGTCCCTAGAGGGATTTCCAGGTCCCTAGAGGGATTTCTATGTCCCTAGAGGGATTTCTAGGTCCCCAGAGGGGATTTCTAGGTCCCTAGAGGGATTTCTATGTCCCTAGAGGGATTTTTATGTCCCTACAGGGATTTCTAGGTCCCTAGAGGGATTTCTATGTCCTAGAGAGATTTCTAGGTCCCTAGAGGGATTTCTAGGTCCTAGAGGGATTTTTTATGTCCCTAGAGGGCATTCTAGGTCCCTAGAGAGATTTCTATGTCCCTAGAGGGCATTTCTAGGTCCCTAGAGGGATTTCTATGTCCTAGAGGGATTTTATGTCCCTACAGGGATTTCTAGGTCCCTAGAGGGATTTCTAGGTCCTAGAGGGATTCTTGGTCCCTAGAGGGATTTCTTGGTCCCTAGAGGGATTTCTAGGTCCCTAGAGGGATTTCTAGGTCCGTAGAGGGAGTTGTAGGGATTCTAGAGCGTGTTACAGGGTTTTGAGAGGGGATATCTAGGGTTTTTTCAGTGATTTCTAGCTTCCTATAGAGATTTCTAGGTCCCTAGAGGGATTTCTTGGCCCCTAGAGAGATTTCTAGAGCGTGTTACAGGGTTTTGAGTGGCATATCATGGGTTTTTAGAGTGATTTCAAGGGTTTCTAAAGCGTTATCTTGGGTTTTGAGAGGGATATCTGGAGTTTTAGGAGGTATTTCTAGGTCCCTAGAGGGATTTCTATGTCCCTCTAGGGATTTCTAGGTCCCCCAGAGGGATTTCTAGGTCCCCAGAGGGATTTCTAGGTCCCTAGAGGGATTTCTAGGTCCTAGAGGGATTTCTAGGTCCCTAGAGGGATTTTCTAGGTCCCCTAGAGGGATTCTAGGTCCCTAGAGGGATTTCTAGGTCCTAGAGGGATCTCTAGGTCCCTAGAGGGATTTCTAGGTCCCTAGAGGGATTTCTAGGTCCCTAGAGGGATTTCTAGGTCCCTAGAAGATTCTAGGTCCTAGAGGGATTCTAGGTCCTAGAGGGATTTCTATGTCCCTAGAGGGATTTCTAGGTCCCCAGAGGGATTTCTAGGTCCCTAGAGGGATTTTTATGTCCCTACAGGGATTTCTAGGTCCCTTGAGGGATTTCTAGGTCCCTAGAGGGATTTCTAGGTCCCTAGAGGGAATTCTAGGTCCCTAGAGGGATTCTATGTCCCTAGAGAGATTTCTAGAGCGTGTACAGGGTTTTGAGAGGGATATCATGGGTTTTTAGAGTGATTTCAAGGGTTTTTAAGCGTTATCTTGGGTTTTGAGAGGGATATCTGGAGTTTAGGAGGATTTCTTGGTCCCTAGAGGGATTTCTTGGTCCCTAGAGGGATTTCTTGGTCCCTAGAGGGATTTCTAGGTCCCAGAGGATTTCTAGGTCCCAGAGGGATTTCTAGGTCCCTAGAGGGATTCTGGTCCCTAGAGGGATTTCTAGGTCCCTAGAGGGATTCTAGGTCCCTAGAGGGATTTCTAGGTCCCTAGAGGGATTTTATGTCCCTAGAGGGCATTCTAGGTCCGTAGAGAGATTTCTATGTCCCTAGAGGGCATTCTAGGTCCCTAGAGGGATTTCTATGTCCC